>QEPC01011543.1:794590-824573 GCA_003113815.1 Sphenodon punctatus
TCAGCTGTTTGGTGGCTGGAATGAATGCAATCATCTTGGCCCAATTCTTGGACTTTGCCCCGCAGGGCTGTACGGGCCAACCAGACAGGAGATGGCTGGTTATCCCACATTTTGATATCCCACATTTGTGGGGGGGAGCAACAGTAGCCCACAATGCATGACTAGCCTTTTCCGGAGGATGCATTGCATAGCAGCTGGCCACCCACCTGGGGTAGAAGTGCACCGGTGTCTGATGGTCTGCAGCATCGGGGACTAATGTGGGATAAGGTGGCCCAATATGGGCCAACATCTCATGTGGCCTTTCCCATATAGTCTCACTGAATAGCAAAAGCAATGACCGTGTATGTTTCTTTACCCGTATGAATTTTCCTGTTTTCTGCAGCCTCCACAAGTTTTTCATCTTGGCAATGATTATTTAGTTTGGGGACCTCTGTTATTCATAACAGTGCTTGTCAAATTGATTTGGATGAAGGCACGGAAAGTAAATCTCCCAATCTGCAGATGGTGCTAAAATTGGAGAGACAGGAAATAATGAGGATCAATGCAACTTGATTTGGAGGGTTTAGGTGACAAGGCCAGCAAAGAGAAAATGAAGTTAAATGTAGACAAATGTAAAATAATTAGTCTGGGAGCAAGGAATCAAGCTACAGAATCTATGCTAAATGGAAAAGTCAAACAGAATACTGATTAGGGAACAGATGTGAGGACTAATGTAGGGAAAGAGAAAACACTGAAACCGGCAGATTAGGCTTCCAGCACCAACAAAGAGCATAAACAAGGCAATAAGATGTCGGCAGAGGGACAGGATATAAAACAAATCATACTGCCTATGACGCTGGTAAAACACTGCTTGGAATATTATGGTTGGAGCTGAAATGAATATCCATGGAAATGAACAAAACCATCACATGCACACTATTCTATCAGAACATTTTGAAGCAGGTAATGGGTGAAACCACATGAGATGCTAACCTGATTGGGCAGCGTTATCCCACATCAGGTAGCCTTACAGCACATTGTATGCCCTGTGGCTTCCAGATGTTCACACCTCCCCCCCCCTTGGGCAGGCAGCTGGCTGCTATGCGCTATATCCACCGGAGGAGGCTAGAGATGCAGCACATAGCAGTGTTACCAATGTGGTCCCATTGACTTCAATTGCAATGAAGGTTTTAGAACCGGTAAAACCCAGGGTCTGTGCTGACTGCATTTCCCTATTGACAGCAATGGAGAAAATTCAATAAATATGGGTCCCTGGGTAAAGCTAATGGAGATTAATTATTTGATGTTACAAGGAAAACAAGAAGTGGGAAACCAGGAAACAGGTGGGCCATTAGGAGAGCATTAATCAGTGTTGCAGGGTCTACACTAGCTTCCTATAGCCTTCTATGCACTATTCAAGGTGCTGTTTTTGACTTATTGAGCGCTCAATAGATTGGACCCAACATACCTTAATGATCACCTTCTCCCCTATGTCCCATCTCAGTCTCTTTAGTCAGCTGTGACAGGAGCAGCCTTCTGGTTGTGCCTTTTGTGCATCAAGCACATACAGCGCGAACATAGGGATGATGCCTCCACTTTAGAATTCCCTTCCCTGAGGCTCACCAGAGGTTGAATCTGTGTGTCTTCTGGAAATAATGTTAAACATTTCTTTTAGGTAGCCCTGTGGTGGCTGGGAATGCATTGGGGATTCGGGGGTAGGGATGTGCATGTCATTTGTGTTATATCAATAACAAAAACTAAATTTGTCATTTTCGTTATCGTTATTGCAATAACAAAAACGACAAAAAATAATAATGAAATCAGTAACAGTAACAAAAGTCATTATTGCCTAGCAGCCTGGAAGGTGTTTTGGGGAGGAAAATATGGTGAGTGGAGGAGGGAGCAGACATCTTGGAGCCAGAAACAGTGTTGAACTCTTGATCTGGGCCTGTGATGGGAGGGGAAGGACCTGATGGATGTAATCGCTGGCCGATGAGCAACGCAAGCAGGTCCCAGGCAGTTGAATGGCACCCTGTGATTGCTCAATGCCTCCTGCCTCCCAGAACCAATCAGGGGAGCTCTGGGGGAGGGCACTGCAACCCTTTATACTGCAGGGCTGGGCTGCTTGACTCTGGTTCTGTGTTAGCTATTGATCTGTCAAGTTGCATTTGCAGAATCTGCTGGTGCTTACACTAAAAATCCTCCCATATATATCCCTACCACCTTAGCTTTCCAATCCTTATTCCTTACCCTTACATTTTACTTTTTTTCCTGCCCCTGCCTCTCTTCCCCCTGTACACATATATAGAGAGATATAGGTAGTATACTTATATATATATATTAGATGATAGAGATAGATTAGAGATAGTGTATATACCTCTGAGTTTTCCTTTTCCCTTCCCCTGTCTGTCTCCCCCTGTCCATATATTATATAGATATAGATATTTGTTGTGTGTGTGTGTGTGTGTTTGTTATATATATTAGGATTATAGGATAGGAATATTTTGTATTATATATAGGTTAGGTTTAGCTTAGATTATATTATGAATAAAACAAGATGTTGTGTGTATACCAATAACGATACCAAACAATATCTTTGTTTGAAATCGGTACCAATACCGATAAAGACAACGATAATGAAAAATGACATTTCATTATTAACAAAAACAAAAACGACAAATTTTAATGATAATGAAAAACAAAAAACAACATGGGGCACTGGTGCACACCCCTGCTAGGGGGTGAATATATTTTAATTAGTTTTGTTATTTAAAATAGGGATGGGCGAAAGCAGTTCAGATGTTCGGAGTTCGGACCGAACTCGGTCTCTTCGGACATCTGAACCGAACTCTCGAACAACCAAACAGTTCGGTCATGTTCGGACAACTTCGGATGAGTTCGGAAGCAGGAAAAACGTCTTTCCAGGGCCGAAAATTAGGTTTTGGTTCAGTTTCGGTTTCGCTATTTTTAACTGTTCGGCCAAGTTCGGCAAAACCAAACTCGACTGAACCGAACTATCAAACTGAAACTCTAACCGAACGACCGAACATCCAAACATCCGAACCGCGTTCTGTTCGCCCATCCCTAATTTAAAATAAATATCGATCTGCAACTTGCCCCGAGTCTTGGCTAAATAAATAAGTTTTAAAAATGGGTGGGGGGGGGAGATGAAGTCATAAGCAGAGAAACCAATCAGAACTATTTCACACATGGGGACATACAGATAGAATAAGTAAACAAAGCTATTGAAGTAAACGTTAATAATATTTTTCACTTTGATAACACTTTGCAAGCAGAATCCTGTCCTGAAAAACATTTCTATTGGGAAGATCATTTGGGCTATTCATGAGGGTGTTTGCAGAATTAGAATCTAAGTTGAGGAAGATAATATTATAGATAGACAGGGGAAAGAAAGAGTCGGAGAAGGAGTTGAATAAATTCTCTGAAATCACACAGGACAGTAGCAGAGTCATGGCTATAACTCATGTCTCCCGATTCATAATCAAGTACCCTCTGCCTACCCATGAAACTTCCTCATGCTGTCTTGAGGGCCTGCGGTAGAGGAAGGATGGCATACACTGCTGTACTAGAAGAAGCAATGTTGGGATATGATATCTTGTGAGTAATGAGGGAAATGAATGAGCATTTAATTATCAACCTGTAGATCCCAAACTGGGGTTGTTGGGATTTTTGTGGTGGGGACATGGGAGGACCTATCTTTCCTTTTTTCTATTTTCCTTTTCATTTGAAACAATGGGCATTTTTACATACACGTTAAAGTTCCGGATGTTTCAATCTTCTGGGTTTACAAGTCCACAAGTAAGTTCCGGATTCATTTTTCTCACACACACTGCCCTGACACAGTTCCTGGATGCATTCTTCACACAAACACTGCCCTGAGGCAGTCTAAAGTAGCTGCAGCTGTAAACATGACAGGCTGCCATGGAAACCAAGTGACTACAGCTGCCTGGAATAAAGCAGTTTACCAAGAGAACCTTTTACACACAAAAGTTCTGGAAGAAGTTTCATGCACTCTGAATGTGAACCAAAGTAATGATGCCTGCTAAAATCTGCAGGCAGTCTGAAACAATGAGTGAAATAAAACAAGAACATTGCGCAGATTAGCCTTCAGCAGGTGCATTCCCACATGCCCATTTATTAGGTTTTCACCATGTGGTCACCACAGAGCCACCACTCACAGTGGAGTTCAGAAACATTACGGGCCCATCGTGCGGGACAGTCACAGCTAATGGGCACCCATGTGGTCATGTCTTGTCAATTAGGTTCACTTGCAGCCTCTCACACATCCAGATCCTCCAGCACCAGAATCAAGGCTAATGTGCCTGGCCAGCTGAGGGGAGGGTTCACCAGCAATCTTCCTTTGTGACACGCTTGATTTGGGAGCTGCCCAGAGCCTCAAAAAAATATAAATAAAAACAGGGCTGAAACTCGCCCTCACTTTCTCGCAAAATCTCTGTAAGAATCATCTTGCAGAGATTTGTGATGATGGGTCGAGAATCAGTCAATTCTCAACCCGTTCTTGCATGAAACTCGCGCAGCTGGAAACCAGCACTGTACATGTGCAAAATGGCCACCATGGCCATTTCTGCACATGAAAAGCCCCCGGCAGCCATTGTGCGCATGCAAAGAACATTTTTAGGGTTTTGAGAATCTCACGAAATTCTCAGGAACCTCAAAATAATGCTTTGTGAATGCAAGAAATGACCCCCACCGGCCTGCGCATACAGATCTGAGTTTTTTGAGAATCTCTTGAGATCCTTGAAACTCTGTTAGAGCTCACCAGGGACTGTGAGAATCTCATACGTTCTCATGAGAACACGAGGGATTCTTGTTTCAGCCCTAGAATAAACATGTGGGTGGCTAGTGAGTGGTGGCTGCGTGGACCAAACATGAACTCCAGATGGCTATTGTCTCATTTGATTTCACCCAGTGGCTGTCAGGGGTGTTACCTGCTCCATCCACCGCAGCCCAGGCCCTGTGGGCTTTGATTCTGTGGCCATAGAATACAGAATTTGTTCATAATGCCAAAACTTGGTGTTCAACCTGTAGGTTGTGTGACTCACGTTGCAAACAAGTGTCAGGAGTCACTATTTATTTTATTTATTTTATCAAATTTATATCCCGCCCCTCCTGAAAACAGCTCAGGGCAGCTAACAATCTAAAAATATATATAAAAATACAGTTATAAAACATTTTTAAAACACTAGTAAAGTTACAACAATTAAAACCAGGGTAGCACTAAAATGATTAATACAATAAATAAGGGTGGAGGGAGATAAAACCCACTACCCCACCCTCCCACCCTCCCCAAAGACCTGGGCGAACAGCCAGGTTTTGCAAATTTGTCAGAATGTTAAAAGGCTTGGGGCCAGGCGAGCTTCCTCCGGGAGGGAATTCCAAAGACGCGGCCCGGCCACCGAGAATGCCCTCTCTATTGTGGCCCCCTGCTTAACACAGGGGACCTCCAAGAAGGCACCCCCAGCAGACCGAATTAGCCGCTCTGGAGCGCGGAGGGCGAGGCGGTCCCTGAGGTACGAGGGGACCAGACCGTGAAGGGCCTTATAGGTCAATACCAAAACCTTGATCCTGGCTTGGCATGCTATTGGCAGCCAGTGCAGAGTCCGGAGCAAAGGTGTTATGTGCTCCAGACGGCCCGTCCCCGACAGGAGTCGGGCCGCCGTATTCTGCACTAGCTGCAGCCTCTGAACCAGGAACAAGGGCAGCCCCACGTAGAGCGCGTTGCAGTAGTCCAGCCTTGAGGTGACAAAGGCATGGATGAGGGAGGCCAGGTCTAGGCCAGAGACGTACGGACGCAGCCTCCACACAAGATATAACTGGCGGAAAGCGGTCTTCGCCACTACCTCCACCTGTCTCTCCAGATGGAGATCCGCGTCCAATACCACCCCCAGACTCCGAACCTGCTGAGCTATAGGAGGATGCACCCCTCCAATCAGGGGGGCCGACACCTTCCTCGCTCTCCCCACCACCATCACCTCCATCTTATCAGGGTTGAGCTTCAGTCTGTTCTGCCACATCCACTCCACCACGGCATCCGAATACTGGGACAGAAATGAGATAGCAGGGTCTGGGTCAGCTGAAAAAGAGAGAGGTACACTACCATGTATTTCTGGTATTTCCATTTAGAAATACACTACCATGTATTTCTAAATGGAAGTTCCTCTCAAAGGAGAAAGGGGTTCCAATGTGATCCCAGTATGAAATGAGGACTCTTCTGGGTCTCAGAAAGGGAGTCCCGGTAATCAAGGCTGTTCCAGGTGGAAATGCTGGTGGCTGGGGCAGAGGCAAGCCCAGGAAGGGAAAGTTATAATTGGAACTCAGAAACAAAAGCAGTAGCCAGGTCAGCTGTGGAAGATTGTCGAATCAGGGGCTTGAGCTAGAATCAATAGTCAAGAAAACAAGCCAAGTGAGTAGGCAGGTGGACAGTTGCTAGGTCAAGACCAAATAGGTCAGAGCCAGAGTCACAATTTATTTATTTTATTTTTAAAAATTTCTATCCCACCAATCATGCCAAAGGCAGCTCTGGGCGGCTTACAACAATAACAACTTTAAAACAAACATAAGAGGGAGGAATTAAAAAATACCACTAACCACCCACCACCCTAACCCATTCCCTCCACCCACAATCTGGAAACAAAAGCCAAATCTGGAGCCAAATAATCAAATACACTAAGGGCAGTGCCACTGGATTCAGGTAGGAGCTGAACCAAGACAGATAAGGAGAAGCATGGTGCAAGGATGAAAGATAGGCAAGCTCACTGCTCAGCAGGTAGGGTCTGGGTGTGTGGTCAAGCTGGGATGGGTCTTGTTTTGCAGACAGCTTCCTGCCTCCAGGCCAGGCTTGTTCAGTGTTAGACTCGGTGTTCTTGGCTTTACATAGGCAAAGCACATACTACACTTTAAAACAACCTTCGATTCCATATCCAAACTAGCTTTTTGTGAAATATGTGCTCCCGACAGATTATTTGATAGTGCGGTATACAGGTTTTATTGTTACTCAGCTGGAATAATGGACATAACAGGCACGAGGCTTAATGCTGCATGAGTAGTGTGGGCACCCCATACTCTTGTCAGCAGTTCCCCCACTGCAGGTAATGTGCTTTTAAAATGAAAACTAATTACGATAAGAATGCCAAAAGCAATTTTAGGTGGATTTTTGGTGGCTGGTTTCCTTGAAGTGCTTCTGTTAATGCATCTTGAATAAATGGAATAATTCAAAAGTTTCTTCAGCTCCCTCAATCACCATAATCTGTATTCATCATAATGAAGAACATTGACCTCCTCAAAGTAATAGTACTCAGCAATCAATATACTTTTGTTCAGCTCACCATACACATTTCAGAAGGTTCGTTTTTAAGAAAGACAGATCAGAGGGGAACTTTGCATTTTTATCAAATACACATTGGTCCCTTCATGTTTTCAAGTAAATGCTCAAAAGCAATAGTCTGTCACAATAGCATCTGTTCAACTTTTTGAATAATTTAAAGACTATAACTTAAATGCTCAGACAAATGGTGATAAAATCTTTGGTGGTAATAAAAGGTTATGGCTATACTGTACATCCCTAATTTAGGGGAAATAATATTTCAGAGAGGTTGCAATTAATAATATTAAAACCAACCAAAAATCCCCCCAAGCGTTAGAAATCCAGGATACACAAAATGAAGATTAAAGGTAAATAAATCTGGGATACTCAGAGATAGTCAGGGATAAATGAAGGGTGATTTCAGACGTTACGGGGCCTGTTGGCCCCGTACCAAAATCACAGAATTCCTTCCCCGCCGGGATCACCCTGTCACGCCGCAACAGACGTGCCGGGGGGATCCCGGCGGGGAATTGGGGAGGGTGCGGGGCCGCGCGGCACAACGTGCGGCCGCACGGCCCCGCCCCCTCCTTGCTCCCCGCTGCCCGCCCTCTGGGGAGACGAGCGGGCGGCGTGGCCAATGCGGTCGCTGCGTCAGGCTGGATTCGCCACGGCCCGGGGTCCCGCCGGTGATCCCGGGCCGTGGCGCCCGACCAGACGAGATGCCGGGGTGCATTAATACCATCCAGCAATCACATAGGCCCTTTTCACACAGACACTCCAGCACTGATAAAATGGGTGTTGTATTTTATTATACATGTTGCAGGGCTGCAGGTGTGCTATATGGGTGCCCTGCAACATGTATAATAAAATGTAACACCCATTTTATTAGTGTTAGAGTGTCTGTGTGAAAAGGGCCATAGTTATGATTAGCATATCCTAGTGCTTTTGGTACCTCTGATTAGATTAAACTGATTTTTAAAGATAAATCTAAACTATCTATGGGTATTTTCAGATGTGACGGGGCCAGTATTGGCCCCGTCATGGAATCACCTATTGATCCCCTGCCAGGATTAAAACGGCACGGCCAACAGACATGCCGGCTGATCCCAGTGGGGAATCGGGGGAGGGGGCGGGGCTGCACGGCTCAACGTGTAGCCGCACAACCCCACCCCACCCCACCCCCCATGCTCCCTAGGCCACCCGACCTCTGGGAGATGGGTGGACGCCATGGCCAATGCAGCCACAGCGCCCGCCCACCCCCCTGGGGCATTGACCACACCCGGAATCAGTGGCGGGCATGGCTGCTGATTCCGGGCCGTGGTCAGGGGACAGACGTTACGATCCCATGCTCAACCACAGTGAATTCCCCGTGATTGAGCGTGGAAACGTCACGTCTGTTGGCCCGAATGTAAGCTTCCTGCTGGGTGTTCACCCCTGTGAATCACGGGCGGGAATTTCTTTGACCACGCAAACGGTGATGGTCCGGGCAGGACCGCCGTTTGCGTGGTCATAGAGATTCCCGCCCATGATTCACGGGGGTGAACATCTGGCGTGAATCTCTTGTTGGGCCAATAGACGTTACAGTCCCTTGCTTACCATGTGGGCATTCACCGTGGTAGAGCGTGGGATCGTAACGTCTGAAAATACCCTATGTTTTCCTTTTCTCTTGGAGTCACAAAACTATTAAATCCTCCAAGATGAAGATACTTAGCTGCATATTTTAAACACCATCACCTACTAGGCACCTTACTAGTTACCATACCAGTCACTTGGAAGACTAATTGTCTTGAAATATGTACAAGTTCAATACAAAAATATCAGAAACTACCCCTAAATAGCTATCTTACAACGGTATCAAATTTGTTGAGATGCTCTGTTTCTGAAGTGAAGCACAGTATTCTTCAAAACATTGGGTGAAAACAAGTGAGATGGGGGTGAGCCAAATTCCCTCCCCTCCCGTGGGAGGGCCACCACAGCCTCCACACTTTAGGCCAGCGAAGAGGGCAATTCAAACAAGCGCACACACACACAGCAACCCTCCGCCCAGGTTCCCAGAGGTGTCACAAGTCCCTCCCTGCCACGGATCAGCCAAGGAGCTGTCCATACAGGGCAGGACTCCTGGATCCTGCTGCATATCAGGATTAGGCCCCAAGGAGAAGCTGCTGTCAAACAGCTGATGGCGGAGGGGGTCCAGAGAATGATGCTCACCCTATCCACCCAACAGCCTCGTGGCGGGGAGGCATCAAACAGATGGGAGGGTGCACGTTAGTCCAGACTATTCCACCTGGGCAAACCTCAGCCTGTGCCATGTTGCCAACCTTCTCCGGATGATACGTTGGGTAGCAACCACCCTCCTACCCCATGGTGAGTGTGGGCAAACATCTGGCAGTCGCTGAGCTGACAATTAGGCTATTGTGGACTACTGCTAGCTACTGTCTTGTTTGTTTTCACACACTATGTAGACAAAAATCTGTGTAGTTCTTGGTCTTTTCATTGCTGTGTGTCTAGAAGAAATGCCATAAAGAAGATGCAATAATTGAGAGAGCTCAGTAGCAGAATAAGTCAAAACAACAGGCTGGAAGGTCCAAGAATCTAAAAGTTAAAAACATAACTCTCTGCATTTAAGTCTATGTAGTTAAGCCTTCGGTTTAAATGTCTACAAAACTGGTAATCAATTAAGGTCATGGCCATGTGGCTTAAAAGGATAGTCTACCACATGATAGATTATACAGACGATATCTGCTGGGCCTTTTATCTTTGGCTTGGAGGAGAATGCTCTTAATTTAAACTACAGAGCAGTATATTCTATATAATAGATGCAGCATCCCATAGAATAATTGAGTGCTCTGATACAATGCAAGTAATACTTCTCCATGATATTGAAAAAGTGAAATAATTAACATACATACCGTAAATGGTCACTGAAGGTGTGTGAGCCACAGCAAGAGACTTTTCTACATTGAGGCTGTAGCATTTTTTAAAATATCATTTTGCATTGTTCTATTGTATTTTGGTTCCATGTGCACATGCCTCCAATTGCAATGCAGAATATGTTCCTGCTACCTACAACAAAACATGAATCTTTTCAGTCATACATCCTCTGTCTTTGCAAAGCAAAAAGAAATCATTTTAATCCATATTGCAGTAACAAGCAATATTTGTTGCTGTTTCTCTGCTACTGGAATGTTCAGTATACAGAGTGACTAGTACATTTACCTTGTTTCCAAGAACTCTGTCTTCATTTATGCCCCTCACATTATTTTTACTCCACTTATTTTCCTAACAAGCTTTCTAGTACTACAGAATTGACATTGGAAAATCCAACAAGCTTCATTATTCTTCAAGTAATTACTCAAATTACAGTAGTCATAATCATCTGCATAATGTAGTCAGTGCAATTTTCTTCATGAAGTACTCTTCATTGGAGGCCCAATTTAGTTTGACAGAAGCACTCAATGCTCTTAAGAAATGTTATCAAATGTGATAAGTTCCAGCCCAGGTGAATGTAAGATGAAGAGTTCTTTTACTTGGTCTATAGGCTAAACCTTCAAAGAGTTCTGAGTTTAGCCTTGAAATTTGCTCTTGTAATTTTAACAAAGTATATGCCAAAAGTAGGGTCAAACTTCTGGCTCCATTCTACTTTTAGGTTTCCGTGCAAGAAACAGGGTTGGCTCTGTCCAAACTAATTTTGAATAGGGCACTGGTAAATACCATTTGTGCCTGCACTACCCACAGGAACATACAGAGGGTGTTTTCAGACGTGACGGGGCGGCTTCGCCCAGTCCCGAAAACAACCCAGAGATTCCCGGTCGGGATCATCAAGGCACGGCAAACAGACGTGCCGGGGATCCCGGCGGGGAATCAGGGAGGGGGCGGGGCCGTGCGGCGCAACGTGCGGCCGCATGGCCCCACCTCCTCCATGCTCCCTCGCCGCCCACCCTCAGGGGAGACGGGCAGGCGGCGAGGCCAATGCCGCTGCAGCGTCTGGCCGTGATAGCCGGCCAGACATTACTTTTTTTTTATGCCCGCCTGGAATCACTTTCACCATGCTTCAGCTGATTTTCGTGCCGGTAGCCCGGAAAGCATGGTTGAAATTGACCCCATGTGGGTATTCAGCGTGGCGAACATCTGGCGGCCGCTGAACAGACGTGCAGGGCACAGTGACCACATGTAGGTATTCAGCGTGGTTCACTGTGATCTCGTCACGTCTGAAAACACCCCATGCTGAACAGACGTGCAGGGCACAGTGACCACATGTAGGTATTCAGCGTGGTTCACTGTGATCTCGTCACGTCTGAAAACACCCAGAGACATGCTTTGGGATAAAGAGGCACAGGACACAACTTTATTACATTATATACAGAAATCAGTATACAACCAACAAACATAAAACCTGTGTGTATAGCTGAGAGGAACCATGCTATATAAAGCAGGTAAGAGGCTGCGCTAATTCTCACCAGCCTACTGGGTGATTCGACCCTTCGGTTGATTACCTGCACCACAGCCTGGTTGTTGGACCAAAAAACATACATGGGAGTCCCAGAATTGCTGACTCTAGAGTTCCAAAGCCACCAGTATTGGAAAGAGTTCCAGAAATGTTATGTGTCTGAGCAGCCCCTTTGGAACCCAGTCCGCCAACCACCGCTGGGCACACCAGCTGCCCTGAAAGAAAACCCTGAAGCCTATACCCCCCCGCCGCATCCAATACCACCTGAAGGTCTGCCTTGAGCAGCCGCATTTCCCTCCACAAAGAAATTCCACTATAGCTGTGGAGGAAAGTTAGCCAGACCCTAAGGTCCTCCCTAAGGCCCTTGGATATCTGTATATGGTGGTGGTGGGCCATCGTCCCAGTCGTGGCTCGGCACACCCATGCACAGAAAGCCCTGATGGGGACTACCACTATGCAGGCAAAGTTTAAGTGCCCAAACAAAGCCTGCATGGCCCTCCATGTCACCTTTATGATGCCCACAGTATTCCTTAGCAGCACCCACAGGGAGGCCAGCTTGTCAGGAGGAAGGCTCGATGTACAAGCCACTGTGTCAATCATGATTCCTAAGAAGGAAAGCCAGGTCATTTGACCCTCGGTCTTTTCCCTAGCCAACCGGACACCCAGCTTGGCCGCTACAGTTGCAAACATAAACATCAGCTTGGCACATTTCTGAGAGCCTGCTTGCCCCAAGAAGACGTAATCTGGCTGTTCCGTCAGGCTTTTGGTGACGGGTAAGGGTGGACTGGGGGGGTTTCACCAAGTTGTATTGTATTTTAAATTGTTTAAAATTGTTTAAATAGTTTTTTTAAAAAAATTATTGAGTGTTGTTTGCTGTCCCGGGCTGCCCTGTGGGCAGAGGGGCGGGATACAAATTTTAAATAAATGAATAAATACGTTTAAAAAAAAAAAATAATCATCTAGATAACGTGATATGGAAAGTAAACCTGCCCTGTCCTTCACTACCCACTCAAGCATGGTGCCGAATCGCTCGAAAGCAGAGCAGGAAATGACACAGCCCATGAGCATGGCCTTATCATAGAAAAATTGGCCCCTAAAAGGTAACACCCAACAGATAAAAATCCCTCGGGGAGACTGCCAGCAGACGGAAAGCCCACTTTGTTACGCTTCCCCATGAGAGCTCCCTTGCCACATGCCCGTACGATGCACATCACAGCATGTAAAGATGTGTACTTCACTGAGCACAGCATGGGGTCAATACCATTGTTGACAGAACTACCCCTGGGGTAGGACAAGTAATGTATTAACCGGTACTCCCCAGGGGTCTTTTTAGGCACTATCCCTAGCGGGGAGCACCTCGGAACATGAAATGGTGGATAGTCAAATGGACACACACACACATACACACATGCTGCTAAATCCTTACTAATTTTGTTCCAGACCACTTCCTCCATTCCCCAAACAGATTTCAAGTTGTTAGTCCTCTGGCTGACCCAGGGACCCCTGTAAGGAGTTCCAAAACCTTCAGAAAAACCCCGCCATAAGTAATCAGCGTCACCTCTGTTCAGGTAACGCTGCAAGAGGGGACCCAGCACCTCAAGTATAATTGGTGTGGAAGCCAAACCCATGACCCCTGCTTGCTTGCTGACCCCTACTGACCCCTTGCCATTCCTGTTTCGGGCCTTCGTTTGTAAACTTCTGCTTGCCAGACTCGAACCGCCCCTTGAAGCAGGATGAGGCCGGGTGGCCACCGCTGCAGTTTGCACATACGTGGGCGTGCTTGCAGCAGGTACAAAAACACCCCTTCCCATTGAAAACCCAGTTAACCGGCTTGCCAGATGCCTGCTTTGAAGGCCCTGGGAGAACCTCCCCACTCCCTGTCCGGATGCCTGCAACAAGGTGGTGCGGGGCCATAATCTGAGAGTGCGTGTTAAAATCAGTATCCCAGTGTGTGTGTGTGTGAGGGGGGGGGAGTTGATGCCACCCTGCGCCAAAACATTTCATCATATGCAAGCCATGCTGACCCTCCCCAAATCCAAGTAAGTCTTTTGAATAAGAGCAGCGTACTGAATTAACTACCAGACCCTGCTTGGGAATCTGTATGCTACCACCCCCATGTAAAGGTAGAGACAAGCTGACCACTTCTCCCAAGTTCTAGGTACTGGGGCCTCTTGCATTTGCCCTTGCCCCCCTTGTCGGTCTCAGTGCTGTCATCACCCGGCTCCTCCCCGTGTAACAACATAAAAATGTCAATAAATCCCCCCTTCCATATCTTCTCCTTGGTTGCTAGGAACAGGTGATTGCCCGGCAAGGAGATGGGGATGGCATAAGCATATAAGTCTGGATTAAAACCCAGCCGCCCGTAACTGGCTTGCGCCTCCTTGCAAACTACAGTTGTATCCCACACTGGAGTTGTGTAATTGGCATCCAACGCCAGCGTAGCCAATCTCTCCCAGTACCACTGCACAGCCTGGCCCTCTGCCCCCGTACTGGACACTGAGGCAGCACTAGCACCACAAGCCTGGCCCCCAACCCTCGGGCCCTGGGGCATACAGTACCGGTAACTGCGGGACCCGTGGACCCCTCATCTTGCTCCATCAGTGGCATCGGTATCCCACTTGCTCCTGGTGCATCCATCACGGCTACCTGTGTCCCTCCAGCCATGTTCCATATATACACCTCCGGTAATCCTACCTTGATCTCAGCTCGCCTAGGGCCAGAGACTCTCCCCCCATGACCCCACACCCGTTGGGGCAGTGGAGGAGTTCCAGCAGCCTCTCCAGAGTGCTGAGCATTTAGGTTCTCCAACGCAGTGGCTAGGATCTCGGTTACCTCCTGCAAGGTGTACATAGGAGCACTGTCTAGCTACTCTTGGCCCCCCATCGGAGTAGGAATGGCCGCAGTCCCCTCCCTGCAGTAGTGGATGGGGCCCTTGTAACCTGCTGAGTCCGAGAACCCCTGCCACCACGATTAGACCTCATATGAGCCATTAGATCTGCACTTCACAGAAAGAACAGAGAAAATATTCAGTTAGCCTCCAGACTGAATGAAATATACCCTTCTAAACATTACCTCATTAAACATTACCTCACTACACCGAATGGGGGATCGCAACTGTAACCCAGACTGGCGCTGCTATAAAACTTGCAGTGTGTCGAATTGTTGCAAAATTCCCATGGGAACACCTTCCTGTATTGGGGTGGGTGGGATATCCCTGCATGCTCCCTTGAACGGTCCCTTAGCAGTGCCGCCGCAACTAAGCATGCGGTGATTCTCCGACTGAGTGGTAAACCGGGCCCCCTTTATACTTACCACTTCTAATATTTATTTAATTCATTTATCCATTTATTTTTTTTATTTTAAAATAAACAAAGAAATAAATAGCCCCTTTATACTTCCCACTTCTATTATTTATTTATTTATTTATTTATTTTGAATCAGCGCCAACACACAAATGGGGCCTATGGGATTATGTGGCTATGGAGGCTAAGAGCTCTGTGGGCTTTGTGCCCCTTTAAACTTCCCTCCTGTATGTGGTAACCTGCCCAGGTTCCTCAAATTGTGTTGTTGTTTTTTTGTGCACCACCACCCTAAAGCAGGAGGCGGCACTCATGCATGAACCACCCCTCCCCCCCCCCCCGGGGGTTCGTGCAGTGTGTTTGCAAGCAGCGCTGTGCTGAAACAGGCGGTGGCATGCCCCATGCGTCCCCCCCCATGGGGCTCTGTCAAGGGTTCCTGAGTGCCGCTGTGCCGCTGTGCCAAAGCAGCCCCCCCCCCGGGCTCTTTGTCGGTTTACTCCGATGGAGAGTGCATGTGAAGCCTGCTTCAGCGCAGCGGCGCTCAAATAGGCACTTGACTTTGATGAGTCCCGGGGGCAGGGGGGACACATGTGGAATGCCACCGCCTGCCTTAGTCTGGTGGCGCTCAGAAAACACTTGGTGGAGCCCCGGTGGGGGACAGATGTAGAGCGTCACTGCCTGCTTCAGTGCGGTGGTGCGTCAAAATAATATATATATTTTATATATATTATTTATTTTATATTTATTATATATATATTAATTATCTTGAAGCGCTGCTGCACTGAAGCAGGCAGCGGCGCTCCACATGCATTCCCCATCGGGGGTCCTCAAAATGCCTTTTTGAGCACTCCATATGAGCCCCCCCAGGGATGAGAGCCTGCCTAGGGCCTGGCAGCATCACTCAGGCTGGGCCCCTCACCTTCGCCACTGGACCCCGGTAAGAGACTGTACCCCAGAAAAAAGTCCCTGCGCATGGCCCACAAAACTTCTGTGCAGCCTCAAAGTTTGTACTAGTTTTCAATGTGACCCCTGTGAGGGAAAGGTTTCCCCATCCCTGAATTAAACCATCAGGGGGGAAAGCAGACACTCAAGGAAGAAACGGTCATTGCAGAAAAGCTAGATGAATTCTTTGCATCAGTCCTTATTTCTCAAAAAAACGAGAGACTCAATAGATTAGAGCAGAGAAGAGACAGCAGAGGGCATGTGGCTGAGCTTTGAGTGCCAAAAGGAAAAGAACAGTCACTATGACTGTATCTGGGATTGCACCCATGCCTGTGCTAAGGGAAAGCAGGTGCTGATGCACAATGGATAAAACGTAAAACCTAATGTGGAGCACCTGGGCAATACCCATTGACTCCTAGGTATAGAACAAGCAAAACCCAGTAAAAAAGGGGAGTCTCTTGAGGAGAGTATCCTAAATGAAAGGCTTGCTGCTACAGAAGACAGTAACCTAGCTAACTTGCCAGGGAGCCCAGGCAGGACTGGAGCCCAGACTGGCCCACCAGAGCTACAGTCTGACAGGAGGATTTACAAGGAACCCACATGACAATAAGGTCGGAATCTATTTATGTTATATTCCCAAGGGGGATCCCTGGGAAGCGGCATAGACTATGCTGGGGAGTCGGGGACCCACTAAGGTGGGAAAAGCCTCTCTTGTAGGAATGGACTGGTTGTAGGGGTGGAATGAAGGCCAGTCTTAAACCACTCACTGTGTTAAGCACTCTCTGGATAGGATGAGGAAATTTAGTGTAGCAGCACCAAAGAGCTCTATTCCCCCAAAAACTTGAAAACTGCTCTCCCCTAGGAGGAGCACAAAGCAGATATTAGAAAAGTTTACAAAATCAGAAGTGGACCGGTTTGGAACAAATAAATAGGGAGCTGTTATTTACCCCAATCTAATAGAACTACAGCTAGGAGATAGTCTCTGAAACTAATTGGCAGTAGATTTAAAACAAATAAAAGGAAATACTTTCTCTCCCACTGTACTATTCATTTGTGGAATTTGTCAGAGGAAGTTGAAAAGGCCAATAGCTTAATGGTTGGTTGGTGTTTTTTTTTTAATGGACTGAATAACTTAAAAAGGATAGATCCATAAATGACAGTCAAGTTGGATGGGAAATGTAATCTCTGACTGTGGGGAGCTGGGAGTAAGCAGAACACAGATCACCCCATTATGACCTGTTGTGTAAGAACATAAGAAGTGCCATACTGGGTCAGACCAATCGTCCATCTAGCCCAGCATCCTGTCTCCGACAGTGGCCAATCACAGTGGCTTGGGAGAAACACCCAACAGGTCACGATGGGGGATCCATTCCCTGTTGTTTTCCCCCAACTCCTGTCATGTTCCCTGATCCTGTCTGGCTAATAGCTGCTAATGGACCTATCTTCCAGAAACTTGTCCAAACCTCTTTTAAACTCAGCTATAGTACTGGCCCTTACCACAGCCTCTGGCAGTAGATTCCACAACCCAATTATACACTGAGTGAAAAAATATTTTCTTTTATTTGTTTTAAACTTGCCACCCATGAGTTTCATGGAGTGTCCCCTAGTTCTAGTACTAGCTGAGAGGGTAAATAACTGCTCCTTGTTTATTAGTTCCACACCACTCATGATTTTATAGACCTCTATCATATCTCCTCTCAGTCGTCTCTTCTCCAAACTGAAGAGCCCCAACCTACCAAGCCTCTCCTCATACGGGAGCCCTTCCATGCCCTTGATCATTTTTGTTGCCCTTCTCTGTACCTTTTCTAGTTCAGCTATGTCTTTTTTGAGATGGGGCGACCAGAACTGCACACAATATTCGAGGTGCGGTCGCACCATTGATTTGTATAGAGGCATTATGACATCCTCAGTTTTATTCTCTATCCCCTTCCGAATAATTCCTAACATTCTGTTTGCTTTTTTGACTGCTGCTGCGCACTGCGCTGTGGATTTCATTGTATTGTCCACAACCACCCCCAGATCCTTTTCCTGAGTGGTAACTCCTAGCTTAGTACCCAGCATTGTGTACGCATAGTTTGGATTATTTTTCCCTACGTGCATCACTTTGCACTTGTCCACATTAAATCTCATTTGCCATTTAGATGCCCAGGCACCCAGTGTCGTAAGATCCTGTTGCAGTTCCTCACAGTCTGCTCGTGTTTTAACTACCTTGAATAACTTGGTGTCGTCTGCAAATTTGATCACCTCACTCTTAACACCCTTTTCCAAATCATTAATGAATACATTAAACAGCACTGGTCCCAATACAGATCCCTGGGGTACACCACTTTTTACATCTCTCCATTGTGAAAACTGTCCATTTAGTCCAACCCTTTGATTTCTATCTTTCTCTGAAGTGACCAAAGATGGCCACTGTTGAGACAGGATGGCACTTACATATTTCTAGTTGCCTAGTGCTTCAGGTCTAGAGCTCTATATTATTATTATTATTACTATTATTATTATTATTCATATACTCTAATTTTTGACTTTGGTTTATATAATAAAAACTGGAATATCTTATATCTTAGCCCGGGGTGGCTGTGATGGCATTGAGGTCTCCTTGAAAAATAATAAAATGCCAGAACAAAATGTGCACGGGCATTTAAAGTTAAGTATTCAATTACGTATATTAGTATTATCCATTTAGTTTACCTTTTTATTTGTACAACCATAAATTAATATCTGAATCTACTGCCTTAGGTAATCACAATTTGAAAATGTAACTAAAATTGAACTGTGTAATCCATTGCAATCTGTTGTGGATCCATGAAACGTTTTTTGACATTAGAATGTATTAAACTAAGATTAATTCACCTTTCCAAGGGTTGTAAAAACTAGTTTTCCCCACAGTGGAATACCTGCTTCTGGTAAATACCATACCAACCCTGGAAAGAAAATGTATAAGGGTTCTTATTGCATTCTGGCAGAGTGCACAAACCCTCTGCCCACACATTTCTGACTAAGATCAGGGCTTCAGAGTTCATAAAAACAGATCTTTAACTTCAAACTCATCCCCTAATCATTAATAATTTTTAAATGGTCTAAACTAATGTTCCTTGTAAAGACAACTCCTTTTCACTCCCATAGACAGAGACGGTGGTTTACTCGTCTCACATTTGTGCAGTGCCTACCATAATGGGGCGCTAAATTTGATTGGGATTATAGAGCACTATTGTAATGTAAATGATTACAAATATTAATTGTTATAATCAAAGGGCGATTTGAGTACAGAAGACAACAGTGATTTCCAAATTATTGCTGTTCTAATTATAAGCCAGGCCCAGGCTGCTGGAGACAGTGATCCAAGTAGAACTAAAATAAATGTTATTCCCTTGGGAAAATAATTTGTGACTTTTTATTATCCTCGCTTTAGTTTGGAGACTAAAGTGACTGGCCATTTTTATAATGCCCATTTTTACAATGCTTACTTTATTGACAGCTCCCTTCACCATAAGGAAACATGGAAATGTGGTGCTTTAAAAACTGCCACACAAATTGGCAAATATATTTATTTTTGTTTACTATTTGACTAGCTCGTCAGTGTGTCAGCTAGTTCTTAAAAATCAAAAAGGTGTTCTCCTCTAATTTAATTTGACAGTTGCACAGAGCGAGTACTGTGTATATAAAGAAATAAAAAGTTCAGGTGGCGGGGGTTGTGATTTTGGAAACTTTTTAATGAGATGCTTTAGAATCTTAATAACACCATTAAATGTGATAGTACCTATTCTAAAAACAGACTTATACAAAAAATCTTATAATAAAAGCAAACATATTGCCTACAGGAAAAGTAAAAAAAATTCAGTGTAAGCCATCTTCCTGAATAGAAAAATCATAATTCTTAGAGGAAAAATAAAGCTTAAGAAATAGTTTTTTTTAAATGTAATGATTAAAATAGAATATCTGACAACTAGCCCTTCTTTCAGTTTCTGTTCACTAGGACATTATTATAATTCCAGCAGTTCCAAAGGTTTGGGATTCATTATCTGCCTCATTCATTAGTTACCTGACAGACTTGGGGTGCATGGGACCCAGAATGGGACTGCTCCATCCCCCAGACTCTGGCCGGGGCTAACCCATGTCCTGAATCCAGACCCACATAAAACTTCCTGGGTGGCACCAAACCTTTTCTGCGTTGTCGGATCATGATCTGTTCAGATTCCTTGCAGCATTCTCACCTTTCTTCTCCTGCTCCATGTCCCCAATCCCTTGCCTTGGTCTTCAGCGTCTATTCTTCCTGTATTTTTAGCCTCCAGTTTCTATCTGCTTCTGATCCCTGCTCCCATCCTGCCATCCATCTCACTTCAGGACTGATTTCTAGGGTTGTGCACCAGGCTCCCATGTCATTTTCATTCTTCATTTTTGTTATTTTAAAACGTTGTTTTCGTCATCGTTATTAATGACAATGTTTTCGTTATTGTCTGTATCGGTATTGGTATTGTTTCAAATGAAGATTTTATTTTTGGTATCGGTATCGATTCCCATGCCTAAACGAAGATCTCGCTATGCCTATAATCCTAATATATATAATAAAACAGACTAGTCTAAATACCTATATAATATCTTATCTCTCTCTATATGTACACAACTAATATCTATCTAGATCCTTCGCAGTCTGGCTTTCATCTGGGCTATGGCACGGTTACTGCGCTTGTGGCCTTGGTCGATGACCTCTCCCGTAAGTTGGACCAGGGTCGTTCAACCCTGTTGATCCTGTTAGATCTCTCGGCTGCATTTGATACCGTTGATCATGAGTTGTTGGTAACTCGACTGTAGGACCAGGTAGGGATTGGCGGGACCATTCTTGAGTGGTTCCGCTCTTTCCTGGCTGCGAGAACCCAACGTGTGGTCCTAGGTGATTTTTCATCTTCTCCCCGGGGCCTCACATGTGGAGTCCCGCAGGGTTCTATCTTGTCCCCTCTCTTGTTCAATGTGTATATGCAGCATTTGGGGGAGGTTGTTAGGGAGTTTGGCATACGGTGTCATCATCAATGATGACCGTATGACACCGAGCCGCCTGAAGTTAAATCCCGACAAGATGGAGGTGATGGTTGTGGCGAAGGCTGGGGGAGTGGTGGCCCCCATCATTGATGGGGTCCGTCCTGCCCTGGTATCTCAGGTTTGGAGTCTGGGGTGCTCCTGGGCCTGCAGCTCCGCCTGGATATCCAGGTGGAGACTGTGGCGAAAGGGGCATTTTGCCAACTACATCCGGTGCGTCCACTTCGGCCATATGTCTCGGACTCGGATCTGGCCATGATCGTTCATGCTTTTATTACCTCGAGACTGTGAGGAATAAATAACTATTTGCATGCTTTTAAAAAGGTGAGGAGGGAAGAGATGGACATCTGGAGGGAGCAAGGTCCACAATGAAGGGTCCACCACAGGAAAGGCCAAACTGCCTACTGACTTAAGGGACAATGATAGGCTCCCCAAATAGTGGATGGTTCCCTCCTGAACACAAATAACCATCAGCATGAGGCTGAAGGAGCAGGTCTCAAAATATAGCCAGGGCCTAATACCAATGGTGTAATCTTAAATTCAATCTGTTTCGCTACAGACAGCCAACACAGAGAATTCAGGGTGGATGTAATATGATCACGGCTGCTAAACCATTAAGCAGTCATGCTAAGCCTATAGAAATTTCACTCACCCCTCTTAGCTCCAAGTGGGTTTGTCCTGCTCCTGTTAGAGGAGTGAGCAAGTCAGGCTGCACTTGGTAGGGAGATCGGGTTGTGCAGCGCAGTCAGGGAGTTGCTATGGCAACAGGAGCCGGGCTGCATGGCAAGAGAGGCTCGCAAGATTTCTGCTCAGTTGAAACTGACCCTGTTAAGAGGCTCTGCAGTTGGAGCTGATTCAGGCTTCAGCAGCAATACTGGTGTCCTTATTAGCAAGGAGAGCTGGTGTTGGAGGGCAGGCTTGTGTGAAGGAGCCTGCACTGTGAGTGGTGAGCCAGGCCAGTCCAGGAGCGGCTGGGAGAGCAGGAGTCGAGCTGGTATAGCAGGGAAGGCTTTGGTGAAGGAGCGGGTGTGGATCCAGGTCGGTGTGGAGCAGGAGAAGCTGGTGGTCAGTTTCTGCGCAAGTTAGTTCCTTTTGAAGGGACATTGTGTGGAGGGGGTGATCTCAGGGGATCAGTAGGGGTGGCTGAGAGAGGGATGCTATTTGTTTAGGAGTTTGTTTGAGGCCTGGTACCCTCCCACCCACCCCTCCACCATCCCCCATTTTTGTGAAAAGGGGTGTGCGAGTGTTGCACAGAGTGACGGAGCAGCAGGCCCATTCGGGTCATCTGGGCAGCCTACAGGCAGGTTGGTGAGAGATGGGCAATAAGGGTAAGAATGGGGCTGGAAAGGCCTCTGATAAAGGGCCAGGGAAAGGCCCATGAAAGAGCTCTGTAAAGGGGAAAGGCCCAGCACCCAGACCTGGTGGCAGTGAAATGGCCAGGAGAAGCCAGCAAAGGGATAAAGCATCTGTCCAGGAGGGGGAAGACAGTAGGGCCTTGCTGCGTTCACTCCAAAGGCAGTTAGGGGTGTGTGAGGAATTTATGCAGAACCTTGTGTCTTTGGTGGGAAAAAGCAGGGAAGAGGTTTTGTAGGCTGGCAGGGAGAATTCATTCGAGCCATGCTGCAATTCTGGTTGCCCTGCTGTCGCAGACGGTAGAAGTGACATTCAGGGATTCAGCAGCAGAGGCCTAAGTGTACCCTCACAAGCAGGTACGTTCACCAGTGGTACAGGAGTTCAGTGTAGATGCTTTGCAGGTGGGGTTACAAGGCAGGTGGGGTTATAAATTAATATGGGAGGTGCTAGTACCCCAAGGTTAGGGTGGGCTGGTAGATGGGTGCCCTGGCCAGAGCAAGGAGGGGTTACTACTTGCTTGTTGCAAGGGGAGGTGACTAAATCTCAGGTGTCCGGCCAGCAGCAACCCCGTGCTGCACACAAAAAGGGAGCGACGGGGCAGGTGTGGAAGGGAGAACAGAGTGTGTCGAAATGTGCTGCATGCTCTATATGTTTGGTATGCTCGGCTGTAAAGGTTAAGGAGCTACCTCTGTTGGGGGGTGGGATACCTGAAGTCTCAGCACTGATTGGTGCGCATCTTTTGCAGTTGACCAGGGAGAAGATTTGGAAAGGGGAATATGTGGATTTGTTTGCGCTTTGTTTAGCGATCCCATCCCGAATCCCAACGATAAAGAGGAAGTAAAGGATAAGGAGCGCTTCAAACGGCCAAAAGCAGATCGCAATTGGTCAAACTGGACTGCTGCTTATTCCATATATATGGGAGTGGTGATGCAGGCGTACCAAGAAAGGGCAGTTGAGTTGGTAAAATATTAAGAAATTGTACGTAGGGTGTAAGAGACTGGTAAGCAGGGGACATGGCTCATCTATGACAAAGGATTTCATCACAGAGCAGCCATCACCCTGGGTATTAGATGGGACTTGCACGCGAACAATATTTGGTTAGAGGCCATGAGTGCCGCGACCAATGCAAGTCGAGCTGATAGTGTCCATGTGCTTGCGAGGGGAGGTTCAGCGCCTGCCAATGACAGTAGCTTTTGCGAAGGGTGGGTGGGCACCACCAGGGCTGGACCATGTTGGGAATTTAGTCGGTCAGGGACGTGTAGCAGGTTCCCATGCAGGTTTCATCACATATGCGCGCTGTGCGGCATGCAACTGCGAACTGTAGCAGACTTAAACTTTTCAGGAAGTTTCGCCAACAGAAGGGAGGACAAAGTACATTACCCTATGTGCTACAGGGAGTCTCTGCTCTAAAGAGCGCCAACTCCAGTTAACCCTGATGCGCTGGAAGCGGCACTCAGAGGTTACCCTGACAAGGAAGCATTGGGGTACGTACTGAAAGGTTTTAGGGAAGGATTTGGGATACAGGCAGTGGGTTTGATTAGGGATGGGCGAACAGAACTGAGTTCAGAAATTCTGTTCAGTTCAGTTCGGAAATTTGGTTCAGTTCAGAAGTTCGGTTCAGTTTGCTTGACCGAACTATTCGAGTTCGGTCCGAACTCCGAACAAAGTTCAGAAATTTAAACCCCATTGAACTAAATGGAATATTATCTTTTAGGGATGGGCAAACAGAGCCGAGTTTGGAAATTCGGTTCTGTTTGAAAATAGAGTTCAGTTTGGAAGTTCGGTTCGGTCGACCAAACTGGTCGAGTTCAGTCCGAACTCGTGAACAGCGTTCGCCCATCCCTAGGTTTGATTCCATTGGTGGCTAAAAGAAATTTAAAATCAATTGTAGGTTTGGAACACATTGTGATAGCTAAGCTGGAAAGAGAAAAGGCTGAAGGGAGAATCACAGGGCCTTTTGAGTCCCCACTGTTCCTGCATATATCCCCTCTGGGTATGGTTCCCAAGAAGGTGCCTGGGGAATATAGCCTTATTCATCATCTCTCTTATCCTAGGGGAGCTTCGGTGAATGATGCCATACCCCACGGGTTTTGCATGATGCAATATTCTTCATTTGATACAGCTGTGGAGATGGTTTGCAGGTGTGGAGTAGGAGCACTCCTTGTAAAATGCGATATCAAATTGGATTTTAGGCTGTTGCCCGTACATCCTGACAATTTTAAGTTCTTGGGTTTCACATTTGGGGTGAACTTTTATTTTGATAAGGCAATGCCAATGGGTTGCTCCATTTCGTGAAATTTAGTTCTGTTTTGGACTGGCTGGCCAGGAAACAGTTGGAATTGCAGCAAGTCATCCATTATATGGATGATTATTTGTTCATGGGGGCACAAGGCTCTGATGAATGTGGGCGGTTGCTATTATTGTTTCAAGACATGGCAAAGGAATTGGGCATACCACTGGCACCTGAGAAGACTGAAGGGCCAGTGACATCGTTCTTATTCTTGGGCATTCAATTAGACATGGTTAACTCACTGTCACGTTTGCCTGAGGAGAAATTAGCAGCATTAAGGGAAGGGATTGATAAGTGTTTAGGAGCGAGGAAGGTTATGGTTCAGCAGCTTCAGTCATTGCTTGGCAGCCTTAATTTCGCTTGTAAGGTAATCGTGCCAGGAAGAGCCTTTTTATTGAGGCTTTATGCAAGAGTGGACAGTAATTTGCCTCCGCACTATCACATTAGGTTAACATGAAGGCTGACGGGGGTACATGGGCGGAATTTCTAACCAAGTTTAATGGCGTCAGCTTCTGGAGGCAGAATTTATTGTTGAAAACTGTCCTACAGGTGCAGTCTGATGCGGCTGGCTCCCTTGGTTTCAGATTATATTTTAGAGGAAGGTGGTGTGTTGAGACATGGCCCAAGTCATGGGTGCAGTTGGGGCTGACAAGTGATTTGACACTGCTAAAGCTATTCCCGATAGTAGTGATGGTTCATGTTTGTGCAGGCGAGTTTGAGAACAGGACCATTCATTTTTGGTGTGATAATATGCTGTGGTCTATGTTGTCAATTCATTGTCATCAAGGAATGTTCGGGTCATGGGATTGGTGAGGGCGTTTGTATTAAAATGTCTGGAGCATAACATTCTTTTCTTAGCTAGACACGTGCTGGGTGTTGATAACGGCATTGCGGATGCACTCTCTCAATTCCAGATGGATTGGTTCCATCTATTGGTGCTGAGGGCACGCGAGGCACCAGAGACCATTCTAAAGGAACTGTGGAACCTTGGATGCTAGACCTTTTGAGGGCTATGCTGGGATCTGTGGCAAGGAGATCATGGGTAGCATGAGAGAGAGCGTTTAGGGAGTTTCAAGAGTTTAGAACAAGTAAGGACTGGATTTAAACTTTTCCTTTCATGGAGGTGCAGCTAATCCAGTTTGGGTTGCAGTTGCATAATAAGTGTCTGTCGCCTGGAACCATTACAGGTAAGTTTTCAGCACTTGCATTCATGAGTGGTGTAGCCGGTTTTCCAATGGAGTCGCAAGGTTTTTATGTTAAGCGTATGCTTGAATGTCGGCACAGAGACGCAGTTAGAGCAGTGGATGAAAGGGAACCTGTGATAATCAAAATTTTGTCTTTGATTTGTCAGATGTTACCTAAAGTTTGTTTTAATGAGAAAGAGGTTATTCTGTTTAGAGGTGCATTTTTAATAACTTTTTGGGATGCATTTAGAGTTAGTGAGTTAGTAGTGGAATTTAGGAAGCTAGCGTCTCAACAGGAATTAAAGGTAGGAGACGTGTTTCTGGAGCATGATAAGGTTGGGATAATTTTAAGGAGATCAAAAACTGATCAGAGGGGTCGTGGTCAAACGATTTTGTTGTATGGCCTCACAGGGAGTGATATCTGTCCAGTGGGTGCCATGCGGGATTATCTACGGTGCCAGAATGTGGGTGTCAGATATTTTTTTGCCATGATGGGGGCATGCCTCTAACTCGATTATCAGTTTGTGGCAGTTTTTTAAAAAGCGTTGTGAGCCGGGGGAATGTCACCAAGAAGGTATGGTTCACATTCATTCAGAATTGGGGCAGCCAGCATTGCTGCGACTGAAGGTATGTCTGAGGGTGACATAAAAGCACTGGGGCAGTGGAAGTCAGGAGCATATAAATTATATGTTCGTCCTGTGGTTTAAGTCAGGTAGGCGTGGGGTGATTTTTAATTTGTTTTTGTTTTAGGGCTGCTTACCCAGAAAACAAGAAGGCTGGTATGAATTGCTGGGCATAGCTTCATCCGTTGGGCAGAGAAGGCTGTGATGAGAAGGAAGGACTCTCAACTGGGATTAGGGGAGCATGCCAATATAGTTTGGTTAGGAAAACAGGGTATGATCTAGGAACAGCTTCTGCCATCATTGCAAGCTGCCCGTCAGTACCAGCCACCCATTATTTTAGTATTGCACGTAGGGGAGAATAATCTAACTAGAGTAGCGAGTTTGGAATTAGTTAGTTGGATAAAGCGGGACCTGTGGGAGGTAAGGAGGTGGTTTCTGGGGGTTATCATATTATGGACGCAGCTGGTTGAGAGGCAATTTTGGAGGGGGGCTTGTTGCCCGAGTAAAATTGATAGAGCAAGAAAGAAAATTAACCGAGAAATGTATAGGTGGTTGGTTAGCCAGGGTGGGGTACCATCGAACACGAGGAGATAAGGTTTTTTAGGGATGAATTATTCAGGTCAGATGGGGTACACCTGTCAGATTCCGGGATGGACGTTTATCGCAAAGGGTTAACTGGTACCCTGTGCAAGGCTATTCTTGCTTGAAGGGTTTTTAATTTGGGGAATTGAACCAGCCATGTTAATATATGGTGGCGGTGGTCCAGTTAAGGTAAAGGAAAGTACTGTAGTATGTAATAAGACTTAGTATAGTTATGAGACATCTCCTTATGAGATGGGGGAAGGGGGAAGTCGCTCCAGCGCAAGGGTTGTTAACGGCCAGCATCAGGGGCTTACCCAGGAATAGGAAATGTCATGAGACTGATTAGCTCTCAGGCATACCTACACCTTCTCTGATAAGGTATGTTAGCATAAGTACTCAGGTCATCCAATGGAGCTCTTCAGTCCATGGGTGAATGAGATAATTAAGAGAAGTTAAGATGGCTGGTACCTAGGTGCCATCCCAGGCAGCCATAAATTAGATGGTTAAAGAGTTGGTACTGGACCCTAGTAGGGATTAGGAGCAGAACCCCTCCGATGAGTTGATGTGATTTTAATGTGAATCTGAAATAAAAGAGTGTGGCCTTTAAATTCCACATAATGTGTCCTTGTCTCATTCCGGATGCGGCAACAAAGGGTGATACTGTAATTGACATTACATAGGAAGGTCAGTTGTGGAAAATATTGTGAAAACTAAAGTAACTTAGAATTTAATATGATCATGAGCAACCTCCTTTGCAAGTGTCGTTCACCAGTCAGAAAGACTGTATACTTCATATAGAAGACGAGGTACAGCCAAGTTAGCCTTTTCTGTCTCTAGATAGCCAGGGAGATTGTGCTCATTTCTTTTGGATAAGAACATAAGTGCCATATTGGGTCAGACGAATGGTCCATTGAGCCTAGCATCCTGTCTCCAACAGTGGCCATACTCGGTCGATTCATACAAGTACCAGCAGGTCA
This sequence comes from Sphenodon punctatus, assembly GCA_003113815.1. NCBI lineage: Eukaryota > Metazoa > Chordata > Lepidosauria > Sphenodontia > Sphenodontidae > Sphenodon > Sphenodon punctatus. The sequence goes on from QEPC01011543.1 coordinate 822,649, forward strand.
TAATGGAGTGATCCATTCTTACTGCAAGAAAGCTCCAGCTCAGGAACACACAGACAGGTGGACCAACCTCTGGCTGGCCTACTCCACTCATAACCTGATGTGGAGCGCACGGCTTGCCAGAAGCCACTCTTTTAACTATAGCAACAGGACATGGCAGCAACTGTTAATCCCCTTACTGCTCACAGCCCCGGGGTGGTTGTGATGGGACTCTGCCCCTCTCCGGACCAGCCATGACTTAGTTTCCCCACTTAGCCTTCAGTGACCACAGCTCCCTCCAGAACTGTCCCAGCCTGTAAGGAGCCACTACCCTCTCACCCGTGTCCCTGGGGTTTCCCAATTCACAAAAACTAAATTAATATTCACCCAAATGTCTAAGCTGGGACTTCCCTGTAACTGTGTCACCCAATGTGAGTATCCATGCAAGCACACCAAAGTTTGGTTAAAAGAAGCGTATATTTATGAAATCTGATTAAGAACAGTGCAAGATTGATTCAAGAGTGCAAGTCAAATAAAAGAATATAGAATGCAAGGCTACATTACTCATGAAATCCCCAAGCTGCAGTGTTACCGTAAACCTGTGTTCATATTCCAGTCTATAATTCTCCCTGGATGATAAGGCTAGCTGCTAGTCTTTTTTCTTCATTCATGACTGCTTCCTGGTATAATGCTTACTAGCGAGAAAATCTCCCCCGTCTCTCCCGATTGTTCTTTAACTTTTGATAGTATCTTACCAATCTTTCCGGTAGTTCCAGGAGTGGCAGCTGTGGCGAGGAGTGCATTGCCAAATTACATCTGGTGTGACAGTTACGGCCTTATGTCTCAGACTGAGACCTTGCCACCATCATCCACGCCTTAATCACCTCGAGGCTTGATTACTATAACACACTCTACGTGTGGCTACCCAAGGTGATGATGCAGCTGGTGCAGAATGCAGCAACCACAATGGAGAGGGCATTCTCAGTGGCCGGGCTGCGCCTCTGGAATTCCCTTCCGGAGGAAGCTCGCCTGGCCCCAAGCCTTTTGACATTTCAGCGAATCTGTAAGACCTGGCTGTTCACCCAGGCCTTTGGGTAGGGGGTGTTTTATCTTCCCCCACCCTTATTTATTTATTTATTATCCCAGCCTGTTTTATTGTAGTGTTTTTATGGATTGGTTTTATTATTATATTTATAAATTTATAAATTGTTTTATAATTAACTTGTTAGCCGCCCCAAGCTGTTTGCAGGAAGGGCGGGATATAAATTGAATAAATAAATAAAAATAAAATAAATAAACCCGTCTCCTGATGGGTACAGGCCACCAAAAGCACATAATACCGGTGCTCCATTCTCTGCACTGACTGCCTGTTGCCTACCAGGCCCGATTCAAGGTGTTAGTGTTGACCTTTCAAACCCTATATGGCCTGGTTCGCCCCTACCTGCAGGACTTCCCCAGTCCCTGGGTTCTGGAATGGCCATTGCGGTCAGCTGGAGGCACCCTTTTGGAGGTTCCCCATGTTCGGCGGTGGGGGGGCCACATTGGAGAGGGCATTCTTGGAACTCCCTCCTCGCAGAGGTATGTTTGGCCCAGGGCCTTCCCTCCTTCAGGCATCAGTGTAAAACTTGGCTGTTCTGCCAGGCGTTTGGTGAGAGAGACGAGTAGGGGAAGGAATAGGGTTGGGAGGGAATTGATGGTTTTATTGTTGTTTGTTTTAAGTTATGTGTATATTTTATAGTGGTGGGACCCCGGACCCATTACCGGCTACCGGATTTACCGGTTACCGGTTCTGCGAAAACCGGATTCCCGGATTAAATCCGGTATGCTGGTACCGGATTTATTTCATTGGTTTCAATGGGGCGCTGTGTCCCCATTGAAACCAATGAAATAAATTAATTCCCTCCCCCTCCCCCTCCCAGGCTGCGCGGGTGGAAGGGGGGACACCCCCC
>QEPC01011543.1:836299-847615 GCA_003113815.1 Sphenodon punctatus
TCAACCAAGGCCACCAATGCCGTCTCCGTACCATACCCAGGCCGAAACCCAGACTGGGAGGGATCAAGGAAACCGATGTGGTCCAGATGCTCCTGGAGCTGTCGTGCCACAGCCTGTTCAATAATCTTCCCTAAAAAGGGAAGGTTAGAGACCGGCCGATAACTGGCAGGAGCATCAGCGTCAAGAGATTGTTTCTTGAGCAGGGGTCTAACCACAGCCTCTTTTAGGCAGTCAGGCACCCTGCCCTCCTGAAGCTGCATTTAAACATCTAGCTCTGAGCAATTCAACCCAATATAATTAATCATTGCCACTTAGTAATTAATGGATGTCATTTGTATCTGATTGGAAACGAAATGGAACTGTGTGGTATTAGTAACACCAATGCATTGTTTTGGTGTGAATAAAGTGGCTACATTTCAAAAGTGGTTTCCTGCATTTTAAATTTAGCCTCTTCTTATGGCAGGGCGGAGAGTTCCTTGACAGTGAATTGTACCATGCAGTGGAGATGGGAGGAGCTACGGAGTAAGTTCACTCTTCCAGCACAATGAATAATACACTTAAACTCCCTCCTCTGCCTAGCAGCATGTTAGAGATCAGTCCAAGAGTCATGCATGGGGCTAGAGGATGTGCAACTTAAGTAGAGATACTAGTCTCCACCATCATTCTGAAGGATGGGGAGAGATCACCAGCACAAGGGCAAGCAGTGGTTGTTTGCTATTCAAAATTCATAGCATTCTTTTGTCTTTAAAAAAATCTGGTGTTTACCTTTTAAAAAAAAATAAAAAATTAACCAATATAAATGAAAGTACCTGTCTGTAATGCTGAGGTCTAGAATGATTTAGATACAGATGTGAACTTACTTAGTCCCAGGTCAGAGTAAATCAGACAAGAGATGATTGAAAGCAATATGACGTGACACAAAAATAACAGGACACCCGAATAAAATAAAATATTTTCATTGAAATTCAAGTCTGAACTTCCTACTCAGGAAAAATTATAATTGAGCTGTTCATTACCCATATCAATGGGTGAGATAGTACAGGGGACACCTGTTTTGATATATCAACAGTTTTCTAGCAATGACCTAATCTTTTGCTCATCATAAGAACATAAGTAGTGCCATACTGTGTCAGACCAATGGTCCCTCAAGCCCAACATCCTGTCTTCTGACAGTGGCCAATCTCGAGCACATGGGAGAACAACCAAAAGTCACAATGGACAATCCATTCCCCATTGTTCACTTCCAGCTCCCGACAGTAAAAAGTTCAACTCTGTACATCACTTGGTTAATAGCCATTAATGGACCTACTCTCCAAGAACCTATCCAGGCCTTTTTAAAACCCAGCTATACTTCTGACCTTGACAATGTCTTCTGGCAACAAATTCCATAGGTTAATTATGCGTTGAGTGAAAAAGTACTTCCTTTTATTTGTTTTAAATCTGCCGGGAGCTAGTTCCATGGAGTGTCCCCTAGTTCTAGTACTATTTGAGAGGGTAAATAACCATTCCCTATCTACTCATTCCACACCACTCAAAGATTTTATAAACCTCTATCATGTCCTCTCTCAGTCTTCTCTTCTCTAAGCTGAAGAGACCCAGCTTGTCAAGTCTCTCCTTGTATGGACGCCGTTCCATACCCTTTATCATTCTTGTTCTCCTTCTCTGTACCTTTTCTAGTTCAGCTATGTCTTTTTTGAGATGGGGCAACCATAACTGCACACAATATTCCAGGTGCGATCACACCATGGATTTGTATAGAGGTATTGTAGCAGGGAGCAGTCCTGTAGGGCTGCTGTCCCTTTAAGCCTTCTTAAAGGGACTGTGGAGAGCACAGGCTGAGAAACCCCTGTGACCGAGTGGGCAGGTTACTGGCCCTTTAAAACTGAAGATTAGAAGCCTGGCCCCGCCCACTCTGCTGTGTATAAGAAGAGACAAGGGTGAGAGGAAATGAGTCTTTGCCAGGGAGCCGAAGGAGCAACATCTTCCTGAACAAGCATTTCTGCTCTATGCTATCCGAGGTGCTGAATGCTGGGGAACCAGAGGGACCCTGGCAAGTGGGAGAGGCTGTGCCCAGGAGGAAGCCTCTTGCCTGGTGTTGGAGAAATTCTGCTGAATGGAGTCAGTAAATGAGAGGAGGCTGCACAGAGACGTCTATCAGATCTGGCTTTATTGCAGGAGACACAGCAGCTGTGGGGTTGAGGATCTGGAGATCATCGAGCTCCGAACAAAGAGAAGGCACCTATATTTATACATTTTCATACAGCTTCATGCTTCTAGCTATAACCCAATCAATGCACACATCTTTGTTTCCCCAGACCCAGTCAGGACACAAAATTCAGCCTGGTTCCCAACATGATAGTCAGCATCCGGTGCTTATGTAACTGGTGGTTTTACTGAGCATGTCAACACTGAGTTGCTGACTTATGTCGGTAGGCTAAACTGCACTTGCGCTGGAAAGTCTCTGCTTTGTCTCCACTCCGTCTGCGTCAATAAATCTCTACTGTGACTGCGTCTGTGTCTGTGTTAGTCTTGTTACTGCGTCTGTGTCTGTGTTACGTCACAAGTGACAAGCACAGGGCAAAGTTTATCTACATACAGCGTTTCTTCCACAGTTCCCCCCTTTTGAGACTTCGATCAATTAGAGAAGTCTCAATTATGTAAGCAGGCACGTTTATTGATTAACTTACAGACCTTGATGTTCCAAGCGGTTTCTGAAGAAGATTTAAGGCAGGTGTTAATAAGGCACATGAATAATCGCACACAAGCAAACAGGACAAGTATAGCAAGTATAACAAAACATATACCGTACAAAACACGTTTTACAAATCCTGGGAAGTCTGGGAATAGGTTCTCCAGCCAAGAAAGAAGCCCCTCATTTTTGCTTTCTTGGATACCTTGGACAATAGTCTGCAATCGGTGGAGGCCCTTTCTAATACGGTTAGAATTATCAGTCAGGTCAAAACAGCACATGTTCTTAAATTCCTCACAACCGTGTCCCATAGACCTGGAAAGGGATTAGAGTGGTTGTCTAAAAATACCCCAAAATGCCAGGATGTGAAATTCACAAAAGGGGGCACAAATTCTAGGAAGGAGCTCCAAGGCCGGGGGAAGCAAAGATTTCGTTCTGAATGGAATTCCCGGTAGGAGCAGTTGCATGGAACACCTACAAAATGAACTATCTGGACACCAGACACAGTTAGGGCAGGTGGCACACAAAAGTATGAAGTATTCAGGCTGGCAGTAACAAGTTTGATATAACTGTTGTCTTGGTGAGAGGGAAATCAAGCCAGGGCCCCAGGGCTAAGTAGAGTCAGCAGGAGGAGATGACTGCCGGCAATGAGAAGTATGGATCCAGGCATTTTTGTTTTCTACCTTCACAGCAGTGTGTGTGGTTAGAAGAACAAGATGGGGGCTGGTCCAGCATGGAGCCAGGCAGTGCTTTCTCTGGAACTCTTTGATGAGGACCCAGTCACCTGGTTTGAAAGAATGGCAGGTGTCAGCTGTGGGTGGCACAAAAGCGGCTTTTACCCTCGCCTTGGTTGTTTGCAGAGCCCTGGATAGGGATAAAACATGAGGCAATATCATCAGAAAGTTCAGTAAGGCCCTCTGTGCGCAATCCCCTGGGCTCTATTCCCACCCTCATAGGGGGATAGGCTGTGTTTTCTGTTTGAGGTTGAGCGAAGCGAGTGGCCATAAGAATAAGCGGAAGGACATCAGGCCATTTTAGGCCTGTGTCATGGACTAATTTGGACAGTCTAGTTTTCAGATCAGAGTTTTTTCGTTCCACTTAGCCGCTGCTTTGGGGGTGGTATGGTGTATGAAAGTACAGGTTAACCCCCAAGGTTTTACACAGCATTTTAGTGAGGGCGGCAGTGAAGTGTGAGCCCATACCAGAGTAAATGGAAAAAGGAATCCCCAAACAAGGGATAAAGTCATGAAGGAGATGCTTCAGTCCATCCCGAGAAGGTACAGATAACAAGGTGGTGTTTGAATCCTCGTGCTGGGGGGTGAGGTTTGCAAAGTTAATTTGGAGATTTCTAAAAGGTCCATCTCACCATGATCACGTGGAGTTGCGCACCAGAGCTGTTTTTGCTACATTATGGAGTTGGCACGTAGGACAGGAACGGACCAGGTTACGGCCCTCAGTTGCTACAAAGGGTGCAAACCAAAAGGACGAGATCTGTCGGGCAATTCCCCCCTTTGTTCGTATGGGAGTGCATATGAGCCATGCGAACAAGATGCTGAACCAGGGAGCGGGGGGCAACGGGTCGTCCATCAGGATGGTAGAAGACTCCCATAGAACCAGGAACACAGGCAGCTCGGGACCAAATGCGTTGTTCAGAGGGATGGGCGGCCTGGTGGAGATCACGAAGCTCCATCAATGGTGGGACTGCTGGTAGTGGATCTGAAAAAGAAGCTGCAAGAACGAGGTGTCCCAAGGGACCATGCCTGGCTGCTCGTTTTGCAGCCTTATCAGCCAGGCGGTTTCCAACAGCCTCAGGAGTGTTGGCTGTGGTGTGAGTTCGAACATGGATGACAGAAACAGCTTTAGGGAGAAGGAGAGCAGAGAGAAGTTCAGAAACATATAAGGCATGGGAAATAGGAGAGCCTGTAGAGGTGAGAAGGCCCCGTTCTTTCCAAATAGCTCCAAAAGAGTGGCAAACACCAAAGGCATAAAGAGAGTCAGTGTAAATATTGACAGTACAGTTCTGAGCCAAAGAGCAAGTTCTGGTGAAAGTTACAAGCTCAGCTGGCTGAGCAGAGTGGAGTTGAGGATCATGCTGGGTGCAAACAGAATAACCAACAAGCAGCTGATTGTTGTCACGGAAACAGCTGCCATCAACAAACAACAGTAAATCAGGGTGTATGAGGGGGCAGTCAGAAAGGTCAGGACGAAGTAAAAGAGTAGTATGCAGCAGGGAGAGACACTTATGAGGGACAGATTCAAGAGAACCATCATCAGCCGTAGGAAGAAGTGAGGCCGGATCAAGGGTAGTCACCCATCGAAGGGTGATGTTTTCAGAAGACAATAAAACAAGTTCATACTTAGTGAGGCGGGCATGAGACAAAAACTGAGTTTTGCCCTGATTTAGAAGAGAGTAAACACAATGTGGAACTGAAACAGTTAATGGATGTCCGAGGACTAAAGAAGCAGATTGCTTAAAAAGGTCAGAAGCAGCAGCAACTGCCCGAAGGCAGGGTGGGAGACCACAGGCTACAGAATCGAGACGGGAGGAGTAATAAGCAACAGGGTGGTGAGCTTCTGCAAGGGTTTGAGTCAGGACCCCAAGGGCAAATCCATCAGATTCATGGCAGAAAAGAGTAAAGGGTTTGCAGTAGTTAGGTTGGGCCAAGGCCGGTGGAGAGTTCAAGGCACGTTTGAGGGAATGAAAAGCTTCAGTGGCCTCTGGCGGCAGAAAAAAAATCAGCAGCAGAAAGGCAGGAATATAGGGACTGGGCCAGCTGAGCATATTCTAAAATCCATTGGTAACAATAGTTTGCAGCCCCTAAACATTTTGCACAACTGGCGCTTTGTAGTGGGGAGGGGCAGGTCTGAAATGGCTTCCAAACAGTCCACAGAGAGTAGACTGTTATCAGGGGTGATGACATGGCCCAAATAACAGACAGAGGTACAACAAAACTGTAATTTGGCATGAGAAACCTTATGTCCGGCAGAGGCAAGCTGATAAAGGAGGGACAGGGATGCCTCTCGACAGGCAAGGACGGAGGAGGCGGCCAAAAGCAGGTTGTCAGCAAAAGTAATTAAAGTTGTGTCGTGGGGGGGGAGGGGCAACAAATCCCTGCAAGGTTTCGCGCGAAGCAAGACCAAAGAGGGAGGGAGAGTTACAAAACCCTTGGGGCAAATGGGTAAAGGTATACTGGGAAGAGGAGGAAGGGTCAGTAAAGGCAAACAGGTACTGAGAATCAGAGTCTACAGGAACAGGGAAAAAAAGCCTGAGAAAGGTCAATGACAGTGAAATATTTAGCAAAGGCTGGGATTCTGGCAATGGTAGTGACAGGATCAGGGACAACAGGATAAAGGGAACAACAAATTGGTTTACCTTATGCAGGTCTTGGACAAACCTGTAGACAGGGGTGCCATCAAGGTGGAACTTTCCTGGCTTTACTATTAACAGGAGAGCGAGTGGGAACTAATACCCCAGAAAGGAGGAAAGTAGAAATAACAGGTTGAATACCAGCAACAGCCTCAGCTGAAAGAGCGTACTGAGGTACTGAAGAGAAGAGCTTGCCAGTTTTAACCTGGATGACAACCAGATCCACACCTCGCAGCAACCCAACATCATCAGGGTTGGTTGCCCACAATGTAGAAGGCAATTGGTCAAGGAGGGCCTGCTGATCAAGCAGGCACTCCTGTCCAGCCTCCTCAGTAGCGAGGGCCATCATGAGAGATGGGGTTAAGAGGTCAGGTATAGTAACAAATACTCCATCAGGTGTACAGGAGATGTTTGCATTTAATCTACAGAGCAAGTCCCTTTCCAAAAGGTTTACAGGGGTGTTCCGACTAAGCAAAAATGAGTGCCTCTCTGTGAGTGGTCCGATGGTTACAGTGACCGGGTCAGAGAAAGTCTGGAAGCTGGGAACACCTTCAACTCCTATACTGGGTACAACAGTGGTAAAAACAGACAAATGAGGAACTGCATCACTACGGAGCATAGAGCATGTGGCCCCGGTATCAACTAGAAAAGGAACAGGAGTACCCCCAACAGAAACCTGAACATGGGGGCCTGATTGCTCAACAGACAACGGAAAAGCATACAAACAAAGTGAGCTCATGTTTTGTTGGGTCCCGGGACCGAGCCAGTTGGACGATGCAAACAGGTCCAGCTGGAAGTTTTTTTGTTTGTTTTTTTCTTTTTCTTCAGCAGCAAGATACGATTCGTGAGGTCAGGGACCACTTGGCGGCGGCGGGAAGGTTTCAGATGGCTGGGAAGAATTCCCCGGAGCATGCTGGTGATAGCCTCCCCTTTGTCGGGCATTATTTCGGTTGGGGCACTCATTTTTCCAAAGACCCCTTTTTTTGCAGTATGCACAGGTATTTTGAACAAGGGGTTTGCAGGGAGGGTAAGGAGGGTATCCCTCATGATGAGGAGGACATCTGGGTCCTGAGTCACGGCTGCTGCTTAACTGTTGGACTTGCAGGACACAGAGATTAGCTGCCACTTGCTTTTGTTTTTGCCTCTGCCTTATCTTTTTCTTCCTGTAACTGTTCCCAGATCTGAGAGCAGGAAGCTTGGAATTGATCAAGGGCACGAGTTTTCCAATCCAGGATAGCAGCTTGCAACTTGGTTCAGACAGGTGGCTGGAGGCCAGTAACATACTGGGTGACAATCAGCCCCTGAGTGTCGGCTAATTCTGGATTTATTCCTGAATGTTTTTTTGAAAGCTGTCATGAGGCGTGCCCCATAGTCTGCCAGGTGCTCATCTTTTTTTTCTGATTTACAGAGGAAATTTTTTGCCAATCTTGCTGGGGAGGGACAAGTTTGGGAATGCTGGCCAACAGTCAGTTTCAGGGTCTGGGAATCGTCGGAGGGGTGCCTGGACATCGAGCTGACCCGTCAGGCAGGTCGAAGCTCGGGTTTGCCTGCAAACAGCAGGGTCTTCCGGGTGTTCCTCAAGTTCATTAAGATCTTGGGGGCCAGGCAACCCCACCTGGGACGCTGGGGGAGTCAGCAGAGACATGGCGGCTGCGGCACCCAGAGGCAGGCCCAGAGGGGGCCTGGGGACCCAGGAGTTTAAGAGATCATCTGACAGGCTGGGGTATATTAGGGGGACAGAAGAAACAGGGGTCAGGCTTCCTTTAAAGGGTACATGGAAGCGGACTTGGGAGGATCCGGGGGTTTATTAAAATGATTCTGGACATTAGGCTTGTAGGCTTCTTCATCCCACAAATACCAAGCGTCCATTTGTCCAGGATGGTTGTCTTCCAGATTCTCACGGAAGTATTTGAGAATCAGGAAGGCAAAGGACCCATCCAAATGAAACTGCAGATCAGGGCTGTTAGCAGTATAAAAGTTCCATTTGGTGACAAACTTTACAGCAGAGGATCCATATTTTGTGACATATAACGAATAGGGTATCCCCAGGAGGGATTTTAAACCCACCCAAACCCATAACTACACCAGTCCCAGACACAACACAGTTGTTCTTGGGCAGAGACAGGACAGGGCAGCGGGGACCGAGTCCGAGCCGCACAACCATCGTCGTGGCGTCCCCTGGCAACCAGGAGCAGCACTTATCGTAGGATCCATAGGATTCCTATGTTCCTCTCATCCCACTTCTGACACCAGAATTGTCAGAGAAGTTCTGCTGAGTGGAGGCAGTAAATGAGAGGAGGCTGCACAGAGACGTCTATCAGATCAGGCTTTATTGCAGGAGACACAGCAGCTGTAGGGTCGAGGATCTGGAGATCATCGAGCCCTGAACAAAGAGAAGGCACCTATATTTATACATTTTCATACAGCTTCATGCTTCTAGCTAAAACCCAATAAAAGCACAGTTCTTTGTTTCCCCAGCCCCAATCAGGACACAGGATTCAGCCTGGTTCCCAACATGATACTCAGCATCCGGTGTTTATGTAACTGGTGGTTTTACTGAGCATGTCAACACTGAGTTGCTGACTCATGTCGGTAGGCTAAACTGCGCTTGCGCTGGAATGTCTCTGCTTAGTCTCCACTCTGTCTGAATCAATAAATCTCTACTGGGCCTGCGTCTGTGTCTGTGTTAGTCTCGCTACTGCATCTGTGTCTGTGTTACGTCACAAGTGACAAGCACAGGGCAAAGTTTATCTACATACAGCGTTTCTTCCACAATTGGGGAGGCTTGGCCAGAGCCTGGGGCTTGGAGACCTGGCTAGATCGGCGGGAGGGGGGTTGGGTTAATATTGTGGTGCTCCGGTGCCTGAGAGAGACGGACCTGGGCCTGCAGGGTGGAGGCAACTGAGCCGGCACCCCAGGTACACTGGACATGGGTTGTGTCTAATAAAGGACTGTGGATCCCCTTTGGACTGTGTGGTGTGTCCTGAGAGGGTACCCCCTTCCGTAAAGAGGGGTATTCAGTCAAGGCTCAAGACTGAAACAGCGTAGCAGAGGGTGAGCTAATTCCCCAGAATGTGCCCCCAGCACCACCATGTGGCCCTGGGGAGACTCCCTGCAAAAGGCATTATGACATGCTCAGTTTTATTGTCTATCCCTTTGCGAATAACTCCTAATATTTTGTTTGCTTTTTTGACTGCTGCTGCACACTGGTCTGAGGATTTCAGTGTATTGTCCACAACCACCCACAGATCCTTTTCCTGAGTGGTAACTCCTAGCTTAGTACCCAGCATTGTGTACACATAGTTTGAGTTATTTTTGCTTATGTGCATCACTTTGCACTTGTCCACATTAAATCTCATCTGCCGTTTAGATGCCCGGGCACCCAGTCTCATAAGGTTCTGTTGCAGTTCTTCACAGTCTGCTCGTGTTTTAGCTACCTTGCATAACTCGGTGTCATCTGCAGATTTGATCACCTCACTCTTAATGCCCTTTTCCAGATCATTAATGAATACATTAATTAATACATCGTTAATGAATACATTAAACAGCACCGGTCCCAATACAGATCCCTGGGGCACAGCACTTTTTACATCTCTCCATTACGAAAACTGACCATTCAGTCCTACTCTTTGCTTCCTATCCTTTAACCAGTTACTGATCCATAGTAAGAAACTACTTCTTATCCCATGACTTTTTAATTTTCTCAAGAGTCTGATATGGGACCTTATCAAATGCTTTCTAGAAATACAGGTATACTATATCTACCAGGTCTCCCTTGTCCACATGCTTATTTACACCCTCAAAGAATTCCAACAGATTCGTGAGGCATGACTTACCTTTGTTAAATCCATGCTGACTCGTCCCCATTAAGTCATGTTTATCAACATGCCCAGTGATTCTGTTCTTAATGATAAGTTCCACCATTTTGTCCTTACTATCCTTACATGACTGATGTCCACTGTGGGTCTGCTGAAGGAAAAGATAAAAGCAGCAGCCATTGATTGTACTGGGACTCAACTCCCAGTGTCATTGTGTGCAGGATAATTCCGATTAAGCCTTTTCAGATGAATGGTGACGAGGAACTGTAAGTGTGCAAGTGAGTCCTAGTGGTCAATGGGGAAGTGGCATTTGAATCTATGCAGTCATAAACTACCACAGAGGGACAAACTCTGTAATAATTCACCCCATGTAGTACCTACTAATAGATGAATAGGACCTTGCCATGCAGGTGGCTGGGCCTCTTGGGCTTCTGTTTTTGAATTAAGGATCCTGATCTCCATCACTAAATCCCTGGGCAGAAAGCTTGTTGGTATATTAAAAATTGACCCTACACTATAAATAGCATGTATTGTGAAAAGTGCCATCCTAGATCTCTTGGGAGTTCTGGAGTGTTCATTTAGCTCAAAAGTTGATATTTTCCTAGTGTCATGGATGAAACTGTCACTGTATATGGCTTCATTTAGGTATTCTTGGTCACAAAGACAAATAGGTAGACAACCACACAACCATACAAAGCTATACACTTAATGAAACATCTTTTACACCAATTGAGAACAGATATGCATGTGACATGAAAGTTCATAATGTAAAATATATACCACAACAGAGAAACATTCGATTTATTGACCTCATCCCATTTATTCCTGTCTCACCTGTCTCCTGTTCAGAAGTGATAATATGGGAAGCTCTTTCATGTACACCTACTGTAAAACTAAATCCCATGCAACAGCAGGGGTGGCTGGTGGGTTTTGAGGTTGGAGGGGCAGTAAGGCTGGCGGGCAATGGTGGACAGAGCCAGGGCAACGGTGGGCGGCATAACCCAGCAGCAAGGAGTTCCAAAGGTTAATGTTGGATGGACATTACATTAGTTAATCAAGCAATTTCAGTTAGGTTAGGCAGGTTATAATCACTTCCTCTGCCCGGTTTAAAAGCAGGCAGACAACCTTAAACCTCACTTACAAGCAGTTTTAGCAAAGACACACACACACACACACCAGAGGTTAAGAATACTGCTTCAGAAAGAAGGGACTTGCTGCATGTATGTTGGAGGGACCCCAATCCCTGCTCCAGAAGTCCCTTCTGAAGCAGTATTTTTGCCCTCTGCTGCATGTGTGTGTATGTGTGTGTGTGTGTTGGGGGGGAATTTCAAGGCCCATGAATCACCAGACTCACAGTTACATCTCAAGATTTAAAAAGCATCCCATTTCCAGCATTGTGAACACACCTAAAGATCTCCAGACTCACAGTTACATCTCAGGAT
>QEPC01011543.1:853179-879840 GCA_003113815.1 Sphenodon punctatus
AAAAAAAAAAAAAAAAAAAGATTACATTTTATTCTCTACATATTTGTTAGTGTTCTCATTAGTTTTTTCTGGCAGTGCCTTAAACCTCCCAAATGTATCTCCCCCCCCTTTTTTTTTTTGCATTTATCCCACTGAGAGAATGTGTGCTTTCGCTTTCAACAGACTTTTGCTCTGAACTTTTAATTCTTTCTTACTTTAGTATTTTTCATAACTTGTTTTGGCACAGATATTCCTGACATTCTGTAAGTGTGTACGATTGAAAATATTTGATGTGAAAAAGCTATTTAGCTGTCACAGACCAGTCATTTGTCTGTCACAGTTCCCCCACACTTTACAGCTCCCTGATCAAACATGGGCCTAATACTTTCATGTATTTACCTCTTTCTTGGTTCTGAATGCAATTGAAGATTTCCCTTGCTCTTTGCCTCCCAAAGGGTAAAACCAGAAGTGACTACCATGCAGCGGTGGCCCAAGCCACCCAGCCCAGCCCGGGAAGCCGCAACAGACATGATCCGCTGACAACAGACATGGGTTGGGATGTCGAAAAGCATGCCAAATGTGCAGTTGACCACCTCACCCCTGATCTGCACCCAGCACCCTAGCCTCCAACATGACAGGCAGCCATGGTGGCCAGTGACAGCCAGTCATAGCAGCTGGCCTTAAAATATTTTGTTTTTGTAAATATTGAAATTTCATTTTCATTTTTTGCTTTCGGTTTCCATTGGTTTAAATGGAAAACACATTTTCGGCTGTAACTTTTTTGTTTATCATTATATTTGGATGAAACATGGAGGGATTGTACCTCAAATGGAAGGCATTGTGCATACCAAATTTCAGAAAGGTTAAAGGAATCCTATTTTATAAGCAGTTGAATTGTTATTTTGAAAAAATCTGCATACACAATCCTGGCTGTAACTTCTTTTGTCTCCAATTTAATGTAGATGAAATGTGGGAAGATTATGGCCCTCCCCAAGATTACCAATCCTGCCAAATTTCAGAAGGTTTGGATAAAGGATCCTGATGTTATAAACTTGAAAATGCATTTCTGTGTCTGTAACATTTTTATATTCCATCCTGTTTACAAAACATTTGGCAGGAATGTATCCCATACCTTCCCTGTCATCTCTGCCAAACTACAGGACAATTTGATAAAGGGACCCAGTTTTATAATTGATGTTGTCCCCATGAAGACAATGGTAATTAATTCAGATAAATAGCAGCACCTGCAGTGCGAGTCAGAGGCAGGCATCTAGCATGGCGGGGGAGGGAGGCTGTAGGAGGGAGGATGGGGAGCAACCCAGCAGATTTACATACACATTCACTGGTCAATTACTGCATAATTCCAGCTTTACAGGACCAATTGGTGGTGACTTCAAGACGGGTATAGGGGGTGGGCATAGAAGGGACATAGTTGGGACTTTGGAGATAGCATCCCAGCAATCAGGAGACATAGTTTACACATCCAGGATGGACAGTTATCATCACAATCACATCCTGCAGCACTGTGACAGAGGACATGAGATAATCGCTATTGGCTCTTTCCTAAACAGATGCTTCTGACTTCCCAGTAACAAGTGGGGGACAGAAGTTGAGGGGTGGTCACAGCACAGAATGAGGATATTTGGTTGACATTTCTACTGGTCAATTGGCATAAAAAACAGATCTTATACCACAGTGACACATAAGAGAATCCCTGGCATAGGCTCATTCTATGCATATACTGTGCAGGCTTATAAAATTGGGACCCTTTATCACATCTTTCTGATATTTGACAAAGATGATCCTGAAGGTGTGAGATACAGCTCTGCCAAATGTCATGTACATGGATTACAAAGAAGTTACGGTCAGACATACATTTATAAGTTAATTGTTTATACCACCAGGACCCTTTATCCATTCCTTCTGAAATTTGGCATAGATAGTAAACTTGATAAGGAGTATAATCTTGCCAAGTTTCATCTACATTAAATTGGAGACAAAAGAAGTTACAGCCAGGAGTGTGTATGCAGATTTTTTCAAAATAACAAATCAACTGCTTATAAAATAGGATTCCTTTAACCTTGCCTTCCATTCGAGGTACAATCTCTCCATGTTTCATCCAAATATAATGATAAACAAAAAAGTTACAGTTGAAAATGTGTTATCCATTTAAACCAATGGAAACTGAAAGCAAAAAATGAAAATGAAATTTCAATATTTACAAAAACAAAATATTTAAATAACAAAAACAATAATTAATAATGACATGGGTCACTGGTGCACACCTCTATCAGCTAATTTAGCCCACTCATCTGGGAAACCATTAGCAAGGGGAAGATAGCTTCAGGGGTTTGTTCACATGAGAATTTGTTTGGAGTTGAAGCTAGGGATGGGTGAACGTGGTTCGGATGTTCGGACATCGGACCAAACTTGGTTTTTTCGGATGTCCGAACCGAACTCTCGAACAACCGAACAGTTCGGTCGTGTTCAGATGAGTTTGGAGGCAGGGAAAACGTCTTTCCAGGGTCGAAAATTAGGTTTCGGTTTTGATTTCAGATTTGATTTCGCTATTTTTGAATGTTCGGCCAAGTTCGGCCAAACTGAACTCGACTGAACTGAACCATCGAACCCAAACTCGGGTTTCGAACCGAACGACCGAACATCTGAACATCCGAACCGCGTTCTGTTCGTCCATCCCTAGTTGAAGCACTCTAGCTCACCTTAACATTCTCTATGATCACATGACCATAGGGGATAAAGTGAAGATAAATGGTAGTGCTTGTTTCTAAAAAAAAAATGGGAATGGAGGCGCCCACTCCTGGAATCATGCATAAACATATATGCTTTAGAGGAATTTACCTTGATTATGCAGTTCTCTGTTGCCCCAGCAAACGTCAGTACTTCCTCCTTTGGTTGTCTGTTGCACAGTGTCTCTGTGCAGCCACCCCTGCTGGCAGTTCCTTGCAAATTTCGAGGAGAGATCAGTAGAAGGGAATAGAGCTAGC
This sequence comes from Sphenodon punctatus, assembly GCA_003113815.1. Taxonomy (NCBI): domain Eukaryota; kingdom Metazoa; phylum Chordata; class Lepidosauria; order Sphenodontia; family Sphenodontidae; genus Sphenodon; species Sphenodon punctatus. The sequence continues at coordinate 856,164 of QEPC01011543.1, forward strand.
TAATTCCTCCTCCCTCTACCTCTGTCCCCTGAAGGAGAAGGATGTCTTTATCCCAGAGTAACTTCTCTGGAATAACTACTCCAGTTGGTGAGGTATGCTCACAAAAACAAGCCCAAAGGAGTCAGCTCACCCTGCAGCAGGACATAACTAGCATAACAGAAACAATAACAGAACATAAATTGACATAATTAACCTTGGATCTCAGATTTATGTAGACATTATTTTCATCAATTGGCTCAATTTCAAAACAAACATTTTCCCAGTGTATAATTTCTCTCTTACACTGAAGTCAGTGTGTTTTTGTTGGATGTAGGACTGCATTCTTAGTTTGTTTGCTTGTTTATTTTCCTATACAACAGCAACAAAATGTTAGGGATGGGCGAACGCGGTTCGGATGTTCGGAGTTCGGACCGAACTTGGTCTGTTCGGACATCCGAACCGAACGTCTGAACCGAACTCTCAAATGATCTAACAGTTTGGTCGTGTTCAGATGAGTCCGGGGGCAGGAAAAACGTCTTTCCAGGGCCAAAAATTAGGTTTCGGTTTCAGTTTCGCTACTTTTGAATGTTCGGCCAAGTTCGGCCAAACCAAACTCAGCTGAACCGAACCATCGAACCCAAACTCGGGTTTCGAACCGAACAGCCGAACATCCAAACCACGTTCTGTTCGCCCATCCCTGCAAAATGTGTCTCTGGGCTTTACCTGAATGTTATTTCGATGGCACTGAAGCATATTTACTATACTTCAGTAGTGTTGCAAGGCTGCGTCGTAGGGGTATGCATGTCCTTTTCGTTCTTACAATAACGATAACAAAAATTGTCATATTTGTTATTGCAGTAATGAAAATGACAACAGAGAATACCGACAACGATAACGAAAATGACAACGTTGTTACCATTGTCAGTATTAGTGCTGTGGCAGTTAGTTTTGGAGGGAAAATGTGGAGAGGGGAGGAGGGAGCAGACATCTTGGAGCCCTAAACAGGGTTGAAGTCTTGAACTGTGCCTGTGTTGGGAGGGGCGAGCAGCTCAGCAGTATCTGATGGATGTATCCCTGGCCAATGAGCAGCTCAAGCAGACCCCAGCAGTCTCATGGCACACTGTGATTGCTCAATGCCTACTGCCTCCCACAACCAAACAGGGGGCTCTGGAGGAGGGCACTGCAACCCTTTATAATGGGAGGGCCAGCCTTTTTCTCTCTCTTCTTTGAGAACTCTGCTTGTCAGGTTGCATTTACAGAACTGTGGTGCCTGCACACAAAAAATCCTCCCTAGCCCTCATTGTATTACCAATACCTATCCTTCCTCATACCCTACATTTTACCTTATCCCTTTCCCTGTCCTTCTCCCCCCTGTACATTATATATAGATAGGTAGTATAGATTAGATATAGATATATATTATAGACATATAGATTAGATGAAATTAGATTAGTTATATAGATAATTGATTAGATAATAGTTTTCCTTTTTGCTTCCCCTGTCTCTCTTAGATTTAGATAGATATTAGTTGTGTGCATATATAGAGAGATTAGATATTATATATGTATTTAGGTTAGTCTGTTTTATTATATATTAGGATTATAGGATAGGCATATTGCATAAATATTTGCACACAGGAATTGATACCAATAACGATACCAAAAATAAAATCTTTGTTTGAAACAATACCGATACCAATAATGACAACGTTAAGGAAAATCACATTGTCATTTATAACAATAATGAAAATGAAATTTTTAATAACGAAAACAACATGGGGACCTGGTGCACACCCCTACTGTGTCGGCCCCAGACTCATGTCCCAATTATGCTCCTCCTAGAGGCAAGGGAGCAGGGTCTTCCTAAGCAGCAGACCCGCCAAGAGGGTTTCCAGCCAGCCTTATCCTCCCCACCCCACAAAGGTGGTGGCGCTACTCTGTCTCCCAGTGAGCCCCCCAAAAGTGGTAGCAACCCCACTAAGAAGACAGTTTTAAGAGTGAATTAGAGGAAGAGCCAGGACTCCACCCATGCTTATTCTGAAAACCTCTTTTTGGGGGGAGGGGCTTTGCAAGCAACCTGAGTGCCACTAGGAATTTTCAGAGTGAGTGACGGCCAAATGCTGGTCCTGCTCCCTCTCCTGTCCACTCTGAAAATATCCTAGCAAGTGTTCCCGCCACTTGCAAACCTTACCTTCCCGCCTAGAGTCCAGGGTCAAGGCTCAACTGAACCCCTTGCTCTATGATAGCTATGCCCCTGCTAAACCTGTGTGTTTGGCGTATAATGCTTGATGTTGATTAGACGTGTCTGAAAAAGACACTATGTGGCTGTACAATACAGTTGATTTATCTTGGTCACCCTCATATATTCCACATAGTGCCCATCACCATTCTATAAGTATAACCAAATATACTTGGTCTCCACTCCGCTTTTGATTTGGTTAATAGGGAACGCCTTTGGGTTAAATTGAATGAGCTGTCGATTGACCCTCGTCTCCTCTTTCTAATAATTGCATTGCACACTAATAACACCCTGCAAGTCCGTTTTTCCTCCCCTAACCAATTGACGGATAGTGTCAGAGTATAGAGAGGTGTTTGTCAGGGGTGCATTCTTGCCCCCACACTTTTTAATTTGTATCTTAATGGAATAATCAATCATCTTAACTCATCAGACCAACATGCCCCTAGAATCGGTGACCATAAGATACCTGCGCTTATGTATGCAGACGACACTGTAATTCTATTGCAATCTCGTGTAGGGTTAATTAGAGCAATGGAGCACTTTAATACTTTTTGTCAGCAGGAATGTCTTGAGATTAACTTCAAGAAAACTAAGACAACGATTGTAGAGGGGGGAAATAGATTACATACCCTGCGATGGTATATTGACTCTAACTCAATAGAACAGGTTAGCTCATATAAGTACCTAGGAGTATTAATCTCCTCGAATCTTAGATGGACTGCCCATTCTGATGCAGTTATCCAAGCATCCTCCAGAGCAGTCGCAATAATATCAACATTTTATTTTTCTAAAGGGGGGGAAGCTGATTATGCCAGCTATCTGACTGTTCAAGGCAAAAGTTCTTAACTTCATTTTGTATGCCTTCCCTCTTTGGGGTTCAGGATATTTTACAGAACTGGAGGTCATCCAAAATAAATCCCTACGAATCATATTGGCAGTCCCAAGGGGCACCCCCCCAGGCGCTTTTGCGCGCTGAAACTGGATGTCGACCTCTAAGAGCTTCTTTATTATACCAGCTAATTAAATATTGGTTAAAGTCCGTGGTTTTTGTCACCCCAGTTAACCCCCTCATGCTGTTGGCTATCCAGGATGGCCTGCTGGATTCTTGGAAAAAGGCAGTGATGTTGGAAGTTCTAAAGTTGGGTTTCTCTATGGACTATATAAGGGCAAAGGGTGTCAAAGGAGCTGCCGTGTTAATTAGAGAAAGGATTTATGACCAGTCTATTCAAATGGAAAACTCCTTATCAGAGGCACAGCAAGTCGCTACTCAGTATCTCAGCTCCCCAATGTTGTTCTGCTCCTCTAGTTATCTAGTTTCCTGGATTTCTTACCAAAATAGGACTGCATTTACTAAATTTAGGCTCAATGTATTTTATTCAGCAGTTTTGTTGGGCCGTTATCAGGGGGGAGGCCCGAATTTGCCCAATTTACAATAGTGGGGAATTAGAATCAGTTGAATACATTTTATTTCTGTCCACAGCCTACGAAAGTCCCAGGTTAAGATATCTGTCTCAATATTTGTCGTACTTTGAGCATTTAGCTTCTCAGCAGATTTTAAATTTTTATTCAGTCTGTATGACACATCAGTTTCAAGAACTGTTGCCAGCTTTTGTGTTAGAGCAATTCAGTTACGCCAAAGTAATATTAGAAGATTAAATAGTAGTGACAGTAACAAAGTATACTAGTTGTGTATTTTAACATTTTATTATTTAAATATTTAATACCTACATATTTATTATTATTATTATTATTATTATTATTATGTGTTTATATACGATGTCTTAATTCTTTGGAATGTTTTATCTGTTGAATCCTGCATAATGTTCTTGTTTGTATCTGTACTTGTAGCTCTGTTGTTGATAACCAGTCAGTTAAACAATAAAATAATACATACATACAAATATACTTTGTTGTATTGTGCAAAAAGAAATTTGGAGAACTGAGTTTTGCATTTTGTTCTGTAAACAGTGAGGTTCCTGGTCAGTCTAATTTTTTTTAGAAGTGAATGGGTCAGCTGTGAAAAAGTTCTGCTTCCAATGCTCACTAACCCTGGCAGCTGACAGTTCCATTGTTTTAGGGGAACAGAGCGATCAAGAGCAGTCACGAAAAGACAGGCGATCTCTAAAGTAGTTTGACAAATCCAAGTCATGAACAGCTTTGAAAATTATGATTAAAAAATCAATTTATCTGTGTATTCTATGAGGAGAAAGTAAACTTAGGGGAACACTGGAGCCAAGATATTTTAATATTCTAATTCCCGGTTTTTCAGAATCTGTATTTGAATTAACAGACACCATGCGTGTTTTTAGGTGGACGGGCTGCCCCAGTGCTTGCTGTGCCAACCTGCTTCACCTGATCTGTCTCAAGGTACCTAGTCAGATGTTGAACTGGAGCAGCCCCACCACTGGCTCTCCAGCACATCTCAGAGCGCTGCCGGTGGAGCGGACCGGCCACACCTGGGGCACTGGCTCGAACTGGAGTAGCTGCCCATCTAATGTGTGGACCTATCCTACTGCTCCACTTCCAGCTGGTCGTTACCCCGGGCAACACTATAGCCCACAACTCTATGGTGTGTTGGGGGGTGTGTGCCACCCAGGCAGTCTGTAGGCCAGGGAACCCCCGGGTCTGTCTGATTCTGATCCCGCCCCGTATCCATCTAAAACCACCGAATTGTGCTGCTTTTATTAAGCCCTGAATTCACGAATAATCATCATGGTCAAATCCAAATGTGAGAAGGCAGGATTCTTTCTTTGACAGACATATGGCCAATCCATGGAAATCTTGTATACACTATTGTATTGTTTGAAGAATAATATGATTGTATCATTGTAATTAAGGACTACCAGAATGCAAAAACATAGTTGTAAGATTGAATATTTAGCACCTGTTGAAGCTTTGCAATTGCAAGAGAATTTCACATTCATATTTGCATGAAATGTAACATTTTGAGGCCAAAGATGGTAACCACACCTTTCACCTCCTTCTGCTTTAATAAAGTGAAAGGAAATACAGTAATGTAAGGTCCAATGATGTGCCTGCAAAATGGCTGATTTTTTGCTTGCTGCATTGTGGGAATTAGCTCCATATCAATACTGGGGATAAATGTGATGAAATGTTCCAAGTAGATAATACCACATCATACCAAATAATCATACCCTGTACACAGTACACTAACAATTATTGCTTAATCTAGAACTAACATTAGAGATAGGTAGAGGTAGCCAAAATAAATCTGTGCTGGCAAATACTTTTTTCCTTCGAACTCTGGTCCCCAAAATATTGTGATCCCATCAGCCAATGGTGTTCCCCACTTAGGGTCTGTGGACTTAGAGGTTTTCTAGGGGAAAGAGTGCCCCTATGTTCAGAAAGAGGTAATAAGGTGCTCTTAAGAAGGCCCAAGGCAAGGAGAGGATGGCATTTCCCAGTATCTCTCAAGGCTAAATATGCTGGCCTAGTTATGGATGAGGCTAGAATGTGGCACCTCATTAACCAAAGCAAAGGGAAAAAAGCTAGCTCCACCAACAAAAGTTATGAACCAATTAAATTGAGTATCCACGGCCAAAGGAAAGGGAGAGGAAGGAGAGAGAGGGGGGAGGAGTCAAAACTGGCAGGAAGAGGCGAGGAGGAGGCCTACGCCACCACCCCGGCTTTTGGAGCAGAACTGGTGGGAGAAGGAGAGACCTCTGAAGGAGAGGGTGGCAGGGGTGACAGAGTCAGTGGGGGAGATCCAGGTTTCAGTAAGGGCAAGAAGGTGAAGGGAGCGAGAGAAGAAAAGATCATGGATATAGGGGGCTTTATTAGCAGAGGAGCAACAGTTCAGAGGGAAAAGGAGAATGGGAGTTGATCAGGGGGGAGACAGGGAATGAGGATATGACGGGGGGAAAGGGGGCGATCGGATCGGCAAGGGATGGGCAATAGGGCAGAGGGGCAGGGGGAAAGAGATGGGGGAGGAGGAGGAGCTTTGGGGAGGTTGGAGAGAGATGACTGGCTTAGAGGGAGGCAGGAGCAGAGGGGAGAGAAGTAGAGGGAGGATCAGGTGAGAGGGAAGGAGGAGAGGGGAGGAGAGGGAAGAGAGGGGGTGATAGATAAAGACAGGCATCTTGGTGGTTTGGTTACAGAGGGGGTGGGTGGGATGGATCTTTCAGTTGTGTTGATGGCCGCCTCCACCCGCAAACGACCTGCCAACGGCTCTTCACCTTTTGGCGGTGCCCTTCGGCTGCCGCCCAGAGGGCGCCACCTTCAGGGCTGCCCCCTCCTCATGGAGTTTACCTGGGGGGAGGGGAAACACAGTCACCACAGCTGGAGACGATCCCAGCAGCTTGTGTAGCTGGTTCTCTCTCCTGCCCAGCTCCCTCAGGGTTTCCCCCTCCTCTACTCCCCTCTCCACCTCTGCTGTCATCTACTGCTCCCCCAGCTTACTCTCCTCCTTTCTCTCCGAGTTCGAGTCCTGGCTCACCTTATTCCTCTCCGATGACATTCCCACACTCATCCTTGGCGACTTCAATATTCATGTTGATGCACCCTCTCAACCTTGCATCACTCGCTTCCTCTCCTTAGCCTCCTCCTTTAATCTCCACTTCTGGACTAGCTCCCCCACCCACACTGATGGTTGCTCTCTTGATCTCGTGTTCGCTAGGAACTGTTCTGTCTCCGATCTCTCCTTCGAGCCCCATCCCATATGTGACCATTTCATTGCCTCCTTCAACCTCTCCCACTGCTCCCCCTCCTCTTCCCCATCTCCCCATCCATTCCACGATCTGCAAGCCATTGCACCGCAGGACTTTGCCTCCTTCCTCTCTCCTCTTCTCCCCTCAGTCTTCTCCTCCTCCCCCAATTCTGCCATGTCCACCTTCAACTCCTCTCTTGCCTACACCCTCGACTCCCTTGTCCCCCTCTCCTCCCGCCCAGCTCACTCCCGTAACCCTTGCCCTTGACTCATCCCCACCATTCACCATCTCTGCTCCTGCACCCGGGCTGCTGAATGCCTCTGGCGCAAATCCCACTACCACGCTGATTTCCTCCACTTCAAATTCTGCATCCCATCGCTCAATTCTGCTATCTCCCTCACTAGAGAGCAGTACTATGCCTCCCACATTGAGTCCTGCTCCCAGGATCCTCGCCACCATTTTTCCACCTTTGACTCCCTTCTCAACCGCCCGTCCTCCTCCTCCATCTCCTCTCTCCGCTCAGGATCTTGCTCTCTTTTTCACCTCTTTCACCAGATTGATAAGATTCGCCTGGAAATCGCTTCCAAGTCCTCTCCCCCTACCACTCTCCCTCCTCCCCCCACCTCTTTCCTGTCCTACTTCCCTCCTGCCTCCCTTGAGGAAATCTCCTCCCTTCTGTCCTCCTCCAACCCCTCTACTTGCCCCGTGGACACCATTCCTTCCCACCTCCTGACCTCCATTGCTTCCACCATCGCCCCTCCCTTCCTGCACATCATCAACCTCTCCCTCTCTACCGGCTCCTTCCCCTCTGCCTTTAAACACACCACTGTCTACCCCATCCTCAAAAAGTCCACTCTGGATCCCTCTGAACCCTCTAATTACCATCCTGTCTCACTCCTTCCTTTTGCTTCCGAAGTCCTTGAACAGGTTGTCTACTCCCGTTGCCTCGACCTCCTCTCCGCCAACTCCTCCCTTGACCTTCTTGTGGCTAAGTCCAACCTCCTTCTCTCTATTCTTATCCTCCTTGATCTCTCTGCTGCCTTCGACACTGTTGACCACTCACTCCTGCTTGAATTGCTTCACTCCCTCGGATTCTGGGACTCTGTCCTCGACTGATTCTCCTCCTACCTTTCTGACCGTTCCTTCTATGTATCTCTTCCTAACTCCTCCCCCTCCTCCTCCCTACCCCTCTTGGTCAGGCTTCCAATACCACCTATATGCTGATGACACTCAACTCTATCTCTCCACTCCTTCCCTCTCCCCCTCTGTTCAAGCTCATCTCACCAGCTGTCTCTCTGATATTTCCACCTGGATGCCTCAGCACCAACTCAAACTGAACATGGCGAAAACTGAACTCCTTATCTTCCCTCCCAGTCCTTCCTCTCCCTCTTCCCTGTCAATTGCCATTGACAGGGGCTCCATCCTCCCTGTTCCACAAGCCCGTAGCTTGGGCTTCATCTTCGACTCACACCTTACTTTCAAACCCTACATAGACTCCGTTGCCAAATCCTGCTGTTTCTCCCTCCACAACATTGCTAAGATCTGCCCTTTTCTGTCTGTCTCATCTGCTAAAACTCTCATTCATGCCCTAGTTATCTCACGCCTCAACTATTGTAACCTCCTCCTTGCTGGCCTTCCTTGCTCTCACCTTTCTTCCCTCATCTCTGTTCAGCACTCTGCTGCCAGTATCATCCACCTAGCCCATCGCTTTGACCATGTGCAGCCTCTCCTCTCCTCTCTCCACTGGCTCCCTCTTTCTGAGTGTATTCTGTAAAAGCTCCTTGTTTGCACTTACAAAGTCCTTCACAACCTTGCTCTCACCTACCTCTCTGCCCTGATCTCCCTCCGAATCCCTGTTTGAGCACTCTGCTCCTTTTCTATCCCCTCCCTCACCCTCCCACACCTCCCCTGTTCCCCCAATCTCCTTCGTCCCTTCTCCCTTGCTGCCCCGCACGCCTGGAACTCCCTCCCTACCCTCGTCTGCCTTGCCACCACACCTTCAAGTCCCTCCTCAAAACCCACCTTTTCTGCTCCGCCCTTCCTAACTCCTGCTAATCATCCCCACCCAGGATTATCCCCCATCTGTTATATGTAAACTCCCAATTTACTGTAACCAAGCCAAGAACGTATACCTGAGCTCTCGCATCCTCATGAATGTTGCATCCCTTGTCTCTCCCTCTGTTCCCCCTTCCCTGTCTCCCCTCCCTATCTTTAGATTGTATGCTCTCGGGCAGGGACCGTGTCTATCTTGTTTTCTTGTAAAGCACCAGGTACATCGCTGGCACTATATAAATGCTTATAATAATAATAATTGATAATAGGTGTTTCCATTACTTAGTTGAGTTATTTTAGTTCTCTTCCTTGGATTTGGTTCTATTATCTGAACTGGGTTCTCTTTAGAGCCCCCATTTGCTTGTGAGTTTTCTTCTAACGTTGGATTTAGGTTTGGAACTAAGGGATAGGTAAGGTTCTCCAGCCTGGCCAGATGAGGGAAAACCTAACTCCAGTCTCACAGGTTCTTTACATCTTTACTATTTTTATTTATTTATTCTAATTTTTTACGCCACTCTTCCCAATTAGGAACAGGGCAGCTTAAAAAATATTAAAAACATATAACACAACTACAAAATAATAAACCCTTAGCCCTCCCCCTACCAACCTTTTCCCTAATCCCTCCACCTAACCTCAACCAACCCTATCCCTTCCTGTCAAATGCCTGGCCAAACAAAAAAGTTCTTGCACCTGTTCTGGAAGATGAGCAGGCTTAGGGTTACGTGAATCTCCAAAGGGAGTGTGTTCCATAATTGTGGGACAACCTCAGAGAAAGCCCCTCCATGTGCCCTTGTAGATACTTCATGGGCAGATAGTACCTGCAAGAGGGTGCTCCCAGCTGACCTCAAAGGCCACAATGGAACATCAGGGAAGAGGCAGTCTTTCAGATAACTACGGCCCAAACTGTTTGGGGCTTTATAGGTGAAAACCAGCACCTTGAATTATTCCCTGGGAAAACTATTGGCAGCCAATGGAGACTCTGGACCAGTAGTGTAACATGCTCCTAATATTTATTTATTTATTTATTTATATTTATTTACCAAATTTGTATCCCATTCTTCCCGCCACAGGTGGCCCAGAGCAGCTAACAACACATAATAAATGTAATATAAAAAGATTTTTACACATTATAAAACATAATTAATCATAACACACACAAAAACAAAAAAACCCTCCCCTCCCTAACCCCACCCAACCCTACCCTTCTTCCTCGCCAAATGCCTGATGGAACAGCCAGGTTTTGCAATTCCTGCGGAAAAATGGAAGGTCTGGAGCTAGACGTGCCCCCACCCAGAGGGAGTTCCAGAGGAGCGACGCAGCCGCCAAGAACGCCCTATTATGCATGGCCACCCAGGAGACCTCCAACAAGGTGCCCCTGGCCGACTGCAGGGGCTGATCTAGAACCCGGGGGTTGAGGCAGTCTCGCAAATAAACAGGGCCCAGGCAGTGTAAGGCTTTATAGGTTAAAACCAACACTTTGAATTGGGCCCAGAAGACTATTGGCAGACAGTGCAGAAGTCAGAGTACTAGTGTAATGTGCTCCCAGCAGTCCAACTCCACCAGAAACTGGGCCGCCACATTCTGCACCAGCTGCAGCTTCTGAGCCATCACCATAGGTAGTCCCAGGTAGAGCGCATTACAGTAGTCTAATTGAGAGGTAATAAAAGCATGGATGATCGTGGCCAGGTCCAGATCCGAAATCAGCGGTCGAAGCCACCAAACCAGATGTAACTGGTGGAAGGCACTCCTCGCCACAACCTCCACCTGGAGATCCAGGCGGAGCTGCGCATCGAGGAGCATCCCCAGGTTCCACACCTGAGATGTCAGTGGAGGACAGACTCCATCAATCGATGGAGCTGTCAACTCTGCTGACCTACCCACTAGCATCACCTCCGTCATGTCAGGATTCAGTTGCAGTTGGTTAGCCCTCATCCAGTCTCCCACAGCTGCCAAACACCAGGTAAGCAACGAGACAGCCGGACCTGGGTCAGTTGAAAATGAGAGATACAGTTGGGTGTCATCTGCGTACTGATGACACCTCACCCCAAACTGTGATTACCTTACCGAGCGACTGCATGTACACGTTGAATAGGAGAGGGGACAAAACCGAACCCTGTGCGACCCAACACAGGAGGTCTCAGTAAGATGAAAAATAATCACCGAGTACCACCCACTGAGTTCTTACAGTCAGGAATGAGTGGGATCATTCAAGAACTATCCCGCCCACCCCTGCAGGTGCGTCACCAACATCTCCTGGTCAACGGTATCAGATGCTGCCGACAGATATAAAAGGACCAATAGGGTTGATCGACCCCGATCCTTTTCTCAGCAAAGGTCATCTACCAAGGCCACAAGTGCTGTCTCAGTGCCTTAACCCAGTTGAAATCCAGACTGTGAAGGATTAAGATAACCAACGCAGTCAAGATGCCCCTGGAGCTGCTGCTGAGCCACTACCCATTCAATAACCTTCCCTAAAATGGGAAGGTTAGAGACAGGCCGATAGCTGGCAGGGGAGTCAGAATCAAGAGATGGTTTCTTGAGCACAGACCATGCCACTGCATCCTTGAGACAGCTCAGCACTCTGCCCTCCTGCAGGGAGGCATTGATCACCCCAGTCACACCGGCCCCAGCGTCTCCCGGCAGCTCTTAACCAGCCAGGATGGGCATGGATCTAATTCACAAGAGATGACTCGAACAGCCCCAAGCACCCCCACCATGTCAGCGGGCTTCACCAACTGAAATTGATCCCACAAAATTGGACAAGCTGGGGCTTCTACACCCGCTACCTCCTCCACTGTATCCACTGTATCCAATGCAGCATTGAGGTCTCGGTGAATACGAGCGATTTTATCCGCAAAATAATCTGCAAAAAGGTCACAGCGGGCGGAAGATGACTCAACCCCCGGGTTGAGGGAGGCTGGACTGACCAGCCCCCGCACCACCCGGAACAGCTCCGCTGGACGGGATTTTGCGGCTGCTATGAGGGCAGCAAAGAACTCCCTCTTTGCTATCGGCATAGCCACGGTATATGCTCGTAAACTAGCTCTATGTCGCAATCTGTCGGCTTCAGGGTGAGATCAACGCCACCATCACTCCAACCATTGCCCCTATTGCTTCAGGACCCGCAGTTCCTCAGAAAACGAAGGAGGTCTGCAGGGCCGCTGCCTGGACAATAGACGCCTGGGGGCCATTTGATCGATGACCTCCATCAGCAAGATGTTCCATAGCTTGATGAGGTCATCAATGAGGCGGTCATCAAGGTCAGAGGGTAACACCCACAGAGTGCCTAGAAAGCACACCAGGTCCATCAGCCTCCAGGGGTGGACCATCCTAGTAGGTCCCACACCCTGCCGGGGGCAGACATGTGCTAGAAGGGTGGTCTGTAGGAGGTAATGATCCATCCATGACAAGGGCACAGTTGATATTTCCCCCATTAACAGAGCACCTGCCTCAAGGCCAGGGCAGAACATGAAGTCCATGGTATGCCCTCCAAGGTATGTCAGGCAGTTGACCCTCTGGGACAGGCTCATGGTTGCCATGGCGGCCATGAACTCATACTCAGCTCCACCGAGTACTGCGTCAGCATGAATGTTGAGGTCCCCCAGGACTATCATCCTGGAAGACCACAACACCACTTCCGACACTGCCTCTGCCAGAGCATGCAGGGAGGCCGCTGTACTGGTAGGTGCATGGTATACCAGCAGCACTCCCCAACTGTCCCCCACCAAATCGATCACAAAATGGAGACCTTCAATGTCTACTATAGTCTGCACTGGATACCTCCTCACAGACCACCCCTCTTTAAAAATCATAGCTACAGCCCCCCCCATCCCTTCAGAATACCCGGCCGGAACAAGATCAGCCAAGATAGGCCCTGATTAATTGTCCAGCCAGGTTTCCATTATACAAGCAAGATTGGTGGCAGAGTCCAGGATCACCTCCTGGACTGTTGTTGCCTTATTCGTCACCGACCTCACGTTTAACAGCACCAAAATTGGGCCAAGGGCCCCCTGACCAGGATCCACATGCTCATCTGCTGGAGGAGGAACAAGCGGGACGTGCACTAGGCACCTGTCCCGCCTCACCACTCCCACTCTCCTCCCCCTGAGACCATATCTCCCCTGGCCCATCACGACCCCAATGGCTGTGCCTACCCCCTCCCGGTTGCTCCCCCAGCCCCCATTCCTTGACCATCTCACCTGGACTGCAAGGGAGATCCCACCCCCAACCTCCTCCATCCCCAACTTCTCTCCCTGGGACTCCCTTTCTCACAGGGAGTCCCCCCCCCGCACCCTATCCTTCAGGCAATGTCCCCCCATCTCACCAGGTGGCAGAGTCTGCTTCCACCCTTACCCCCCTCCCTCCCCCTTACCACCCACCATATATCCCCTCCCACACCATCCTGGATCTCCCCCTCTCACCGGGAGTCCCTCCCCCCACCTAACATATGCCCCCTTCTCACGGGGAAGCCCCACCCCCATCCCCCAGGGTCACCTCCCTTCCTCTCACCAAGGGGTGTAGCCCTATTCTCCCCAAACCAGCCCCCTGCCCCCCTCATAATAAACCCACCCAAATACCTTTAAAACACAAATAAGATGCCTCCCATCCCTGATATCTTAAAATTTCTAATAGATTCTCCTTAAAACAGATCTTTAATATCCAGAGGAGATACTAAATTAAAAGGAGGCTACCCTTCCCACACACACTTCTAAAAGCTAACACATAACCCAAACACAATAAAACCAACAGCATAACCAGCTCAGGTTCCCCAGGTCTCCTTAAAGGTCTCCATAAGGGCTGTGCCCTTAGGCGCGCAGTCACGGCGCCTGCCTTTGACAATGCCACGTCTCTGCGAGGCTTTAACCTCCCCGCTGATGACACTTCCAGGTGGGGAGGGACTTCTGGTCCTGCCCTCCTCCTCATGGAGTGTGAGGGGGGCTGCAAGATGGTCTGGGGGGACCAGGCACCAAGCTCCACACTGCAGTAACAGTCAAAGGGGGGGAAGCACCGAGCCTTTAGGGAGCCCTCACACCCCCACCCCCAAGCTGTTCGCATTTACCTTGTGAGCTAAGTCATTTACATGAGCAATAAAAATGCAGGGGAAGCAATCTGTGCTATGTTTTATGCCTTGTGTGAATGCAGCCTTAGTGTCTCTATATCAGGTTTGTCTGAGCTGAATAAAATGCCATATCAAAATGTACAGTTTAAAGAATCTAAATTGCTTTTGGTGACTGGGAAAACATCAATCTCTGAACTTTGTCACCTTATTACACTGGTCACACATGACACTTGTTCTGCGTTGTAAGAACTAGCAGTCCTATTCTTAGGACTGACCTTTTTTCTGCTTTCAACCTGTAGGTTGTTAATGGACTTGTTTTTTCCCACTTCTTTACAGAGAGGCCTTGCCTTCTGAATTTACACAATGGACTGAGTCTGTTACACTATACTGTTCAACCTAAATGGTTTGCAAAATACACCTAGGAAGGGCTATAACACATTTTCCAAAAAGAAAAAGCACCTCTAAGAGGAGTATGCAGAATGCATTAGTTGCTGGTCCCCCAAAATTTTCTATTGTGGATGCATATCAGTGGGACCAATCTCATGCCCTGTGAATCCCGCGTGCACCCCCGCATGCGCATGCACGCAGTTTCCACATGGCACAATGTGCCACCAATGAGGGTGCACACTGTTGGTATATGCAACATCCATAAGTTAAAACTTACTGTATTAAGAATACAAAGCCACCAGATGGTGCTGCTAAGTTTACATGTACATGGAAGGGAGATGGGGTTTTTACAGTTGAATTCTTTTGTGTAGCCACTCCTCCTTCACTTCACTCTCTCACTGTGTGTGTGTCTCAGTCTCCATTTTGTCTTCATACTAGTTAGATGTAACTAAGGGATCTGTGCCTGAGAAAGCTTGAGTAAAGTTCTTGTTTAAACCTTCAGCTGCATTTGTCTTTACTGATTGTGAATCAGTTATTACTCTGCAACAGCTTATGGGCCCGGACCTCTTCAGAACAGCCCAGAATAACCCTAAAGACTGGAAGTGAGGTGAAAGGAGAAGAGACCCAAAGGAAACTCCCAGAGGAGGCCTACTAACAGTAAGTGAGCAGAAGAACCAGAATCCCAATCTGAGGGGAGGGAAGCAAGCATGGCTAGCAGCTCTGAATTAAAGCTTTCAGTCTACAAGCTGAATAACATGAACTACCAGTTGTGGAAATTTAAAGTAGAAATTCTCCTATCCAAAGATGACGAATGGGAGGTGATCACCACAGACAGACCTGCTGCAAACCCTGAGGTGTAGGACAGAAAGAACAGACAGGCAAAGGCAACCATATGACTACTAGTTGAAGATGACCAGTTAATTCATATAAGGGGGGAGACTACAGCAAAGGGCATGTGGAATGCACTGCAGAAGCTGCATGAAAGGATCAGCTTGAACAGTAAGCTGGTTCTCCTAAGGAAACTGTACCAGATGAGACTTGGTAAAGGGAAGGAGATGCAGGATCACATAAATTCAATGCTGGAAGTGGTAGCACAACTGCGAGGGCTAGATGAAGAGATAAAAGACAACCACGTGGTGGCCTTACTTCTCTGTAGACTGCCTGAATCATACAGCGCTCTCATAAACGCCCTAGAGACAAGGCCTGAGGCAGATCTAACACTGGAATTTGTAAAAGGGAGACTCATGGATGAATTCCAGCACAGGAAAGAAATCATGTGACACAATCAGGACCAGGATAAGGAAACTGCCCTGAGAATAGCAGATAACAGACTGCTCAAGAAGGAAACAAGGGCATGTTTTTGGTGCAAGAAAGAAGGACACCTAAAGAAAGACTGCTCCATATGGAAGGCAGAACAACAAAAGCAATCTCCACAAGCATCTAAGCAATGGGCCAAGGCTACAACCGATGACACAACCACAGAACAGTGGAGTGGATGTTTGAGAGCAACAAAGGCCTACTCATCACAGGATTGGTGGGTTGATTCTGGAGTCACGAGTCACATGACCAGCAACAAGACCTTCATGGAATTGAACCCAAGCAACAAAGAAGAGATATACCTCACTGATGGAAGCAACATCACTGCAGAAGGTATTGCCAAAGGAATTCTAAGTTGCAACAAGCCACATGGAGGCACATTAACGATACCAGTAAAGGATGTGCTATACGTATCTTGTTTAGAGGGAGGACTCCTATCCGTTAAACGCATAACAGAGAAAGGGCTCACCGTTAAGTTCTGGGGTAATGAATGCACAATCCAAAAGGGGACAAGGGTCCTAGCCAGAGCCTATGCAGATGAACACCTGTATTGCTTGAGTGCAACCAAGGAACAAGCAAAACTCACTGGACATGAGCAACATAAGGACTGTATTTATCTGTGGCATCGACGCCTGGGTCACAGGCACCCAGAAAGTATAAAGGAACTGCAAAGACAGCAGCTGACAAAAGACCTGATAGTAACAGGATGTTCCTTGACCATGAAATGTGAATACTGTATCAAAGCTAAAGCCACCAGAGCAATGCTCCCCAAGGCAAGCCAGACAAGAACCTCCAAGCCACTTGACCTCATACACAGCAATGTGTGCGGGTCCCATGAAAATACCCACACCTGGAGGGAACAGATACATAGCGACATTCATAGACAACTATTCAAGATACTCAGTCACATATCTCATGAAGCATAAGGATGAAATACTGGAAAAACTAAAGGACTACATAACCATGACAAGCAAAAGATTCCAATGCAAGCCGCTCGCACTCCGAACCGACAACAGAGGTGAATACACAGGAAGGAGAGTTGAAGACTTCCTGAGAGCCCAAGGGATAGAGCACCAGAAGACGGTACCATACATGCCCGAGCAAAATGAGGTAGCTGAAAGAAAGAACAGAACATTAACTGAAATGATCAGGTGCATGCTGACTGACTCCAGACTGCCAGAAAAATATTGGGGCGAGACAGTAGTTACGGTGACATATCTACAAAACCGACTCTACTCAAGAACGGTAAGTAAAACTCCATATGAGCTCTGGTATGAAGAAAAGCCTAGTATGGGACACATCAAAGTATTTGGATGTAAGGCATACGTGTACATTCCTGAAGAGAAACGCACCAAACTACAAAACAAAGCTGTGGAAGGGATTCTTGTTGGATACAGCGAACACTCCAAAGGATACAGAATCCTCAACCCACACACAGAGAAAGTAACTATCAGCAACACCGTGACTTTTGAGGAAAAACCAAACAACAGTGTAATGTCCTTACAAGAATCAGGAGAAGAAGAGCATCCTGAATCAGGAGGAGAAGAGCATCCTGAACAAATAGTTGAAATCAGTACAAGCTCAACTGAGATGCTGGAACAAACCCGATCACCTGCAGATGTTGAAATCAGAAGATCTACTTGGGAAAATAAAGGCAAACCACCCACCCTCCTGTCCTACAAAATAAATACCAACAGACTGTCTGAGCCACCAACATGGGACGATGTCTTACAAATGTCAGAAGGGGAAAACAACAAATGGATAAAGGCAGCTCCAGAAGACATGGTAGAAGATGCCCTCAGAAAACCTTTAGCAGGAAAATGCCACCAAAAGCTACTAAGTAAAATGGGTATAGTAGGTTAACTCCTGTCTGTTGAGAAGGGGTGTTGCTATATGCAACATCCATAAGTTAAAACTTACTGTATTAAGAATACAAAGCCACCAGATAGTGCTGCTAAGTTTACATGTACATGGAGGGGAGATGGGGCTTTTGCAGTTGAATTCCTTGTGTAGCCACCCATCAATCTCTCACTGTGTGTGTGCCTCAGTCTCTATTTTTTCTTCATACTAGTTAGATGTAACTAAAGGATCTGTCCCTGGAAAGCTTGAGTAAAGTTCTTGTTTAAACCTTCAGCTGCATTTGTCTTTACTGTTACAATATCTGATTGTGAATCAGATATTTGATTGTGAATCAGATATTACTCTGCAACACACACGGGGCACAGGATTCATGGGGTAAGGGATTGACCCCAGTGAAGAATGTAATTATCTTGGTGAAACCAATAAATCCTTACATAAACAAATTAATTCCCACAGGAAAACCCACAACATGAAAAGATTTTGATTTTCTAAAACAATCTCACTCTGTTTTATTATTTGCAGAAAACTGAACCAAGTTTTGAATATTTTTATCAACCCCATGAAACTATATATATATATTTTAAATTTTTTTACTGAAAAGCTGGATAATTTGAACCAAAACCAATTTTTTAAAAAATGTTTAATTTGGTTTCAAAAGCCAGTTTTGCTGAAAAAAGTACTTCAGCAACAACAATAAAAAAGAGCAGCTGTGCTCATAAATAATTAAATCTCAGTTGCAGGCAGAATTCATGCACCTGACCAAAAAAATTACTCCCAGGGCAGGCTGCATCACTATACAGAGCCCTAGAGTCTGTCAGCATTTTACAAAGGTTCAGCATAACTTAACACACTTAAATGCATGAGACACAGTTCAGCCAAAGCCAAATAAAATGCAAGCAGGATAAATACATTGATATAAGCTGTAATGTTGCTAAGCCAGAACATTAAACAGGTGATTTTTTAAGAGTCTGCAAACAAAGATGTTACTATTAGAAATTGGTTAAAATCTGTGGAAAAAACGCAGCGTGGTAATTTGCCATTGGATAATTAGTGACATCTGAACACTTCTACTGCTCAGTAAATCAGTTGTAAAGAAACATCTTGCAATCCATGGAAGAGCTCCCCAGACAGTAGTGTTCAGACATCACAAATTACTATGTGGTGTCTCCTGCTCGTTTTACCACTGGAAAATGTAATGTCCGAAAGCACTCAAAGGGACAATAAGCTAAACAGTTCAGATTATGGCAGAGTTCTTTGCCGCCCTCATAGCGTCTGAAAAGTCGTGTCCAGCGAAGCTGTTCCGGGTGGTGTGGGGGCTGGTCAGTCTGGCCTCCCTCCGCCTGGACGGGGACTTGTTCCAGGCCCGCTGTAAGGAGTTTGCCATCTACTTTGCAGACAAGATCACTTGGATCCAGAGCAACTTTGATGCTGGATTGGGGGCAGTAGAGGTGGAGCACGAGGTGCTGGAGGCCCCGTCTGGCCCATCTTCTTGGGATGAGTTTCAGGAAGTGACGTCAGCTGATGCGGTGGATGTCCTGGGGTCTGTTAGAGCCACCAGTTGTGAAATAGTCCCATGCCCACCCTGGTTGGTGAAAGCCTCCATGGAGACGTTGGGGACAGTGCTGGTGAGGGTAATCAACGCGTCCCTTCAGCAGGGGAGTTTGCCCCCCACTCTCAAGGAGGTGGTGGTGCAGCCCCTGCTGAAGAAACCATATTTGGATGTGGACGTACTCGCCAGCTATCGACCTGTCTCTAACCTTCCCTTTTTAGGGAAGGTTATTGAACGAGCGGTGGCACTACAGCTCCAGGTGCATCTTGACAGCATTGGTTTCCTTGGCCCATTTCAATTGGGGTTTCACTGTGGCTATGGCACAGAGATGGCATTGGTGACCTTGGTGGACGATCTCCACCGGGAGATGGACGCAGGACGTTCGACACTTCTGATCCTGTTGGATCGCTCGGCCGCTTTCGACACAGTGGACCATGGGATGCTGTTGAGATGGTTGTGAGCCCTGGCCTGGGGGGTCTGGATGGGACTGTCCTTGGATGGTTCCACTCATTCCTCTCAGGGAGAAGCCAGTGGGTTGTTCTGGGGGCTGAATCTTCCAGCCCCCAGGTGCTAGAATGCGGCATTCCACAAGGTTCCATTCCTGTCTCTTATACACATCTAGATGTGTATAAGAGACAGGGGAGAAGCCAGTGGGTTGTTCTGGGGGCTGAATCTTCCAGCCCCCAGGTGCTAGAATGCGGCGTTCCGCAAGGTTCCATTCTGTCTCCATTATTGTTTAATGTATACATGCAACCCTTGGGGGAGATTGTGAGAGGGTTTGGTGTGCATTGCCACCAATATGCTGATGACACCCAGCTTTACCTCTCCTTTTCAACCGACCCAGATCCTGCCATCTCAGTGCTGTCCCAATGTTTGGAGGCCGTGGCAGATTGGTTACGGCAGAACATACTAAAATTCAGTCCTGATAAGTTGGAGGTGATGGTGGTGGGTAGGACGAAGGAGGTGTCAGCTCCCCTCATAGAGGCGGTCCGCCCTCCTGTAGCCCAGCAAGTTTGGAGTCTGGGAGTATTGTTGGATTCAGATCTCTGCCTGGATCGGCAGGTGGAGATGGTGGCTAAAGCTGCCTTCCGCCCGCTGCACTGGCTGCCTATAGCGTACCAAGCCAGATTCAAGGTGTTGGTATTGACCTATAAAGCCCTACACAGTCTTGGCCCTTCATACCTCAGGGACCGCCTCACCCTCCACACCCCAGAGTGACCCTTTGGTCCGCCAGGGGCGCCTTCTTGGAGATCCCCTGTATAAAACGGGCAGCCACAATGAGGAGGGTGTTCTTGTTTTGGAACTTCCTCCTAGAGGAATCCCTGGCTGTTCTCCCCATCGTCGCAGATGGGGAGGGGGGGTTGGGATAAAATTTTGGGGGGTGGTTGTTTTTAGAAGGATATTAGATGTTTTTAATTTTTTTGCTTTATTGCTGTTTTAAATTATTGTTATTCTTTGTATTGTAAGCCACCCCGGGATGCCATGGACTTGAGAAGGCGGCTAAGAAATATCAATAAATAAACAGTGCAGTATTTTTACTTTACATTTTTTTTTAGTTTGCATACAGTGGTTATGAAAGTTGTCCCTATAAATTGCATTACAGACACTAAATATAAATGAAGTTCACCACAGTACAGAAGGCTCCCTGAACTCTAATGCACTTACTGTGTGGTTTTAGTAGTGCAAAGTGCCACAGCTCTATACTGCGTGAGTTCCATCCTTAATGAGCTGTTTCTGTCACTTTCTGCTAATATTGGAGGTTATAGTTAACTCTCAAACACCACAGCAGAGGTTGCCTTAAAATATATGTTGGTGAACTATTAAATGGAATAAAAGGATCTTTACACACAATACATTTAAAAGCAGAGACAGAGGGTAATTTTAGACGTGACGGACCCGGAGGCCCGCCACGCTCAATCACAGACCGGGATCCATTTCGGATCCTGGTCAGGAATCAGGCCGGCCGTCCTTTAGACATGATGGCCTGATTCCGGAGGGGGATCAGGGAGGGGGGCGGGGCTGCTCGGCCTGACGTGCGGCTGCACAGCCCTGCCCCCCATGCTCCCCCGGATGCCCGCCCTCCGGGAGATGGGCGGGCGCAGCGGCCAATCCAGCCACTGCGCCCGAACCCGTCCCGTGGTCGGGGCCACTATCCAGCCAGGCTTCAGGTAACAGACATTACCTGTGGCCCATCCCGGCTCGTGGCCAATCCAACCACAGTTGGGGCCCAATCCCACCATGCTTCCAGACCTCTGGGCAGCTGGAGGTCCGGAAGCATGGTCAGTGTGATTCCCGCCAGAGATTCACTGGGGTGAACATCTGGCGGAAATCACAACAGATGTTACAGTACAAACGGTCACTACAGGATTCACTGTGGGTGACCGTGGTATCGTAACATCTGAAATTACTCAGAGTTTTGGAATGGAACAATTATAAATTAATACGTGAAATGAGCCATTCTGCAAACATTGTGAATATCTTGTTTGCTCTACCATTTTAGTTTTTATTTTATTGGACAGAGCCTTTTGTGGTTATTTAGAAATATCATCATAAAATTGAGTTTATTGTCCTATTTCTCATGCAAGAATGTGGCAGATTCACAAATGAAGAAACTGAGAAAAGCAGCTAATTCATTGAGAGACCATTTATTATGCATGCATAGCCAGTATGTGCTTGTGGGTGAGCTGCTTAGTACAATACATCATGAGCAGCTGTGATACGGTTTGCCAGAATTAAAGTATGAGTTTTATGAAGAGAATAAAAGAAGAGGCTACTATAAAAGTTGCTTCTGTTCATTGAACTCTGCACATTTTATCTTAGGTGTGTGAACACAAATTATGATATTCATTATTGGACTGTGCTAGAATCTAAAACCAAAAAATGGGGAACACAAGTATGAACATTAAATTATACAGCTTATCATAAAATCACATTTTAGGTAGCCTCCATTTTATGGTGTCCTAAATAAAAAAACTAACAGTAGAAAAATGTTTTTCAGCATTAGCAGTACAAGAAAAAAAAATTAAAGCAAGGACTCTGAACATTTATAAGTATTTGTTCTAATAAAATCTTCATGTTGCTGTAAATTCTAGTTATTTATCCTGGGTTAAAGATGTACGGGTTTAATTGAAGTGATTAATGAAAATACAACTCATTTAACAGGGAACCAGACTCACAACAAACAATAACATAATTTTTCATTCCGAAATGTATGATATTTAAAACATTTTATTGTGTTAGGACCAATGTTGTCTGTACTGGGGTGAACCTTTTGTGAAGGCAGCTTCCCTTAGTTCTAAATGTTCAAACCATGCATGGGTCTCAGATTTCAGAATCTGATATAGTCTAATTTGATCCATACTATTACAAACAGAGATTCACAAACAGTATTCACAAACAATATTATAATGAGATAGTCACATTAAAATTAAGAGTGACATTAAAATGATGAAAACCTGATCATCGTAGAAATTATGATGCCCATACTGGTGTTATTACCCTGCCTTTCCAGCATCCATTTCCCAGCCGTGATTCATAAATACTTGACTAGAAAGACAGACCAAGCTCAGAGGAAAAAATAGAATTATAGACATGTATGTGTGCTGTGCCAAGAACTGTGGAAAGCATTTCCCTCTTGAACTTTCCAATAGTTTATTTTCTTGTGCATTTTTTCCCCTGATACTGGGCATTTTTACACACACTTTAAAGTGCTGGTCTTTCAATCTTTTGGGTTTACAAGTCCACAAGTAAGTTCCGGATGCATTCTTCACTCACACACTGCCCTGAGGCAGTTCCTGGATACATTCTTCATACAAACACTGCCGTGAGGCAGCCTAAAGTAGCTGCAGCTGTAGACATAAGGGGCTGCCATGGAAACCAAGTGACCACAGCTGCCTGGAGCAAAGCAGTTTACCAGGAGAACTTTTTACACACACAAGTTCTGAGAGAAGGTCTATACAGAAATTCAAAGAGCCAGATGTTTAAGATCTGGGTGAGTGATTTAGACACACAAAGTTCAGGATTTAACAGCAAACACGCAGGAGAAATGTGCGTGTAAAAACTAGGGGTGTACACCAGACCCCCCATGTTTTTCATTTTCGTTATTCAAAAATGTCATTTTTGTTATCACTTTTATCATTTTGTATTGTTTTTTATATTGTTTTTTTAATCGATATTGGTATTGGTATCGTTTTCCATTATCGGTATCGATATTCATTATTGTTATTGATATTGGTACCATTTCAAACAAAGATTTTATTTTTGGTATCATTATCATTAATGATTCCTCTGCATATTTATCAAAATCTAAATCTAATAAATAAATAAATAAATAAATAAATAACACAATGAGGGCTAGGGAAGATTTTTATGTGCAAGCACCACAGTTCTGTAAACGCAACCAGACAAGCAGAGCTCTCACACAACTGAGAGAAAAAAGTGGCCCTTCCATTATAAAGGGTTGCAGTGCCCTCCCCCAGAGCCCCCCTGATTGGTTGTGGGAGGCAGCAGGCATTGAGCAATCACAGAGTCCCATGAGACTGCTGGGGCCTGCTTGCGCTGCTCATTGGC
>QEPC01011543.1:905235-917104 GCA_003113815.1 Sphenodon punctatus
AATGTGTCTGTCAGTCTTTTGGGTTGCTCCACATCCTTCCTTCTACAGCCTCCCTCCCCCTACCATGCCAGGTGCCTGCCTTTGACTGGCACTGCATGTGCTGCTATTTAACTGAATAATTGTCTTCAAGGGGACAACTTCAATTGCTTATAAAATTGGGTCCCTTTATTAAGTTTTCCTGTAGTTTGGCAGAGATGACAGGGATGGTATGTGATACATTCCTGACAAATGTCTTTTAAACAGGATGGAATATAAAAAATATTACAGCTGGAAATGCATTTTCAAGTTAAAGCTTTATACCATCAGGACCCTTTATCCAATCCTTCTAAAAATTGTCAGGGGTGTTAAACTTGTGGAGAGACATGCTAATCACAGGTTTCATGAAAATTGGATGGAAGATAGAGAAGATGTGTGTATGAATGTGTATGGAGCTTTTCTTAAAATCACAGCATTCAATTGCTTCTTAAATCAGTTCCCTTTATCTAATCATTTTGAAACCTGGTACACATAGTTGGGGGCACAGTTTCACCATGCTTCATCAGAATTGAATAAGAAACAAAAAAGTTATAGCTGGAAATACGTTTTTTAGTGTTTTCCCCTTATTTCAAAAACAAAATGTCATTTTCTTTCTATTTTCATTATTATTATTTGTCCTTTTTGTTATTGCAATAATGATAATGAAAATGACAATATTTGTTATCATTATTGTAACTACAAAAATGACATACACACCCCTAGAATAGTTATCTTTTTGGTCCTAGGAGTTCCTGCTCATAAGATGGGATAAAAATATAAATAAATGAATTGATTAAATAAATGAGACCATCTTCAGCCTGAACCCTCGAATTCTCCATTTTCATGGCATCCTTTTCATTCTCTTCTCAGAAGAGAATGAAAGGGAAGAGAAGGACAACAGAGGAGAGGAGGAGAGAAAGGGTTTGGTTTTGGTGCACGAGAAGAGTAAGGGGAAGATATGGGTTCAGTGGGGGACAGGGGAAAGGCGTCTCCTTGTTGTCTGCAGCCTTCTCTTCTGCCATCCTCCTACCTACTTTCTCTTCTGTTCACAAGGAGACCAGTTGCCGGCCTGTATAGCAACCAAACACTCCCAATCCAAACCAGCACCCCCAGTATCAACACTGTATCCCCGGCAGTCAAATGCCTGTCCAAACAAACAGGTCTTTTTAAAGAAGTTTGGCAAGTTTCAGGGCTGCATTGCCACCAAACCAGGTCCATCGAGACCAGCATCACCAGTACCTACACTGTATCCCTGGCAACCAAATGCCTGTCCAAGCACACAGGCCTTTTTTAAAGGTTTGGCCAGTTACAGGCCTCTGTTGGCACCAAACCAGCCCCATCAAAATTTAAACAATGCATTTCTGTTTCTCAACAAAAACCCCAGGCAAGATGCTCAAAGTCATACAGTCACAAGCAGAGAGGCCAGAAACTAGTTTTCAGCAGAGAGCAGCAGTGAAACCGTGAAGGGACCATTTAAAGAAAAGAGTAGCCATGACCAGTAGACCCACAAATTTACAAAATGGCCTCTCTACTCATGCTTGGGAGGGGAGAAGGAAAGCAGCAATGCATCATGCAAAAACAGAGCAAGCAAAGCAAACTATCTTAAGGCAACAATGTTATGTGTGTGCAGTCCTTAGCACACCATAAAAGCAGCAGCGGAGATTTCCATTTGTCCCCCCAAACATGCTACACAGCTCTGTTGCAATGTAAGAGGTAGTTTCTGCTGAAACTAAACATGGAGCATTCATACAAGGACATTAGTGAAAAAGCCTGCCACAACATCCCACCAAACTGCAAAGGACGAGGCCATTTTAAAATGCAAAGAACATTCCAATAAAGATTGGAAACCCTTCCATCTAAGCCCATAGGTCCCCCACCCGTAAAACAGAAAGCAGACAGTTTACATCAAAAAAAGCCAAGAAAAAGACCAATTTTAACCAAAAGTAGCCATGGCCAGTGGGGGCACCAGAAAATGGCCACAGCCTTTGCACGTGCTTGAGGGGTCTGGGAGAGGAGTGGGGGAAAACTAGCAGTGCACATGCAAACACGAACACAGAACAAGCAAAATTAAACTAGATCTTAAACCAACTAAACCATATTATGTGAAGTCTTAGCACACCACAAAAGCAGCAGCGAGGAATTCCACTTGTCCCCCAAAACATGCTTCACTGTTACAGATCTGTTGAAGTCCCATTCTCTCCTCCCCTCCCAAAAGCAGCACCCATTCTCTCCTCCCCTCCCCAAAGCAGAACCCCAGGCCCCCTTTTCACCAGTGTTTACAAGCAAAATAGCTAGCTCATCAATGGGGATGTGTCTGATGCAGGTCCAGCAGCAGCATGGGGTAACAAAGCTAGGCCAGCCAGCACTCTCTCTCCACCAAAATGGCACAGATCACCAGCACTCCAAATGAGGAAAGCTCTCTTTTAACCACATCCTAGGGGGTGGGGTACAGGAAGTCTGAGCCCTCAACAGCAGCAGCTCTGCACACTGGCACACACTGCCTGGGCGTTTGAGTCTCCAGTCCAAGCAGAGTCTTTCAAAGCAGCCTATAGGGCTCTGTGGAACACTGCCCCCACTGGTGGGAAAAGCAAAGTGCTTTCCCCCAGTCAGGGAGCATGGGCTCTAAGCCCAATAGTCCAAATCGCTTTTGTAAAGTTTTGTCCCTTAAGGGACTCCTTAGAGCAGGTTCAGCAGGAAGCACTGGACCCCACCCCTCAGCTCCTGCCTGCACATGTGTCTAGGAAGGCACAACAACAACACTGAGCACTCAGCTGATTGCTGAACTGGAGGACTCAGAGCAAGTCTGGAGCAGGTTGCTGGCTTCCCCCCCGGTGTCTTTGGGACTCAAGTGAGGGTTTTTTTGTTTTTGTTTTTGTTTTTTTCCTTTCTTTTTAAAAGCATGACGAGTGTGTGGAGGGGGATCAGGCCAGGAGGGACTATGCCCCTGGTGCCTTGCAATGTGCACCGCCCCTGGTGCTTGATACATCATATACTACAGTTAGTCTCCAATGTCTCGTATTTATCAAGTCATCAAGGTGTACCATAGGAACAAGACTGAAAGTTCACTAGGTTTTGACACATATTTCTATTGTAGCTAATGACACAAAGTACATAGGGCTTTTTATTTCTCATTTTCTTGAGTCATCAACGAGAGATCTGAAAAGGAAGCAGGCATTTTACTATCAGCTAAAATGTCAGCTCCGAGTCTGCTTGGCATGCTTGACCTGCATTTTATTGCATCAAAATATAAATATGTTTCATTGTAGGACAGGTAAATCATATTATTGCTCTAGGATTTTGTGTTCACTTGAACTATTATGTGAAATGTACAGCTTTGCTGGAAGTTAAACTACTTTGTGGAGAGAACAGTCCATGACCTTTATAAATATATGTGCTGAAATCCTCACCATACCTGCATCTGATTGATAAGCAAGCAGGAAATTATATCTTTTTTCCCCCTGGCAGACAAGCATAATTAAGCAATCCGGCAACAGAGGTAGTTGTGATTATCTAAAAATGCACCTGGGAGCTGCCTTGTTACTTTTTTAAACCATCTTTATGGGAAGGGAACTGTGTATTAATTTCTGCTGAGAAAGACAAAGTTGACAGGTTACAATGCCCATGAACAGCAGTTTCAGTTGTGTTTGAGAGAGGATAATGTAGTTTCTTAACCCCAAACAATTAAGATGTTCCTTCAGTGCATACTGTGATGGAATGAGCTATAAATATTTAATTGACAGTTTATAACCAGCAAAATGGTTTGGGTGGTTGTGTGGTTGCCAATGTGTCAGAAACTTGCATTTTTACAAATTTTGAAGAAGAAAATAATGATTGGCTTCCAGAACAGGCATCTCTGCATAATTAATGTTATTGCCTCCCCATTCTAATTTATGCATTTTAATTATACTGAGGACCTTCTGAATAATTAATTCTATTAAAATAATACATCTAAAGCATAAACTAAAATGTTGTTGTGTACAGCTTTCACAGGTTAGGTTTTTTTTTGTAGATTTAAAATAACTAAAATTGTTTAACTTTGTCATTATGAGGTTGACAAGAAACAGTACCACATTTAGTGGTCCAGAATGTCAAGGGGTTTTCTGCTACATTATGCTTCTTCAAAGCAATAGCTTGTGGGAGTACACACCAGAACCCACAGTTCATTGATCCAAAGTGAGGGCTCCACAGCTCTGAAGAGGGAATTGGGGGTTCCACTAATACTGAGGATCACTGAAATCCTAGGAGAAGGCCCCACAAAAATATTTATTTCATGGTTTTATAATAAGGTACCAAGCACTGATTACCTGGCCATGTGTCATGAGTGTTTTCAGTTGCTGTATATTGTGCACTAGACTGATCAGGATGTGAATGAACATAAGTTGTTGATACCCAGCTAAGAATTCCCATGGAAACAATTTCAGGAGCACTGAAAGCAACAGTAATATTTACTTATTTATTTAAATTTTTACCCTGCCCTTCCCCAATGGCCCAGGGTGGTTCACAAAATAAAATAGCCTGGTTTTCTGTCATTACTCATAACTTGCTGCCACACCTCAGAAAGGAAGCAGCAGTACAGAAGGAATACAACCATTCTATGTCAATCCCAGGCTGGCTTATCAGTGATCTCCATAAACTTCCTTTTTTTTCTCCCTTAGATCTAGAAATTCTTTCTAGACAAAGCCACAAACTATCAAATTTAAGAGTATTCATTAATCAAAAATGCAAAAGAGCCTGGAAAACAGGTGGAGGCAGAAGACCTACCCAGGAACATTATGCATCAGCTGTGTGGTTTCACTGAGCCTCATAAAATGTGGGTCATCGTGAACCACCTATTCAAACTTCCCATGGTTGCTGCAACTATCTTATCCATGACTGGAAGTGGAAGAACAACCCACTTTCTGAATGTGGAGAAATTCAGATAGTGGAACATCTTGTGAATAGTTACTAAGGGTGAAATGAGATCTCAGTAAACCGCGTAATCTTGTTGAAATCCCTGTTTTTGCTATGTTCTGGGATGAACCGAGCACCGGGATGTGCTTGCCAAGTTCTCAAGCAAAAAAATGAGTAAAAACAAACAAGCAACAAAATCCTGACAGTTGTAAGCACTGGAGAGTATTGATAACCTCCGTCAGCATCGGCCCCAAGGTCTCCCTGGCAACTCTTACCAACCAGGATGGACATGGATCTGATTCACAAGTTGTGACTCAAACAGACACCAGCACATCGGCTGCATCGGCAGGTGTTGCCAATTGAAATTTATTCCACAAAACATGACCAGACAGGGCATTCCTAACCTCCGGCTCTGCCACTGCCTCTGAAATGGCGGAGTCAAAGTCATGCTCAATGTGAATGATTTTATTATTGTTGTTATTATTATTATTATTATTATTTATTTATTATTATAAGCATTGATATAGCGCAAGCAATGTACCTGGTGCTTTACATAAAACAAGATAGACACGTTCCCTGCCCGAGAGCTTATTATTATTATTATTATTATTATTATTATTAACAAACATTTATATAGCGCCAGCAGTGTACCTGGCACTTTACAAAGTAATAAAATAGACACGGTCCCTGCCCTTAGGGCTTACAATCTGTACAAGCTTACAATCTAAAGACAGAGGAGGAGAGACAGGGAAGGGGGAACAGAGGGAGAGACAAGGGATGCGACATTCATGAGGATGCGAGAACTCAGGTACACGTTCTCGGTTTGGTTACAGCAAAGTACTTCAGAAACATGTCACAATGGGCCGTGGATGAATCTGGTTCCAGGCATAGACAGACTGGACCGACCAGACTTCTCACCACCTGGAACAGCTCCACTGGATGTGACTGAGCAGAAGCAATGAGTGTAGCAAAGAACCGTTTCTTTTCTGCACCCACTGCCACAGCATAGGACTTTAAAAATGCTCTATGCCACAACAGATCATCTTGGGTGCAAGTACGGTGTCACCATTGCTCCAACCACCTCTCTTCATGCTTCAGACATCCCAGGTCCTCCATAAACCACGGGGACCTGCGGAGCTGACGCATTGGAAGCGGACACTTAGAAGGCACCTGATTAATAGCCCCAGCTATTCCAGAAGGCCATTCCATAAGGCTATTCCAGAAGGGAGCTGTGTTCCAAAGGAGACTTGTTTCCAGCTGCACCAGGGACCTGTCATCTTGCCCCACCCAACCCCAAGGCTACAAAGGACACAGTCACCACTGCCACTTCTCCATCTCTGCGTGGGGCTGGCTGCTGGGAGCTGTACTGGGGCTCATCTGCCTGACAGGTACTGGGCCCTGACCCCCTGAGGTCACCATTAGTGCCCCCCCCTCCCTTGCAGGTGTGTGCGGGGATGGGGTCAGTTGCCCCGGAGGGACTTCTGGTGAAGAGACGCTTTTCACAAAACCCAGCCCAGCGCCGCTAATATAGGCTGGTATTGTGGACATATGGGCTGGTGCTGCGTAAGGGTTGAGTTTAGTAGTGGAACTGGTTCTTAGTAGTTTTAGGGTTTTTTAGTTGGGTTGACTATGGTTGACTGGGAAGGAAGGCTTTTTTTCTGTTTGGGAATATGGTGTGGGGTGGATGGGATTGTGGGGACATTTTCCAGCTGGTGAGTACAGCTGGGCGCCCCCTCCGGTTGATCATCCCCCGGTGAGGGGTGTGTGGGGACTGCATTATAGGGTCATGTTGGGGTTTGTCTGGGGTTGAGAGGGGTGGTGTATCCCAGCCCCAGTGAGAGGGGGTAGGTTAATGGGAGACGGGTTGGGAATGAGGGGGGGGGTCCTTGCCCCTGCCACCCTGACAGAGAGCCTGTCAAGAGGTGGGCTGATGGCGTCCCCCTGGGGGTGGGGCAGCGGCAATAGGCGTCGTGATGGGGTGGGGGGAGATAGCAGCTGCCACCCTGACAGAGAGCCTGTCAAGAGGTGGGCTGGTGGCGTCCCCCTGGGGGTGGGGCAGCGGCAATAGGCGTCGTGATGGGGTGGGGGGAGATAGCAGCATGAGTGGAGGGACCAGTGATTAGTGCCGATCTCCCACCTGCTTCCCTGGGCCCAGACAATCAGGTGATCAAGGTCTCAGAAGACTCAAGCCTATCACTGATGCTATGTAATGTGAGGTCAGTTGGCAATAAATCATCTGTAATCCATGATGCCATCTTGAATTGGGCAACTGACCTTGTGTGTGTGATGGAGGCCTAGTTGGAAAAGTGTTCTGGGCCAATTTTAGCAGATCTCGTTCTGACTGGGTATTCCATCCATCACCAGTTCAAACCAGAGTGTTGTGGGGGTTGTGGGTAGCTATTATTTTTAGGGATGGTTTGGCTGCACGGAGGTTATCAGTGTAGACTGAGTCTGGGATAGAGTGCCTCCACCTTGTGATGGATTTGGCCAGAGACAGACTGGAGGGAGAGGGTCAGGAGGGGAGGGGGCGTAGCTATCATTTTTGGGGATGGATTGGCTGCATGGAGGTTTTCCGTGTAGACAAATATCACAGTCACACCTGACGCCTGATGTTACTAAAATGACGTGCAGGCAAAGACGCGGCAGTGGGGAGGAGCCCGATGCTGGCAGTAGAGCCAGTGCAAACAGGATTCTGCCTCGTTGAACAGGATTCTGCCATGATTTTGCTTGTGCATTACAGGGATGGATTTTGCACCCTGTCATGCACAAGGCTAGCCACAGCAGATCCCCGTTCGCACCGACTCTACTGCCATCATCTGGCTCCTCCCTTTTGCCATGTCTTTGCCTATGAGTCTGGGATAGAGTGCCTCCACCTTGTGATTGATTTGTCCGGAGACAGACTGGAGGGACCAGCCAGGGACAGGTTGGGTATTCTGCTGGTGTACTGTGCACCCCACTGCACAGTGGCATTCCTGTCTGCTCTAGTAGCTCTGACCTCGGACCTGGTCTTGAAGTTCCCTAAGCTCATTGTCTTGGAGACTTCAGTATCCATGCAGAGGCAGAATTGCAAGGGGCGGAGCAGGAGTTCATGGCCACCATGGCAACCATGGGCCTGTCCCAGGTGGTGCGGGGCCCGACGCATGAGTGGGAGCATACCCTGGATTTGGTTTTCTACACTGACCTTGAGGTAGTGGGTCTGATGATTGGGGGGATGTTGTGTTCACACTTGCCATGGTCGGACCATTACCTCCTGCGAACCTCCATCCTAGCATGCCTGCCTAACTGCAGGGGTGCAGGCCAAGTTTAGATGGTCTGCCCCAGGAGACTTACGGAACCAGAAGAATTCCAGAATGCTCTTGAGGATGTACCTGTTGACCTTGATGGCTGCTCCATCAATGGCCTTGTTGAAGAGAGACAGAAATATGCTAAAAATCCAGGGTCACTGACTTGGCAGATATACAAACACACTCATTTGGTTCCTCTCAATTATTCCATGTTCCTGATAAAGGGATTTGGGCCCGCGCATTTGGTTGAAAGTGTAATTAGTCTACAAAGTAAATGTTTCTTTAATCTATCTTACGCCCAGTAAAAGCTCATGTCGGTAATGGAATCAAAGACTTACTTGGAGGTGTTTTCACACCAGCATGGATTTCCTTTACAGTGACTCATCGGTTTGATCTGTGTTGTTCAACAGACACAAACTTTTTAGTGCTTCTTATTGCATAACTTGATGCCTGAGTAATTACTGTGAGATCAAGAACCAGCAATAAAGTTTGTAAACAATACGCTACCTCTGTCTTTGCAGGATTATGCTGAGAAGGAGAAGGCCAAAGCAAGGGCTCTGGAGGATGTGAAGGCCAACTTCTACTGTGAATTATGTGACAAGCAGTATCACAAACACCAGGAATTTGACAACCACATCAATTCTTACGATCATGCTCACAAGCAGGTAAACCTGAAAAGTCATAAATGATATTGGTATTACTTTATTCTGTATTCTACATTTAAGGGTAAGGTCACACGAGACGTTTACCCACATTGGACCATCTTACTGACATTAGTCCATGATGCAGGTTACTGTCATTAGACTGGCAGTCGACAGATGTTTACACACTTTCATCCCAGGGCAGGCAGCCGGCTGCTGTGCGACCTGTCTGCCAGAGGAGAAGGCTGGTGATGCATTGTGGGCTACTATTGCCCCACCCAGGCCAATGTAGTGTAATGGGCCGCCTTCTGTTAGGCCGCTCTGGTGCATCCCTGTCCCGTGGGGATGTTCACTAGCACCATAAAGCTGCAAGTATAGTTTGTCATTCCTGTGCATCTATGTCATGTCAGGGGGTAGGATAGTGGGCAGGCCGGGGGGTTGATGGGTGAGAAGGTCTGTGCCTGCAGACAGGAGCAGGAACCCATCTGTGTGGACTAGGGCTGAAATGAAGTCTTCGGAAAACCTCAAGGTTTGCCAAATTTTAAGGTATTTGGTTTGGAAAGGCCAAATTCCAAAGTTCTGAGGACCAAGGCCGTTATTTGGAAAACTTCGGAAACCTCTTCACACATAGTAGGCCGATAGATAGTTGAGCTTCTTCTGGAAATGAAGTAATATTTGGTAGGAGGGGGTATGGGAGGGGACAATTGAGTGATGGCAAGTCGGATGGCAAGTTTATGGTTAGCTTTTGAATTGGCTGGCAGGGCAAAATTAAAGTGTCTGCACTGCAGCCATTTTGTCCATTCAATTTGGCTGTGCTGAATGCTACAGTGCAGCTGGATCTGTAAGTAATTGGCTGGGGTGGGGCGGGCGTGTACCTGGCCTGACATGGTATAGTTTGGCCTGTCCTTTCCTGTCCTAGGACCAATGCTGGGAGATGGAAGTTACCTTTACCATGCCATGCAGTTTTTAATTTTAAAAAAATAATGCCTGATGCTTGGTTGACACTTGGCACCATCAGGAGGGATCTCTCTGCCTGGTTCCACTTCCCAAGTTTGCTTGGTCTGTTCAAGTTACCATTGTCACAATGCCATGCCGAGGGGGAGGGGTGTAAATGTCTGGTTTCTTAATTTTGTGACTGCTGCTGGGGCCTGGGCTTGCTGGGTTTTTTTGGTGGGATTTATTTCTCCATGGAGTTGCAGACTGTTTTGCAGGGCTGTATGTGTTGTCTAGTCTGTGGCATGGCACACAATAGAGCCTAACTGATCCATGGTAAAGTGTACTATTCTGCCAGCTGCTTGGCACCATGGGGCCAGAGTCAGACAGGGAATGGGATCTCTCTGCCTGGCTTCACTTTCCAAGGTCACTTGGCCAGTCCAAGTTACCACTGCCACAATGCCATGCCAAGGAAGAGGATGCCCTTGGGGGTAAGGGTGTGAATGTCTGGTTTCTTAATTTTGTGACTGCTTCTGGGGCCTGGGCTTGCTGGCTTTTTTTGGTGGGATTTATTTCTCCACGCAGTTGCAGACTGTTTTGCGGGGTTGTTGTTTTCTTCTTGAGCGAATGTCCCTTGCTAGCCTACATTTCTGTGCACTGCTTCGTTGGCATAATGATAAAGTGGTGCACTGACTCACTGCTGATGGTGGGCCATGCTGTGGGTACACTACTGTTTGGGGGATAGTTGCACTTTTTTGGTGTCTTCTGAAGCAATTTTCCCAGTCTTGCTAGCCTGCTTTTCTTAATAGTGCTTTTCTGAGTAGTGCTTTGTCTGTGGGTTCAAGAACTTTGCAACAACTTTCCAAAGTTTTCCGAGGTCCAGAATTCCAAAACTTTGGAAACTGCACCAAAGGGCCACTGAGTACTCGGACCAACTATTCAGAACTTTGGTATTCGGCCCGAGTACTCAGACGTACTATTCGGTACAGCCCTAGTGGGGACAGCTCCTCAGCCTGCTCCGGGGTGTCTCAGCACTCGTGATTGCGGCCCTCCTGGCTTTGCCGTAGGCGTGTGTGTGTGTGTGTGGGGGGGGGGAGATTATTTGGACTGCTCTCCCTGCCAACCCAAAGTGTGGTGGCTGCATCCCCAGGGACACGTGGGGGATCTGGGCAGCCCTGGCTTTTGTGGCTTTAACCCAAGATGTAATTGTCTTGAATAGGAGTGTATCCATATATTCCCCATGCTGGTTCTGATTCAGTCACATGAAATTAGGGGGGGTCTTTCTATTGTCTTTACAGAGGTTGGGGATCGGGATCACTTACAAACAGGGTCATTTATAAAAAGGCTTCTATTTCATAACCCTTTTTCATTTACTCCACTTAAAAGAGATACTACACTATAATGTGAACCAACTGAGATCAAATTCTTGAAAAGATCAAGTGATTGTCAACTCCTGATATTTGTTAATGATTTCTCCATTTTACTATTTGTTACTTTTACAAATTGATTTCACAAACTATAGGGCAATCTCATTGAGGCCGATTCCAAGCCTAATGGACTGGCATGCAGAGCGCACGCGGCATGCACACACGTATGCACGCACAATCCACGTGCACCCCCGACACAGACTTTACAGAACATGCACAAAGCATGTCTCAGCGTGCATGTGTATGCGTGCAGTAGCACATGGCGGACTTGGGGTCCCATTAATCTCCCATTTGGGCAAAGTTCTTTTTATGGTCCTTTTCAAAAGAGGTCAAAGCGCAGCTAGAACACCACATAGCTGAATAGCAGGCTGGCTTCTGAAAAGACAGAGAGATAAGTGCCACAAATTTTATGAGAGGGCGTAGTAGCATCCAGAGGGTGACAGGCAGATTTTTAACTGTTTTGTCAATTCCAAAAAGGCAAGTGTCTTAGTATAGCATGATGGATTGTGGGCTATTCTGAAATCAGATGGAGTGGGCAACACACTGTTAATCTTTTTCAGGAATATCTATGAAGAAATAGAACTGAAATGGGCAGCAGAATAAATGTTTGTAGTTTTTTTTCTCAATTCTGTAGTCAGCCCAAATGACATTCATCATGACGTTTGAACAACCAAATTTT
>QEPC01011543.1:933924-946574 GCA_003113815.1 Sphenodon punctatus
ACATCTGATGTTACAGGATTACAATCACCATGTGGGGATTCACCATGGTTGAGCGTGATCTCGTAACGTCTGAAAATATACACAGATATGCACATGAAGCCTGTAGTTAGTGGTTGTAAGCCGCCCTGAGCTGTTTTAGGAGGGGTGGGGTAGAAATTTGATTAAATAAATAAATCAATTATCAGGACCATTTAGGTGACCAATTTGGTTAGTATCAACATTCAAAGTGGTTCAGAATACAGAGTTATACAGAGCTTCAGAATGAAGAGATCGTAGTCGTGTTAAACTGGACTCAGGCAGAAAAGGAGGGAGGATAGCACCTGAGGGACTAACCAATGAAAAGAGGCATGAGCTTCTATAGGTGACGGCCTACTTCATCAGATGTGTTGAAATGTTTAGGCTATAGTAGTGTAAGAAAATGATTTGTATAACTCTACCATTAAATGAAAGGCTATTACAGTATTGTTGTGTGAGGATTTTTTTACATTGGAAGAATTAAATGCAAACGTGAAGTTAAAAAACTATAAAGTTTTTCTATGTACTGAAAGCAAGCAGGGGGAAATGTCAGATTACGTGTGCAGCCATGCGAGTTAGAGCTGGATTGATCACTCGTCCACCCTGGGCAATCGCAGCTGCCACACTTTGGGTGGGTGAGGAGAGCAGGCCACATAACTTGACCCTCTGCGGGGAAAACAGGTGGGCGGCCTGCTATCAGAGGTCCCTCAATGCTCCAGGGCAGGTCGAGGAGCTGGTCAAATGTACAGCCACCCAGCTGCGCCGCTCCCACCCCCCCCGGCGAACACATTGTCCCACCCCCTACTGTGACATGGCTGGATGGGATGGCGACTCCCCAAATCAGGTTAGCATCTCATGTATTTTCACCCATTGGTGTGAGCGAAACTTTTCCAAAAAAGTTCAGCAACTATATATGAGATGAAAACACAATGTCTAAGGTTAGTTACCTACTTAATAATAATTAATCATTTATTTTTATAGTGCTCCCCTGACTTTAAACAGCACTTGGAGTGCTTTACAATCATAAAAATATAACAACAAGAATATAAAATCAGTTTAACAATTTAGAAGGGGAAGATAAAGAGGGAGGACAAACTACATTAAAGGGAACTGGGAGTGGATCCTAAAAGCACCTACTGAATAAATGAGTTTTCAGGTTCTTTTTAAAGGTAAGGAGGGAGGAACCAAGACAAACATCCAGAGGGAGCGAGTCCCATGCTGAGGGGCCACTACAGCAAAGGCCCAATCGCCTGAAACTTAAGACGCAATTGTGGGGTCCCCAAACTGCGGGTGGTTTCTGAGTGCAGATAAACATCAGTGAGAGGCTCCAGGAACAGGTCTCGATTAGAGCTAGGGTCTATGCCATTCAGGGCCCTGAAAACTAGCAGCACAGTCTTAAATTCAATCCATCGCCCTACAGACAGCCAATGTAGAGAACGCAGGGCCAGTGTATTAAGATCACAGCTGCCCAAATCAATAGGCAACTATGCTGTCGCATTCTAAACAAGCTGCAAGTGACAGATAAGCACCACTGACAGCCCACAGAAGAGGGAGTTACAAAAATCAAGCCTTGTGGTTACCAAGGCATGGGTCACTGTGGCAAGGTCATCCTGGGATCTTACAAATTGTGTAGCTGAAAAAACCTCTTCAGACCACATCCAACACCTGAGCTTTCATGGACAGAACATGGTTGAAAATGATGCCCAAGTTCTTTACCTTGCTCATTACTTCCACCCATCCACATGCAGGGGTCTGAGGGAGGCAAGGGCATCATCCTCATAGTCGCTGTCCCTCCCTACCAGCATCACCTCAGTCTTCCCTGGACTGAGCACAAGGTAGCTCTGATTCATCCAGCTGGCCATATCATTCAAGCGTTCCTCCAAGGCAGAGGCCGAGATATACAGTTGTATATCATCAACTGCCTGTGTTGCCTGTGGCGGGAAGAGCAGGGTATACATTTTGTAAAATAAATACTGATAATACTCAGTCTCGTGCTCGGTCATAACATCCCCAAAGGTAAAACACAAAATCTTATTTTAGTAAGAGTGTTTAATGGGCATACAAAGCCATATTTTGCTCTCACATAAACTGAGTAAGCCAATAATAATTTAATCAAGGGTGTGAAATTTCACCACAATAAGTGAGAAGAGAACAAGACAATTGAATGGGCTGAAGTATTATTATTATTATTATTATTATTATTATTAGCATCAGCATCAGCATTAGCATTAGCATTAGCATTTATATATAGCGCCAGAAATGTACCTGGCACGTTACAGAGAATAAAATAGACACGGTCCCTGCCCGAGAGCTTACAATTTAAAGACAGAGGGAGGGGAGACAGGGAACTTCTCTTGCTCTCTCTGCTCCAGAGCATACCTTCGTTTGATAATTTCTCACCTTGGATCTCAAAATATTATGCATCCCCAAAATGAAATTCATGAACAGTTTTTCCCTCTGTGCTTTCAGCAAGTCATTAAAGCAGAAAGGGCAAATTCATGGTCCTACTACTTGGTAAGATACTCATTACCTTCCTCATCCCTGGAGGGTTGTACAGTTCTGCTGTAATAGGCTGGCCTTCTTCACCTAACCAGTTTTGTCCTTTGTCATACAGACACTTGCAATGACCTTTGTCATTGTTCTACTCTACTCAGCAAACCCCATGTTCTAGTCTGATATGGTATTGTATTGAGCCAAAAGTCTTTTTGAAATAACCCTTTGAGATTAGTGCTTCACCATTGTCACTTCCTACATTATTTTCTAAGAAAAATCTCTCTTGGTTGGTCAAATATGATTTACACATGATCAGTTCTGATAGTTTTATGCAGCTCTACTTTCTATAGATGTTTTGTGATCCTATTCTTGATTATTATAACCAGATGCAGAAAGTACTGAAGATTCATATATTCTAAAGCCGGAAATTATCATTATGGTTATCTAGGTTTACTTCCACATGATACAGTCCATAGAATTCCATCCAGCAATTTCTGCATCAAACCTCCAATTGAGCTACACACTTTCTTTTAGAAAGATATCCCATTCTGATTTTTAGTGGCAGAAAATTCACGACAACCCTAAGTAAGCTGTTCAAGTATATAATTACATGTAATTAAGTCCTTTAAATCCTGGTTGTGTACAGATATTACCATCACTCCAGAGGTTCCTTTCATGAGTTATCTCCTGTCAGTCTTAGTAACAGAACCATTAAACTTAAATTTCAGTTTGCACTGATGTCAAATTTATTCAATTACTTTTGGATCTTTGATCATTTTGTCTATCACATACTTACATTCAAGTGGTCTTTTCTAGCCCTAGACATACAAGTCAGTTCTGGACTATGGGACTGATCCCAAGCCCCATGGACCAGCACACGCAGCACATGCAGCGCTCGCAAGCCACACACACCTCCGGCACAGGGGCCACTGCGGTGGCACCCGAGTGAATGCAACAGTATCATGGACTGTAACAACTGCTGCATTCAGAACCTTTCTCCCTGCCCCACAGAACCAAGATAGTAGGGCTGAAATGAGAATCTGGCACATAATTGGCAGGGGAGCCAATGTCAAGAGATGGTTTCTTGAGCAGGGGCTGCACCACCACCTCTTTAAGGCAGTTTGACATTCTGCCCTCCTTAAAGGAGGCATTGACAACCCCCGCCAGCAACGGCCCTAATGTCTCCCGGCAGGCCTGAATCAGCCAGGACGGGCATGGATCTAATTTGCAACAAGTGGCTCTAACCGCACCAGGACATCCACCGCATCCGTGAGCTGGGCCCTGGATTCTAGTGGGGGCCCTCTGTGATCAGCCTGAGCACTGCTAGGAAATTATCAAAGTGAGCAGAAGAGTGAGCAGGACCAACACTCTGTCCCTCCAAGAGCAAGAGCCCATGACGGGTTTACCCTCGTCATAAGGTACAGAATTTCCAGCCATTGACACAGATGGGCTTTTGCACATATATACCAGAAATGTAACTCTTATTAGGCAACTTGTGGGCATTTAGGCTATAGGGCACCCCAAAATACCCCCAAAGAACCTTCAACTTACGTCATAAGGTGCATGGTTGAAACTTGTGCCATTTTGTTCAGAAATTTGTCCTGATACATAAAATATAAAATCTGACAGAGTTATTGTGGGCCAAACCCAAATCAGACCCTCTCAAAGTGCCTCCACCCCAAATACCATCCATTTACATCACTGGGTTCATGCCAAAAAAAACAGTGCTAATTTGTGTGGAAATCTGGCCTAATATAATAAAATATTAATTCTGCCAGTGCGGTTTTTTGTGGAGGGAGGTGTCTTTCCCTCAATTTGACATCCTTTTAAGGGGGGAGGTCTTCCCCAATCAGGCTATTTGTGCACCTTATAAGGTATATGATTGGAAACCTATGCATTTTGTGTCAAAACATTTTCTGTCACCTAAGGACTAACAAGATTTTAAAATGGATGATACCAAAATCAGATGCTCTCTAAGTGTTCCCCACCCCACCCCAATATCATGAGTTTACACCATAAGGTTTACAGCTGAAACCAACGGTACTGTTTATTGCAATATGCCCTGACACATTATGTGCAGACAATCTGACATGCTTTGGGGGGTCACATTTGAAAGGCATGTGTAGGGAATATCCCACACAGCACTGGACATCTTCAGTTAATCTATCACACAGAGAACTCCCTTCCTCTATTATCTTTTGGTCAGTTTTATTCAAAATATATTAAGACAGTTAAGTCAAGCAAACCAATTTAGTGAACAACTTTTATTCATTACTTGTGGTCAACCATTTCAAAAGCCACTTACAAATCTAACAGTGAATGAACAGATGATGTATGACATTAGTAAGTTAAATACATTCTATTGAGCAGCCAAAACGGACCCTCAGGTTTTTATGTAGAACAAGGAAAAAGAATGTTATCTGTGACAGCGTCTTGACAACACACACAACCAATTCACTTGGACATGTTACACATCATCTTCAGATACAGCATTTTCATCATCATCACTCCCAGGATCTGTTATCTCCATGTCACTACTCTCATCCTCCTCCGCAGTACTTACACACCTTCCAGTGTCATCTCTAAGAAGAATGTCCTCAAGTGATGATGGGGTTTGCTCTCCTTTAATCCAACGAGGAACATACTTTCCATCAGCTTGTTCCCAGCCATTTTGTTCTGGAGGGAAAATTAGTGCATTGTTCCAAATTCCACAAATTAGATTGGTGCGCTGAATCTTCAGATGTATGACGGAAGCACATGGAGGAAGTGAGCTGCCATTGATCCCTTTGATTGCTGTCATGGGACGATTTCCTTTGGGCTTGTACATTTTTAAGACTGTATCAAGCCTGAGGTCATTCACAGATGATATTGTTTTGTTACCGTACATAGTGCAGACAAACTTCTCAATCTCCAGACATACGTTCTCTTCCACTTCTTGTTTTGTACCCAATGAGGCGAAGGCTTTCTGGGCCTTTACACTCCCTTCAAGCACGGTAAATGGCCTCACCTTTACTTTTCTTGAAAAAGAGGCAGTATAATCACATCCAGTAAATGCATGAAAAGCAGGAATGGCTTTGCACAATGACAAGTCCAAGTGGCTTGCAAGAGCTGTCATATCAATGTAAAGGAGTATGTTTTTAAACTGCAACCCTACTTCTAGCCACACATTTGTGCCTCTAGGGATTTTCTCCATGTTTCCAAGAATGATAACAATCACATCTGTGTCTGATGTTCGAATCACAACATTTCTTGGAGGACAAATCTGACCCAAGTGGAAAACCATACATGTGTCTGCCTCTTCATGACTGCTCTCAAGTAACTCCTCTTCCTTTCGAGTAACTTTTTCATTTACATGCCTGAATGAATAGCACATGTAGCAAAGACTCTTCATATCGCACAAGAATCTCCTGCAGTTCGGGGGAATATTCGCTCACTTCTGTCCATGAAGTTGATGCATCAAGAAAAGCCGTCAGTTCTGTGTCGTCAACATCTTTGGTTTCTTTAGGTATGGCTCTATGTCCAGACCACTTGCATCAAATGCACGTCCAGCCCAGTCTGAAAATTTCCTAATGGTGCTCAGGCTGCTTCCAAAAGGCCCTGCCAAGAAGGAAATTTTTTGTGTGGGTAGGGGTGGGTTACTGCCCCACTGACTCTTGAAATATTCTTCTGGTAGGGGTGCTGCCATTCTGGGGGACCTTTCTGGGAGCCAGGGCAGCATCACAACCTTTGTAAGGGCCTCTGTTTAGGAAAAGCTCTCCTTAGGAAGAGCTCATCCATCTGCCCTTGGGGTGTGTGTCTATAATAGGGGCATGATCCTGAGCCTGCTACAGCCTTGCTACGTCACTGATTGCAGATATTGTGTATGCCCTTCATTACTTTCTCTGATCTAGTTTTCCATACAATGGGTGCTTTCAAACATGACGGTGACCCAGTTTAACACACTTCAGCGTGGTTTAAACCAGGGGTTACCATCACGTTGAAATATGCCCACCAGATGTTTCCCCAGGCTGGATCCCGACTATGGTGGTGCTAAACCAGGCTGTGACTCGGGAAATCCAAGTCACAACCCGGGCTAGCACCCACCACAGTCAGGATCCCACTACCCGACCGGGAGTAAAGCGGGCTTTCACGTTTGAAAGTCCGCTTTACTCACTGCAGTCGGAAGCACTGCCAGGTCCATCATTGGCTACCATGACCTCCCATCAGAGAAGGGGTGGCCCATTTGGAGCAGAGGGGGGCGGGGGCCTGCCCGGCTCCCTGCACTCCATGTCAGCCAGGCCCCTATCATGTCAGTTTGGGGGTCTGGTCAAATTCCACCTGCGGTGCTGAACCGGACCAGGTAAGTCTGCTGCAGCGCTCAGGCACCATCACATTAGTTTTCACCCAATTTTACACACTCTTGACCTTATAGGATACTCTGCCACTGCCACTGCTGGATTGGTTGATGCTTTTCCCCCCATCCTTTTCTTGTTCCACTCCTTAAATGTTGCATTTTCCCACTGATCCTTACTTCTACATATAGGGCAAGTTTTTTCAAAAGAGTTCCTGGGCAGAATTTTTAAGTGTTCAGCTTCCCAAATCTTGCCTCAATGTAATTAGTACTAAATAGCAAGCAGAGGCACATGGAAATTTCTTGAAAAATATTTTATGCCTTCTCTTTGTTAGAACTGCTTCACCACACTGAAGGCCACTCATAATTTCCCTCAGACTTCCAGAATTTGCTCTTCTGAAATTAACTCTTTATATTCTCCTGTTTTTTTCAATTTATTTATTTATTTATTTATTTTGCTATTTTTCTACCCTGCACCCTCCTGCTCACAGAGTAACTCGGGACGGCTTACAAAATATAAGCTGCCCCGGCTTATGTTACACTCGGTTACAAATTAGACTAGTTACAAATTTGGCCCCCAACCCAAGGTGTGCTTACATGTGGACCAAAACTACAATTGCATGCGTGGTGAACAGTGAGAGTGTGTATGCACATAGGGTGCCTCCAGTAAAGTCCCCTGTCTGCTGACCACACCGCCAGTGCAGCAGCCACTTCAGCCCCACCTCTACCAGTGGTGATGCAGTCAGGAGGCAGAGGAATTTCCCAGGGGCACCCTGCACACACATGCACTGTGCGTGTATGCAATTGTAATTTTGGTTCACGTGCACAAACCTTGGATTTGGGCCATGATTAGCTCATGGCGTCTAAAGTAATGCTTGTGGCTGCTTAACACTTTCCATTACAAAACCTGTTTTCACTTGCCAAGCTTTAACAATTCTGAATGATAACAGCCATAGTTTCTTGCTCAGAGTTCTAAAAAAGATAATCAGAAAGAGTTAAGATGAGGGATAATTTCATCAACTTCTGAGAATAAAACTGTAGGAAAATACATCATTGTGCAAAAGTTAAAATTTTCTCATTTCCCTGACAAGTTATAATGTCTAGGGGTGGGACTCCAGGCAAAATATCGGTATTGGTTTTGGCTCCCCTGTGTCTTGGATCTCCTATCGGTATTGGATCTATTGGTGTCGGTTCTCTTTCCCATTGAAGTCAATGGGAACTTTTCCCTTTGACTTCAATAGAAAAGAGAACTCTCCGAAACACAGGGGAGCCCACTAGAAAAACCCTGGGGATCCCACCCACCCCACTCCCAACCTCAGAGGGTGGGGGTGTGGATCCATTACCCCTAACAACCCCACCTGCTGGATCCCAGCTTTACCCAACCTTCAGGGCCCCTGTACATTACTTACTGTTGTTGCTGGTCCAGAGGGTGGAGGGTCACAGCCACCAGCTCTGCTACCAGCAGCCAGGCCTCTTCTGCTACTGGCTGGTGTCAGGAGTCAGCTCCGCTGCTAGGCCGCCGGGCCTTCTCTGCTGTGCGGCGGTGTAGAAGCCCTGGCTGTAGAGCCAGCTCCTGCCACCAGCCAGCAGCAGAGCAGGCCCAGCCACTGGAAGTAGAGCCAGCTCCTCTGTCAGACAGCTGAGCCTTCTCTTCCTTCTTCTTACAGGTCTGGAGCTTGAAGAAAATGCTGCCAGATCAGCAGCAGTGCAGCGCACATGCGCAAAATGGCAGCTGAAGCCATTCTGTGCATGTGAAGCCCTAATCCAAAATGGCTCTGGCAGTATCAAAGTGGCACCAGACCTATAAGAAGAAGGAAGAGAATGCCCAGCTGCCCTGCA
The DNA here is from genome assembly GCA_003113815.1 of Sphenodon punctatus. Taxonomy (NCBI): domain Eukaryota; kingdom Metazoa; phylum Chordata; class Lepidosauria; order Sphenodontia; family Sphenodontidae; genus Sphenodon; species Sphenodon punctatus. The sequence continues at coordinate 942,602 of QEPC01011543.1, forward strand.
GCGGAGAAGGCCCAGTGATCTGGCAGTGGAATCCGGCTTCCAACACCAGTCAGCAGTGGAGAAGGCCTGACCGGCAGTAGCGGAACCAGTGGCCCAGCCAGCGGCCATGACCCCCCACCCTCCAGGCTGGCAGGGATGGGCGAACAGAACAGAGTTTGGAAATTCTGTTTGGTTTGGTTTGAAATTTGAGTTCGGAAATTCTGTTCGGTTCGGTTTGAAATTCGAGTTCGGTTCGGAAGTTGGGTTCGGTCGACCGAACAGATCAAGTTCGGTCGAATTCCGAACTTCTGAACCAAGTTCGACCATTCAAAACCAGTTTTTTTGGTGTATGTTGCCACTAGGGATGGGCAAACAGAATGGAGTTCAGAAATTCGGTTTGGTTCGGTTTGAAATTCGAGTTCGGTTCGGAAATTCGGTTCAGTCGACCGAACAGACTGAGTTCGGTCTGAACTCCGAACTTCTGAACTGTGTTCGCCCATCTCTATGGACTGGACCAGCAACAGTAAGTAAATTACAGTGCTCCCGGGAGTTTGGTGGAGTGGGTAAAGCTGGGACCCAGCGGGTGGTGGTGAAGGGGTAATGGATCCCCACCCCCACTTTCCGAGGCCGAGTGGGGGGTGGGGTGGAGGAGGTTTCCCTCTCTTCCCATTGAAATCAATGGGAGGATTTTCCATTGACTTCAGTAGGAACAGAAGATCTGAGAATTGGAAACTGAGACAGACTCAATTCTCGGATCTCTCGGTTTTAACTGAAAGAGACACTTTCAGCCTCTTTCAGTTAAAACCGAATGTCCCATCCTTAATAATGTCTCTATTTATTTATTTATTTATTTATTTTGTTTCATTTATATCCTGCACCCTCCTGCCCATTGCAGCTCGGGGCGGCTACCAGCATTTATTTATAATTTATAAATTATAAATTTATAAAATGCATTTATTTATAAAATACATTTATAAAATATATTTATTTATTTATTTTTTGCGTCACTGGTGCAACATACAAAATATAACATACAAAAATAAATAAATCCAAAATATAAAACACTAAAACAAGCAGAGTTAGAAAGAAAAGTTGGGTATCATCAGTATACTGATGACAACGTATGACGAACCCTCTCACAACCTCACCCAAGGCTGCATGCACACGTTGAATGGTTACCCCAGCTGTTACTGAGCATATAGAAACAGTAATATTCAGACGTTCATAATTTGGCCAAATTTGAGTAGATTTGAGTAGCAATCACTTTTCTGAGGCAAGAGGTATCCCAAAACTACCTTGCAGGTCCTTATTCCAAATCACAGAGTAAGGTAATTGGACCACAGTTTCAAAAATAAAGGACTTTATGGAGCTGTCTCTGTTCTACAGAGTTCTGTGGAGCTATGGTGACTAGAATATGGGACATTCCCTTAAAATAAAAGATTTTCCATAAAATAAGGGATATATGGCAACCCTTGACTTGTATGATATGCTGACTTCCTTTTTCAGCCCCCAATCTCTTGGAGCCTGACCTTTTCCGATAATTCTAATCCAGGGAAAGTGTGGTTGTGTAGGTCCCAAGTGACAGATGATTGAGACAAAGTAGATCAGATGATATCTTTTATTAGACCAACTGTTGTTAGAAATGAGTGCAAGCTTTTGAACCTCACGGGGTCCTTCCTCGGGCCAGTAGGGGTCAGAACTGTCTCCCCTCCCTCCCCATTCCTTCCCCATTCCCTCTCACCTACTTCTTTCCCCACTCCTCCTGCCTCCCACTAAGCCTGTCAGCTCTCCCCACCGTTCCCACACCCCCTCCTCCTCCTCCCCCCACCACTTCTTGCCCTCTGCCCCAGTGCCCATCTTCCCCTGATCTTATCCCCATTCCCTGTCTCTCACCTGATCAACTCCCATTCTCCTGTTCCCTCTGGAACTGTCGCTTCTCTGCTAATAAAGCCCCCTATAACCATGATCTTTTCTTCTCTCGCTCCCTTCACCTTCTCATCCTTACTGAAACCTGGATATCCACCACTGATTCTGTCACCCCTGCCACCCTCTCCTACGGAGGTCTCTCCTTCTCCCACCAGCCCCGCGCCGAAGGCCGGGGTGGTGGCGTAGGCCTCCTCCTCGCCTCTTCCTGCCAGTCTCAACCCCTCCCCTCTCCCTCCTTTGAGGCTCACTCCGTACGCCTCTACTCCTCTCTCCACCTCCGTGTTGTTGTCATCTAACCCCCCCCCATGCTCCCTCTCCTCCTTTCTCTCCGAGTTCGAGTCCTGGCTCACCCTATTCTTCTCTGATGACATCCCCACACTCATCCTTGGCGACTTCAACATTCATATTGATGCACCCTCTCAGCCTTGCATCGCTCGCTTCCTCTCCTTAGCCTCCTCCTTTAATCTCCACCTCTGGACTAGCTCCCCCACTCTCTTGGTCTCTCTCTTGATGGTCACTCTCTTGATCTCATGTACTCTAGGAACTGCTCTGTTGCCGATCTTTCCTTTGAACCCCATCCCATATCTGACCATTTCCTTGCCTCCTTCAACCTCTCCCACTGTTCCCCTCCTCTTCCCCATCTCCCCGTCCCTTCTGCGATCTGCAGGCCATTGTGCCCCAGGACTTTGCCTCCTCTCTCTCTCTCCTCTTCTCCCNAAAATGAACGCCTCTGGAACAAATCCCACTATAACGCTGACTTCTTCCACTTCAAATTCCGCCTCTCATCGCTCAACTCTGCTATCTCCCTCACTAGACACCAGGACTATGCCTACCACATTGAGTCTTGCTCCCGGGAGGCTCACCCCCACCATTCACCATCTCCACTCCTGCACCTGGGCTGCTGAATGCCTCTGGCGCAAATCCCACTACCGTGCTGACTTCCTCCACTTCAAATTCCGCCTCTCATCGCTCACCTCTGCTATTTCCCTCACTAGACACCAGGACTATGCCTACCACATTGAGTCTTGCTCCCGGGACCCTCACCGCCTCTTTTCCACCTTTGACTTCCTTCTCAACCACCCTTGTCCTCCTCCTCCCTCTTCTCTCTCTGCTCAGGATCTTGCACTCTTTTTCACCTCTAAGATTGACAAGATCCACCTGGAAATTGCTTCCAAGTCCTCTCCCCCACTACTCCCCCCCCTCTCCCTCCTCCCCCACCCTCTCTCCTGTCCTCCTTCCCTCCCGCCTCCCTAGGGAAATCTCCTCCCTGCTCTCCTCCTCCAACCCCTCTGCTTGCCCCCTGGACTCCTTCCCGCCTCCTGACCTCCATTGCCTCTACCATCACCCCTCCCCTCTTGCACATCATCAACCTCTCCCTCTCTACCGGATCCTTCCACGCTGTCTTTAAACATGCCACTGTCTCCCCCATCCTCAAAAAGTTCACTCTGGATCCCTCTGAACCCTCTAATTAGTAATAATTACCACCATTGACCAGTTGTTTACTCCCGCTGCCTCGACCTCCTCTCTACCAATTCCTCCCTTGACCCCCTCCAATCTGGTTTCTGCCCCCTTCACTCCACTGAAACCACTCTTGCTAAGATCACCAATGATCTTCTTAAGGCTAAATACAACCGCCTTTACTCTATTCTTGTCCTCCTTGATCTCTCTGCTACCTTTGACACTGTTGACCACTACCTCCTGCTTGAATTGCTCCACTCCCTTGGATTCTGGGACTCTGTCCTCAACTGGTTCTCCTCCTACCTCTCTGACTGCTCCTTCAATGTATCTCTTCCTACTCCTCCCCCTCCTCCCTACCCCTCTCTGTCGGGGATCCCCAAGGCTCTGTCCTTGGCCCTCTCCTCTTCTCTATTTACACCTAATCCCTAGGCAAACTAATTACCTCCCACAGTTTCCAATACCTCCTATACGCTGGTGACACTCAACTCTATCTCTCCTTTCCTTCCCTCTCTCCCTCTGTTCAAGCTCGTCTCACCAACTGTCTCTCCGATATCTCCTTCTGAATGTCTCAGCGCCAACTCAAACTGAACATGGCAAAAACTGAACTCCT
>QEPC01011543.1:964883-995265 GCA_003113815.1 Sphenodon punctatus
GTGTGTGTGTGTCTTTGCTAAAACTGCTTGTAAGTGAGGTTTAAGGTTGTCTGCCTGCTTTTAAACCTGGCAGAGGAGGTGATTATAACCTGCCTAACCTAACTGAAATTGCTTGATTAAGTAATGTAATGTCCATCCAACATTAACCCTTGGAACTCCTTGCTGCTGGGTTATGCCACCCACTGTTGCCCTGGCTCTGCCCACCATTGCTCTGGCTCTGCCCACCATTGCCCACTGGCAACGACCTTACTGCCTCTCCAACCTCATGACCCACCAGCCACCCCTGGACTAGATCTCCGGGAATGAGAGGTGCCTAGCAGATATGGGGCTGTGTGTAAGGAAACGAGGACTGGAGGATCTTGAGGGAGATGTCTCTGCCACCCAGGCCTCTGGACTACTTAATACAGTTGTACCAGAAGACCATCCCTCGAGAAGGGGGACTACAGACCGTGAACTGAGCTCAGGCGGAGGCCCATGGTGGGACTATCCCCACTCACAGCTAATTCCCCAAGACAACATCTGTGACCAGTGGACGGGGTGTCACACCATGAGAGGACCAGTGTGAAGAAACAAAGTGAGTGCTAATAAAGATAAAGCACCTTCCCCTGGCATGGAAGAGAACGGTCAATAAGACCAGAAATCACGAGTGGCATGAGTCCTGAAGGGACTTACCAGTTGGACAGAACCATGACCCAGTTACACTCACAAAGGTGGCTGTGTTGGTATAATGCATAGTTTTCTGTGAGATGTTTGACTTGGAACCACATAACATTCTGATTAAAAATCAGCACTATGCAACATCAGGGAACCATATTTTGAATGGCTTTAGAATTGGTTGGCTGAAAGATCTTAGGAAATGATTGCAAGATGGGGGATTTCCACCAAATAGGGGTATTTCTAGTAGGGCCGCACAAGGATCTGGGTTCGGCTGAATGTGCTTCAATATTTTCATCAGTAATCTGGAAGAAAATATAAAAATATTGTTGCTGAAGCTTGTGGGTACAAAAACATTGCTGGAATGATAAACAAGTGTCTGGATCACATGGTGATCTGCGCTCATTCCAGAAATATGCATTGTGATGGCAAAATGCAGTGTTCCTCCTGTGAAAGACAAAGCTAGGGCTGTAGCGGAATATCGCAGTGGTAGCTATTTCCGGCGGAAACAGTGTTTCCGCAATTAGTGGAACGGCATGGCAGAGGCTTTCATTCCGCTAGTTTCATTCCGCGGTTCTGCTTATTTAATTCCGCTACTTAGTGGAATCGTGGAAACATGACATTTTTGCTACTTCCGCAATTCCACCAGCGCCACAAAATAGCGGAATAACGGTTTTCCGCAATTTCCGCAATTTTTCCGCAATTCCGCGATTTGCAGAATTCTGGCGGAATTAGCGGAATGTCCGCAGAAAAGTCGCAGTGTGGCGCGGGCAATTCCGAAATGGCAGAACGGAATCGCGGCACGGTAACAGCTGCTGCCGCATCAGCCCTAGACAAAGCATGTAAGTTATGCTAACAGAATGGGAGACTGGAAAGACAAGTCTTAAAATCTTTGGGTAGACAAGCTAAGATGTTGAATATGTTAGCTATTTCTGCATACAACACAAGGTTAACCTCAACTAGCTAACATAAGTTTAAACATGCATTACTCTGTCTACCCAAAATGTTATCTGGTTATGCTTAACATGCATCTTAAACCTATTTTTCCCTTCTATATTCATGCCCTAAAAGGGTAGAGGATACTCTTCACCAGTTGATATATGAAGAAATGGAGCCATGGGCCTACCTAATCACAGCCTAGTCTCAGTGGCTATTGTGGTAGTGAAGGAGCAACAGGAAGATCAGCCAGCAGTCCTTTTGAAATTGGAGCATCTTTAAAAATCAGAAATTCTGTTACTATTTTTTTGCAAATTTGGGGGAGAGGGAGAGATCTGGCTATAGGCAGAGTTTTAGCTCTCTGCTGTCTCACTGAGTTCTGCGTTACACTGTGTGGTTATTGTCAGCACATCTACTCTTAAACCTGCATTCAGTTTGGGCTTATGCTGGAAGAGTTCCCCACTGTACTGGTTTTAGTGTCCTTTTCAGCCCAAACTGGAACTGGTACAAGTGTTCCCAGGTTAGTGTGGGTGTGCACGTGGAGTAACACAAATGGCTCTCTGGCTTTAATCCGTGATTGGACACTAGGGTCTGTAAATTGCTGTGGACTCATGTGTGAATGGACAGTGGTCTCTTTGGATGGTAGCTATATGTGTACAGTGGTGTCATTCGCATACTGAAGTTGACCGGTTACAGCATAGAGTCTGGTTACACACCTATGCCATTGCGGTGCGGACAACAAAGAAGGTTTTCTTTGCTGCCCTCGTTGCATCCACTAAGTCCCACCCGGCTGAACTGTTCCAGGTGGTGAGGGGACTGGTCAGTCTGACCTCCCTCCGCCCGCCTGGACATAGAAACATAAATGCTCACTGTGATTTGTTTGCTGACTTTTTTGCAAATAAAATCGCTCAAATTCACCACAGTTTTGATGCGACTTTTTCAGCAGGGAACGGATCAGAGTCAGAAGAAGCCCCTTCTTGTCCTGTTTTATGGGATGAGGTTCGGACGGTGTCACCCTCAGATACGGGGGATGCTCTTGGGACTGTTCAAGCCACCTATTTTGAACTAGATCCGTGCCTGTCCTGGCTGGTTAAGGCTAGCCAGGAGACGTTTAAGCCATTGCTGGCGGGGATAGTCAATGTCTCCCTTGAGGGGGGCAGGGTGCTGGGCTGTCTTAAGGAGGCGGTGGTGCAGCCCCTGCTTAAGAAACCATCTTTGGACATTAACACCCTTGCCAGTTATCGGCCAGTCCCTAACCATTCTTTTTTAGGGAAGGTTATTGAACGGGTGGTGGCTCAGTATCTTCAGGGGCATTTGGACCGGGTTAACTTTCTCGATCCCTCGCAGTCGGGCTTTTGTCTGGGTTACGGCATGGAGGCTGTGCTTGTGGCCTCGGCCGACGACCTCTCCCATGAGTTGGACCGGGGTCGTTTGACCCTGCTGATCATATTAGATCTCTCGGCTGCATTTGATACCGTTGATCATGAGCTGTTGGTGACTCGGCTGCGGGACCGGGCAGGGATTGGCGTGACTGTTCTTGAATGGTTCCACTCTTTCCTGGCCGGGAGAACCCAGCATGTGGTGCTGGGGGAGTTTTCGCCAGTTACATCTGGTGCGTCAGCTTAAGCCATATGTCTCGGACTTGGATCTGGCCACAGTCATCCATGCTTTTATTACCTCAAGACTGGATTACTGCAACGTGTTGTACATGGGGCTATCCTTGGTGTTGGTTCTGCAGCTGGTGCAGCTGGTGCAGAATGTGACGTTCCATCTCTTGATAGGGACGGGCCGACATGAGCATATCATACCGGTCCTTCGCTTTCTGCACTGGCTGCCAGTAGGTTTCCAGGTCCAATTCAAGGTGTTGGTGTTGACCTTTAAAGCCCTAAACAGCTTGGGCCCCGCCTACCTGCAGGAATGCCTCACCCTCCGGGTTCTGGAGCAGCCCCTGCGGTCAGCTGGGGGTGCCCTCCTCAAGATCCCCCGGGTTTCCTGGGTGTCCACTATGAGGAGGGCGTTCTCCGTCGCAGTGCCGCAGCTGTGGAACTCCCTCCCATCGGAAATTCACCTGACTGCCGGCCTCCCCTGTTTTCACAGACAATGTAAGACCTGGTTGTTCCACCAGGCCTTTCCCAATGGAGATGAGGTGGGTGGGTTAGGGTAGGGTAGGGGGGATTAGGTTTTATATTGTTTTTTTAATTGAATCATTATTGTTTATTTTAATGTTTTAAAATGTTTTTAATATGCTGTGAGCTGCCCCGAGATGCCTGAGGCAGAAGGCGGCGGCATATAAATTTTAACATAAATAAATAAATAAATAAATACAAGACTAGTTATGTTGTGCTGGTATGGAGCTACATGCAGATAAGCCTTTACAGTCCCCCCCCCCCCACAGAAGCATTACTAAAGGGGTTTGTAGGCTTCATTCTTACTTTAGCTCATATGAAAAACTTACCTGTAAAATCATTATTCCTCTTGATAAACGTTTCAGGCACTCAATCAGGGAAGAAAACCAGTATAATGCGATATAGTAGATCATTCAGAAAGCAACAACACAGCAGTGGATACGTCACAAAAAAACTTGAAAGCTTGAAATTGGTTTCCATTCCCAAACGGGAAGGTGGCAAAGTTGTGAACAATTAGTTCACTGTGAGTATTTTGCCCAACTCTTCCCATCACCTAATAATTAGCCCATAAACCATGCTTTTGCCTATGTTATTTTAGAGAGAGGATCCAGAAGTGAGGAGCAGATAGGACAGGGAGTGACAGGTTTGGAAGCACAATGAAACAGGAGAAAGCACAGGTGGAGGCAGAGAGATGAGAGATGTATTTTAGAATGAATCTATGGAAATACTAACGGGAGCTAACTTGGAATCTTTGGAAGTGGTTCAGAATCAATTCCTCCGAGGGCTCTTAGGTATACCACAAGGAGTGCCAGCTGCGGTTGTAAGAGCCGAGACAGGGATGATACCAATAATGTGTATTGCCAGCCAGTTAAGTATTCGCTACTGGCTAAAACTGTATACTAGAGCCACGCCAGACCTACCCACTCTCTGTTTATATGAAGAGTTGGAGCATACTTTGGCTCCTTTTTACCCTTGGTTAACCCAGATTGACTTCCAGATGAGGAATTTGAGCCTTTCATTTAGTTTTCCGGTGGGGTCTGACTTATACCGTCTAATATGCTTGGTAAAGATCAGAGCTGAGGACATCGCTAAACAGAATGATCTGACGGTAGTCTATAGATGGCAAGCAGCCCCCTACTATCAGCTTTTTAACGGTGTTCATAAATTTGAGGGCTACTTGGATAAAATAAGTAACAATTTACATAGGGCATATATGCAACTTCGTATGCAGCTATGTGAATCAGCTGTTCTTTCTGGGAGATTTCAGAGTAGGCCGTATGAAGAGAGGCTTTGCCCTCGTAGTAACCCTGAAAAAGAAGATCCGCAACACATTATCTTCAGATGTACTTTTTATGCTGATATACAGCATGTCTGGTTATATCCATCGAGCCTGGGCAAAGAGTTTGTGCCCAGTGAGGAAAAAATGGCACTTCTTCTTTCATCTGATAATGTAACAACTATGCATGCAGTTGCCTCTTTTGCACTATTGGCGGCAAGGATACGTAAAGCCAAGGCTCAAATTAACTAATTAATTGATTGGGGTTGTATTGTCCTCCCTGATTGTTATCCATGTATCCTTTTGGGCTAAAATGTTACTCGTCCTCATCAATTGTTAATTCCCCTCACAATTAGTTATATGAGCCATCCAATTCGAATGGCTCTGCAATTTTATTATTTTATATTTATGTTGTTATGTAGTTGTGTTATGTATAAAATGTTTATTGGAAAATTTATGTGAATAAACTCAATGTGAAACCTACATCTATATAGAAGCATGGGTAGAACTTACCATCTCCTCAGCTGGGTTCCCTAAGTGCGTTATCAAATATGAGATATGTGCTCTATTTTAGGCAACATATAGTTCTATTTGTAATAAATAAGCGGGTTGGATGTACTGTAGTGGGTAAAGTAAAGAAAGTTAGTAATTAGTTTTAGGATTTTGGGTTGCTGATTTTGTATGTGGTATATCTTGTATTTACCGTTGTTTAATTATGCCTCACGAATAAGATATTAGAGTTGGGCCCACCAAGGTGGTGAAGTGTTTGAGTTCTTGGTCCTCTCTTAGCATTCCCAGAATTTGTGTTTTATTTTATAATATATTGGGTATTTTCAGACGTTACGAGACCACGCTCAACCACAGTCAATACCCTGTGGTGCGAAATGGCCTCGTAACGTCTGTTGGGGAACCGGAAGTTCCCCTCCCCCCAGATGTTTACCACAGTCAATCGCGATGGGGAATCAGATTCACCACGGGATTGGAGGTCCTGCCTGGACCATCCCCGATTGCATGGTGAATGAGATTCCCCCCATGATAAAGGGGACAGTAACATCTGTCCCCTGACCACAGCCCGGAATCCGTGGTGGGATTCCGGACTGTGGTCAATGCCGGGGGGGGGCAGCCAGGGCAGCATGGGGGGGCGGGGCTGTGGGGCCACACGTTGCGCCACGTAGCCCCACCCCCTCCCTGGATTCCCTGCTGGGATCGGTCACCGTGTCTGTTAGCCCGTGACGCAGTGGCCCCAGCAGGGAATCAAAGGGTTGTTTCCATGCCAGGCCCAATTGGCCCCATCACGTCTGAAAATACCCATTGTTATATTGTTGTATCATGGTAGGGGTTGTATATAAGTCACGGTAGCGTCTCACCTGTCGTGTTTTAATTTCTGTGTATTGTTTTTATGGTTGCAATCACTTTGTTGTCACGCAATAAATTAAATTAAATTAAATATGTTTATGTTGGTTTGTTTGTTTTATGTTGGGTCAAGACGTAAGTCCGTACTCGTAATAAATTGATGTGCATGTTGAGATTAAAATAAACAGATCATCATGCTGAATTTGCTACCTCCCCCACTTTCCTTTTGTTAGGCACTACATGTGTGGAATTGCACAAGGGTATCAAAAGATCAGCTGATAAATAAAGCAGGGAAGCTATTTTATAAGTTTGTTTTAGAGAATGTGTTTAAAATCGTGAATGGTAATACGAGGGGGGATTATGAAGAGAACCTAACCGTCACTAACACCAGATGAGGTAGTGCCATTGTCTATGGATTGATTTCCCCATCGTTAATTACCAGAATTAGCACATTTATGGTAGGAGACAGAATGTAAAGTGATCACTTCCCTATTTATTTGGAGATTTATCTGCCCCACCATGAAGTAATAAATCTCTACCTGAGGACGGGTAGCTCTAGACGGCCCATGTAGAGTGAGATGGGCCATGAATGTCAGTGATCAGGTCCTAGCTTTTCTGCTTTCGGAAAATTCCTGTAAGATAAGGACTAAAATGTTGGAAACCACGAATGTAAAAGAGGCCATTGGGGCATTGGATAATTTGATAGTACTTCTAAATCCCATGTTTACAAAAAGAACTGGAGGCAAAATATTCACTAGTGGTAATGATGGAAGCTGGTGGAATGTAGAATGCTTAAGAGTGAAAGTAAAACTAAGGAGACTAGGAAGGCAGTTGAAAAAGGAAAGTAGTGAGAATTAGGGATGGGTGAACGCGGTTCGGATGTTCGGAGTTCGGACCGAACTTGGTCTCTTCGGACGTCCAAACCGAACGTCCGAACCGAACGTCCGAACCAAACTCTCGAACGACCGAACAGTTGGGACGAGTTTGGACGAGTTCGGATGAGTTCAGAGGCAGGAAAAACGTCTTTCCAGAGCCTAAAATTAGGTTTCGTTTTGTTTTCATTTTGGTTTTGGTTTCGCTATTTTTGACTGTTCAACCAAGTTCGGCCAAACCGAACTCGGCTGAACCAAACCATTGAACCCGAACTCGGGTTTCGAACTGAACGACTGAACATCTGAACCGCGTTCTGTTCGCCTATCCCTAGTGAGAATGGTAACATAAGGTATCAAGAATATAGTAAATTGTATAAAATTTTGCTACGTATAAAGAAATATAATTTTTGTGGAAAACAGTGGAGTTCATTGCAGGATGCTCTTGTGGCAAACGACTCACACCTATTTTGGAAAATTATTAATGGTATGATGACAAGAGTGTATAGCTTGTGTGAACCTAAAATAACCCAGGATATCTGGGTGCAGTACTTTATGGGGATATTTAATGCAAACAGGCCAATAAGAAATAAATCCTTGCCAGATGGATTTGAAAATCTTCCATCATGGCATGTTGTGTTAACTGAAAAGGTGTTGGCCGCTACAAAATCAGGGACCGCCTCGCCCTCTGTGACTCAGGACGGCCCCTCCGGTCAACCGGGGACACCTTCCTGGAGGTGCCCCGTGTAAAGCGGGGGACTACAATGGAGAGGGCATTCTCGGTGGCTAGGCCCCGGTTGTGGAACTCCCTCCCAGAGGAAGCATAGCAGGCCCCGAGTCTGTTGGCCTTCCGTCGGGCCTCTAAGACATGGCTGTTCTACCAGGCCTTCAGAGGCAGGGAGGGAAGGTTGGGTTACATTTTTGTGTCGGGGGTGTTTAAATTTGTTTTAATAATAATATTGGATTTTTTTAGATTTGTAATGTGGTTTTTATATTGTTTTAAATTGTTTTATTTTGTGTTGGAAGCCGCCCCGAGATGCCATAGGCATGAGGGGGCAGTATATAAGTGCAATAAATAAATAATAAAAAGAGGGAAGGCCCTGGGAAAGGATTTTCTCCAAGGTGAAATCTTCAAACTCCTTCCAGATTGGTGGGCCCTAGTCCTGGCAAACTTGTTTACTAGAATCAATGAGAAAGGATGTATTCCTGATCTATGGAGAGCTGGTATTGTAGACCCAATATATATAAAAAAGAGGCCATCTAGACCCTAAGAATTATAGGCCCATCAATTTGCTGCCTATAATATCAAAACTATATTCCAAATTTCTTCTTGAGCGCCTGACACAGTTGACAACAATATTCTGGCGGAAGAACAGGCAGGTTTTCGCACTGGTAAAAGTACATTAAGACAGGGACTGGTTCTGTCGCATTTAATAGCAATGGATAAGAAAATGAAGCTATATGTGCCTTCGTAGACTTTAGTTCAGCATTTTGACCTAATAAGTAGAGAACTGGTGTGGGAAAAGCTGGAGCACATGTAGATAGATAGAAGACTTTTACTGTTAATGCGGTCTCTTTATACAAATACATCCCTTCACTTAAAAATTAATACAAAAGGGGCCTTGCCCAATGTAATTAGGACTATCCAGGGGGTAAGGCAGGGGTGTCTGCTTGCACTGGCACTGTTCAATTTGTATGTGAATGACCTAGTAGCTAAACATCAGAATATAGGGAATTACATGGGCCCCAAAGATTGGTGACAGGTGTGTGGCAATCCTCATGTATGTTGATGGACACTGTATTATTGTCAGCAAGCAGAATTAGCTTAAAACGTTTACTGAAGGATTTTGCTGATGAGTGCCATGCGCAAAATCTAGTCATAAATTATGATAAAACGGGGGCGCAATGCGCATTTGCGACGCGAAATCCCCACTCCTCCCGACCAGCCCGACAAAGCGCAATGTAACACTTAAAAGAGGGGTGTAGAGAAAAAATAACAAAAGATCCTGCTTGCTGGAGCACTAGGGCATGGGACCAGCAAAAAAAACGGCGGGAAAAGGGCCAATTACGAGGTTCTGCCAGCAGAAGCACCTTGATGACCTCTCACAAACAGACCCGGTAAGCTCCAAGATGGCGGCCGCAATTCAGCCCGCCGACCTAGGGGACTCCGAGGGGGGGCAAGCCAGCATGACTGCAATCCTTGCAGAGGTCAGAGCAGCAAGGGCAGAGGCTCAAAAAGACAAACTTGAGCTCCTTGAAAAAATAAATAAAGTGAAAACCACAGTGGAGGAGGGGAATAAAAAACTTGAAAATCTGGGCAAATGGATTGAAACAGCAGAGGGGCGCATTTCAGACCTGGAAGACCAGGCCCTAAGGACAGACAGCGAGGGGACCCAAATAAAAGAATCCTTGCAATTCCTGCATGCCAAATATGAAGATCTGGAAAATAGATCAAGGCGCTGTAACCTCTGTACCATGGGGGTGAAAGAAGGGGCAGAAATCTCAGGAATGCAGGAGTTACTCAATCAAATCTGCACCCAAAACTTCCCCGATCAGCAGCAACTCCACAATCTTGAAATTGAACAAGCCCACAGATCACTAAGGCCCAAGCCGAAGGAATCAGACCCTTCCAGAGCAATTGTAATAAAATTTTTGAAATTGAAAGACAAGGAAGCCCTGCTATCATTGGCAAGAAAAATGAAACAAAACCTAACTTTTTATGGGACAAAAAATAAAATTCCAACCGGAGTACGCTATCAAAACAATGACTAAGAGGAGAGCCTGGTCTAAATACTTTACAGAACTGATTGATAGAGACCTGAAGCCACAATTATGGCACCCAGCCAAAATGGCAATACTGATCAATGGGAGGAGAAAAATCTTCGAGGACACTGGAGACCTGGAAATATTCCTACAATCACATAGACCCAGACAGCAAGCAGCAGACTAACAGACCCTCCAAAGCACAACGGAGAACGGGAGAGGAGCAGTGGAGCTTAATTCTGCTAGACAAAACTAAAAACCGAGTTACCCATCAGCAGCTGGCATCCACATAATCTCACATACAGAAAACTCCAGCAAAGTGACTTTATACTTATTCGCTTGAGGTTTGGTTATGTATAAATGCAGTTAAGTGATTCACATGGGTTTGGGCTGCTTGCTCCCTTTCCTTCTCCTGTAATAACCAGTAAATACGCCTTTAAGCACAGACCAATGAGGCAAAAGAGGGGATGTTCCCCTCAGCCACCTTCACCTAAAACAAAATATATGAGAGGCCCTCGGGAGGGGTGGGAAATAACAAACAAAAGAATCAGAACGTACCCCCACTAATTATTTCAGTTTATCTGAAATGGACCCCGCTGCCGCCTTGTGCGCAGCGGGGACAGATTTGTGCCCGCCCCATCAGGGGAATAATGGCACACGTGCGGGGGCGGGAAGCCGCCCGAGACTGCTCCGGCAGGGCGATCCCTTGCATGCTGCAGAGAGCCCGTTGCAGCATGCAAAGGGAAAGAGGCGCGAAAATGCGCCGAGCTGATTGGCTCAGGGGAGCCACGTGATTGGGAAGGCGCGCGAGCCGCGGCATTCGGCCGCAAGCAGCGCCAGAAGCAGGACGCTCGTCGGGGGCTGCGAGAGGCTGGGAGGCCTTTAGGGAGCGGCGCGGAGCTGTGCGGGCGGCCGGGATCAGCTAGCAAGGGAGTACCGGGCGTTGCGAGCCAAAGGGGGGGATTAAAAAAAGGCGGAGGGTTTTTTCGGCCGGGGGCACAGGGGGATCGGGTGGAAGGGGGAGAGGACTCTCATCACCCCCCCCCTTTTTTCTTTGTGCAAGGCCGGTTGGTACTGTGGGCGAGCACCGGGTGGGGTGCAGGGGACCCCCCCCCCATCCTTCACCTTCGGTGTTTCCAAGGCGAATCAGCTGCGGGGCTGGGGACGCGATATCCCTCCCCCCCCCCATTCCATCTAAATCCCCCTCCACTTGGGGCATTGGTGCCAATCGTTGGGGTGTGTTAGAGTTAGGCCCTTGCCACCGCCCCTTTTCCCCCCCCCTCTCCAGTACGCGAAGCCTTCTGGGTCTGACCTGGGAATGGGCAGAACCAAGAAGGGACAGGTGGCTGCAAGGCCTCAAGGAAAGAGGGGGCAAAAGAGGGGGGCAGCTGTTCAGCCCCCCCCCCTGGCAACAGATGGAGGAGAGATAGGAGAGGGGGCTCCTCCAGGGCCCGCATTTCCACCTGTGGCGGCGGGGCCTGGGGCGGGAGGAGGGCAGCCTGGGCACGTGCAACCAGGCGGGCCTCTCCCCAGTATGGGTGCAGCACCCCCAACAAGGGACTCAGTGTTAGTGCCAGGGGGGAGTGGCGGCGAGATGTTGGGGGCCCAAGGTGGGCAGCAGCCACCCGAGGCGTGGCTTCAGCAGGGGCACGGCCAGGCCTTTTTGCAGGCCATGGAAGCCAGAATGACGGGGTGGGACAGCATGATGACCCGGCTGGAGGCTTCAGGCATTCTGGACCCAGGCCGGGTCAGGGGTCTGTCTGGGGGAAGGCAGAGCCATAACTTACAGGAGGTGTCCTTGCAGTCCCACGACAGGGTGAGACATGAATTCGGAGGGCCAGCAGTCGAGGCACTGGCAGAAAAAGTGAATAGGATGGAGCAGCAGATGACACGGATTACTCAGCTGCTCGAGGAAGGCAGGGGCCCTCGCGCTGAGGCGGCCCTATCATCAAGGCGCATGGAGCTGCAGGATGTCGGGGCTGCGGCTGCAGCAAGTAGCAGTGTTGGTGAGTTTGTCCCGTCCCCTGTGTGTGCCCAGGGAGCCGAGCCACCTATGGATGGTGCGGGTATGCGGGAGCATCAAGGACCGGGCCTGATAGAAGGCGATAGCACCGGGGGTCCAGGCGGGAGTATGGCGGGACCCCCCGGGGCAACAATAGCAGGGATGGGGGTGACAGGCAGGGGACCAGCCGAAACCCCAGGGACGGCAATAGCTGGGCAGCCAGGGGCGAGTTGGTCTGGGGTATCTTCGGGGCAACTACCCATACAACAGGATCCCAACCGTCTCGTGTGGGTGGACAATGTGTGGCGTCCACACGGGTCGGTTAGCCAGGCATCAGACACCGGGGGACAGGCCCCGCAACCGGGGCCAACAATGGTGCAGACAGCACAACTGGCTAGCGTAGCTAGTCAAGGGTTAGCAGCAACCAGTGGGGTTGCACAGGAGGCTTCCCCGTTACAGGGGGGGTACGCCCGGGTATCGGCGCCTTTGGGGGTGCATCTCCTGCAATCAGTGAGGGAGAAGATTTGGAAGGGAGATTATATTGATCTCTTCGGGATCCTTTTTTGTGACCCAATTCCGGATCCGAATGCGCGGCCCGAGGCAAAGGAGTTGGAAAGGGCAAAGAGGCGCAGGATCGATAGAAACTGGGCCAACTGGGAATCTGCCTTCATCGTCTACGCCGGCGTGGTAATGCAGGCATTCCCAGAGAGGGCAGTCGCGCTGTGGAAATATTTCGACATAGTGCGGCGGGCATACCTTACGAAGGACGGTTTTGGTTGGCTGCGGTATGACGAATCATTTCGTCAGAACGCGGCAATCACACCCGGGGTGCGCTGGGACGTAAAGGACCACGACCTATGGTTAGAGTGTGTACAGGGGAAGGAAGTAGTGCGCGCCGACAGCGGCCATATCATCATTAAGGGCGATGGTCAGCCAGTGGATGGCTTTCGGGGGGAGCAAACGAAGAAGGGGCAGCAATCGCTCGCATGTTGGGATTTCAACGAAGGGAAGTGTTTTCGTTCCTTTTGCAGATTCCGGCATGCGTGTTTGCAATGCGGAGGGTCCCACCCCTCCACCAATTGTCAGCGTCGACGGGGGTCGAATCAAAGAGGGAAGCGGGGTTTCCAACCTGGGTTTGGAAAAGGAAACGGGGGGGCGCAGGCTGGCCCAGGGAAGGGCACCAACCCCAGTTAGGTGGTGGGTATTAGAGCAATTGTTGCGGGATTATCCCGACCCTGAGTTAGCGTGTTATATAGTTGAAGGTTTTAAATACGGTTTTGAGATTCCATTTGAGGGTGTGCGTGAGCACTGGATGGCGCAGAACCTGCGATCAGTTAAGGGCATGGAAAGGGTCGTCGAGAAAAAAATAAAAAAGGAATTGGCTGAGGGCCGGATTGCGGGCCCATTTGATTCATTGCCAGTGGATAACTTGAGGGTATCACCGTTAGGAATAGTGCCTAAAAAGGCCCCGGGGGAGTACAGGTTGATACATCACCTTTCGCACCCCCGGGGATCTTCGGTGAATGATTTCATTCCAGCGGAGCTTTGTACGGTCCACTACGCTTCTTTTGATCAAGCGGTAGAGTTGGTCCGTGAATCTGGAAAAGGGGCTCTGATGGCGAAGAGCGATGTGAAATCCGCCTTCCGGCTTTTGCCTGTGCACCCCAAGGATTTTGAATTGTTGGGGTTCGCATTCCAGGGCCAATTTTACTATGATAAAGCGATGCCTATGGGATGCTCTATCTCATGTGCCGTTTTTGAGAAATTCAGCTCTGCGCTGGAATGGATTGTCAAACGAAGGGCTGGGACTAGGTTAATTTCTCATTATCTCGACGATTACTTATTTATCGGGAGAGCGGGGTCAGCAGAGTGTGCTGAACTATTGACGACCTTCCGGCAGGTAGCGGAGTTAGTAGGGGTGCCATTGGCGGAAGAAAAGACTGAGGGTCCTGCCCCGGTCTTGACATATTTAGGGATAGAATTGGACTCGATCTCGCAGTGTTCCCGGTTGCCTGAGGACAAGTTGAGGGTACTTCGTAGTGACATCGCGGCCTGCATGGGGGCTAGCAAGGTGACGCTGCGGGCGTTGCAATCCCTATTAGGTAAGCTAAATTTCGCCTGTCGGGTGGTGGCGCCGGGCAGGGCGTTTTTGTCCCGCCTTTATAAAAAAACGGCCCGTGTTTCCTTGCCGCATCATCATATCAGGGTCACCAGGGAGATGAGGGAGGATTTAAAGGTGTGGGTAGAATTCCTCCGAGCCCACAACGGGGTCAGTATGTGGAGGGAGGTGCTTCGAGTAAACGCCGAGTTGCAGGTGCACTCTGATGCGGCGGGGTCAGCGGGTCTGGGAATTTATTTCCGCGGGAGGTGGTGTGCAGAACAGTGGCCAACCCGCTGGGGTACCGCGGGGATGTTAAAGGACCTAACATTCTTGGAACTATTTCCAATAGTGGTGGCGGTCTATTTATGGGTGGAGCAATTCAGGAATAGGAAGGTGCTATTTTGGTGTGACAATTTAGCTGTGGTGCACATCGTGAACAGTTTGTCATCAAAGTCAGAGAGGGTTATGCGCCTGGTGAGGTTTTTCGTTTTGTGGTGCTTGAGGCACAACATAGTTTTCTGCGCAAAGCATGTGCCAGGGGCAGAAAACGAGATTGCTGACGCCCTTTCTCGTTTCCAGATACAACGTTTTCGGGAACTCGCCCCTCAGGCCAGGGAGAAACAGGAATACGTTCCTCAGGAGCTCTGGAGCCTTGGATTATAGAGGTTATAGAAGCTGTAAAGGGGGCGGTCTCGCCGGCCACGTGGCAACAGTACGAACGGGCGTTGAGGGAGTTTAGTGTTTTTGCGAGGAGCAAAGGCTGGTCAATAGTTTTTCCAGTCCCTCTGCCTCAGGTGGTGCAGTTTGGACTGGCGCTTCGGAAGAAGGGCTTGGCGCCTGGCACGATTGCAGGGAAGTGGTCGGCCCTATCTTTCTTGTCAAAGATGGTAGGGAATTCAGAACTGCCGGGCTCCCCAGTCCTACGGGCTATGCTCGAGTCCTGGAAGCGGCAAGGCTGCGACAGGGTGGACACACGGGTGCCGATGTCCCCCAAGTTGTTGGCTGATATAGTGGGTGAGCTCCGGGCGATTTGTACGGAAGAGTTCGAGGTAAAACTGTTTCAAGCGGCCTTTGTCATTGCCTTTTTCGGTGCATTGAGGGTGGGCGAGCTGGTGGCGGGCTCACGTACAGATCAGTCGGGTAGGGCCCTGCAATCGGGCGATGTGTCTATGGGAATAGATAGGGTGGAACTCTGTATTCGGGTTTCGAAGACTGATCAGAGGAAGAAGGGGGCCAAGGTGGTGCTCTCCAGATCACTCGAGCCACGGATCTGCCCGGTCCAGTGTTTAGGGGCATTCCTAGCAGTGAGACCTCAAATTGTGGGGCCGTTGTTGGTACACCGTTCAGGTGTGCCGCTTTCACGCTACCAGTTTGTGGCAGTCATGAGGCAATGCCTGGCGAGGTTGGGGGTATCGGGACGGTTCTGTTCCCATTCCTTCCGAATAGGGGCTGCATCCTCAGCGGCAGCCGCGGGACTGGCAGTAGAGGACATCAAGGCAGTAGGCCGATGGAAGTCAAGAGCGTACAAGTCATACGTACGCCCCCTACAAAGGAAATAGGGAAACACTACGAGCAGTAGTGACAATGGTTACCTTCTTTATGTTTCAGGTTGGCAACGTGGCCAAGACAGAAGGGTCGTCTGGATGGTAGGCCACAGTTTCGTTGTTTGGGCTAAAAGGAGGGCTGGGATCTTGGGGTTAGGGACCCAGTTGGGGTTGGCCCCTCATGCTGAGGTGGCATGGATGGGGAAGAGGGGCATGTTGTGGCCCCAGGTGCTGCCCATGTTCTTGGGCTGGACAGGGCGTTCCCCCCCTCGGGTTATATTGTTCCATGTGGGGGAGAATGATCTCACTAGGGGATCGGGTCTGGACTTATCGATAATGGTCCGGCAGGATTGGCTGCGAATTAGGGAAATGTTCCCGAGGACACTGTTGGTATTCACGGCGCTTCTACAAAGAATCAAGTGGCCGGGTGCGAACAGTGCGAGAGCGGTGGATCGATCACGCAAACGTGTTAACAATGAGATTAGAAAAGTGGTAGAAGAGTCTGGGGGAATATGGTTGGTCCACAGCGATATAACTTGGACCAGGCCCGAGTTGTACTGGGCTGATGGGGTGCACCTTTCAGATCAAGGTATGGATCTATATTTGAAAAAAATCCGGGAGGTTCTACTAAAAAGCCTGGCCTAAGTGGGTAATTGTTTGGGTGAGTGCGGGGGTCGTTCGGCAATAATTATTGCCGACCTTGGTGGCGGTGTTCAGTACCATGAAGGAAGAAAACCTTGGAAAGGACCAGAAAACGGCCTTGGTGGCTATGGGAACATCTGGTATGTGTAGGGTGGTAGGCCAACCAAAATTGGATCCGGGAAGCAGGTGAGGAAGGGGGGCTCCCCGCTGCTATCCCGGTAGAGGGAGACTGGCCTAAGGTACCACATGGTAGGATCTGAGCGGTCCCGATGTGGTGCCAGGTGTCAAGTCTTCCCTAGGTATGGCTAAGGTGGTCTAATGGTGAATGGATTGGACTGGTAACTCCAATCCGGGAACAACACATGGTACTGAACGCGGGGAGTGAGGGTCATTATGGCCAGGTCTAACAGTCAGGGTGTACCTCACTCCCCTTAGGACTCACCCAAATTAGTGGTCTCATCGATTGGCTCAGGGACAATTCTGACGAATTCTAATTGGCAATAAGAACGAAAGGGGGTAAGGGATCCACCGTTCTCATTGTTAGGGTGATTGGGTTATAATGGTTTTGTTCTTTAACAGGTTTATCGTTGGCTGGTCATTTAATAAACAGTTGCGGCCAGTTCACCCAAATCTATGTGTCTGTGTGTTTATTTGAAAAGTGCCTTATTTCCTGTGCGGGGACAAAAAAGTGTATCTTTCTACGTGTGGTTTAAGGCAGCTATTGCCAGTTTGAGTGTTTAGGATAAATGAGTGTGTTTGGTTTTGATGTTAATATTATTCTTGTTGTGCATATTGCAAGGTTTTCGTGTTACGACAGCTTCTCCCTTCCATGGCTCTCTTCACTTCACCACAGGGGGACAGAGTACACCTTCAAAAAGAATCCACACCAAAAGAAAAAGGCAGGTAATAAACAAAAAACCATTAGACTAGACACAGATAGATGACAGACACCACTATGAATCCTCCAGAGAGGAATAGACTCCCCTTAAAATTCCTAAATGTTAAAGGCCTCAACCACCCAAGAAAAAGAAAAAACCAATAAAGCTCATTCTAGACCAACAAATCTATGTATTTTTTCTTCAAGAAACACATCTGCTAGGACAGGACCTCCACAGATTCAAAAGTAAACAAATAGGGGAGCTTTTTCCTTCTTGTGGAAGGAAAAAGAAAGCAGGAGTGTTGATAGGGTTTGCAGCGGTGACGAACTTCAAACTTGATCAAGTAAAAAAGGACATGGAAGGAAGGTTCCTGCTCCTCAAGGGCACACTAAATGCACAGAGGGTGACCTTAGTCAATATCTATGCACCTAATATAAATACATATCAGTTCTTCCAAAAATATTTACCACTCATCTCACAAAATATAGAGGGCTTATTGATAATGCAAGGGGATTTTAATTCACAGTTGTCAGAGTTAGACCACTCCACACGCTCACTTCGTAAAAGCACCCATAAAAATATTGCAAATTGAATAGTCCAGCACGACTTGAAAGACGCTTGGCGCTATCTCAATCCAACCACTAGGAGTTATACATTCCACTCCCAAGTGTATAACACATATTCTAAAATAGACCACTGTTTACTAGAAAAAGATTCTCTGCAGAGATGCTTAAGTAGTGAGGTGATTCCTATTGTTTTCACAGACCATAATGCGCTGGTATCCAGGTTTTGCTGGAAGGATTCAGAACAGCGGGGCAAAAAAACATGGTAATTGGACAGGGGCTTGCTTAAATGTGAATGGGTTAAAAACCAAATATCAGCTGAATTAAAAGACTACTTTGAACTGAACTCGGGCTCAGTTGCATCCCCACAAACCCTATGGGAGGTGGCAAAAGCAGTCTTAAGGGGTAGCTTTATAGCCATTAAATCAGCTATAAACAGAAGGAGGAGAGATAGAAACTTAGAATTATATAACCAACTACAGCAGCTGAAGGTAGAAAACAGGAACTTTCCCAACGAACGGACACAGATTGAAATACAAACATTTAAAAGTGAAATAGAGGCTATAGACACTCAAAAAATCACTATAGACACTCAAAAAATCACCCAACAGCTGAGAAAGATCAGAAGTTTTTATTTTCACAATAGGAACAAACCAGGCAAAACACTAGCACAATTGACAAAGAGCAGGAGAAAAAGGTTCTTTATTCCAGCAATTAAACTCTCAAACGGGGTGACAGTAAATAAGCAGGCAGAGATTCAGCGCTCTTTTGTGGACTTCTACCAAAAATTGTACACGTCCTCCTGTCCAGACCCTGAAAAGATAAAAACATTTATCAACAAGTATAAGATCCCAAACTTTAATTGAGAACAAATTAGCTATCTTAATGCCCCTATAACTATTGAAGAAACAAAATTAACAGTAAAAGAACTTATCAAAAATAAAGCTTGCGGCCCCGATGGGCTGCCGGCAGAATTCTACCAAACTTTCGGGGGTATTATAATTCCCCATTTAACAAACACCTTCAATGATATTATAAAGACACAAACAATGCCACCCACATTTTATGAAGCGGTGATAACATTGATACCCAAGCAAGGTTGAAACCCTGAGGAATGCAGTAACTATCGCCCTATATCCTTGCTGAACATTGATTATAAAATTTTCACCAAAAAATTAGCAAATCGACTGATAGCAATTATTGGACAGGTGATCCATCCGGATCAGACAGGGTTCATACCTAAGAGGCAGGGAACTGACAACATTAGGAAGATGGTCAATCTCCTATTAGCAGCCCCAAAATAAAAAACCTCTACACTAATCCTCTCCACAGATGCGGAGAAAGTATTTGATCGCTGTGAACCAGAGTGTTTATATCTTATCATGGAGAAGATGGGACTAAAAGGGAACTTTCTACGAGCAATTAAGGCCTTGAACTTAAAACCAAGCTCGCAATTATTAATTAACGGTGATCTCTCACAACCATTTCATTTAACCAGGGGAACCAGGCAAGGTTGCCCCCTATCCTCCTTACTCTTTAATATAACGCTGGAATTACTGGCGTGCGCCATAAGGCAGGAGCAAGACATCAAAGGTGTACGAATAGGGAACACACAGTATAAAATATCATTATTTGCAGACGATATGCTAGTTTATCTAACGCAACCAGAGATAACAGTACCAAAGGTTCTTCATTTAATAGATCAATTTAGCCTGATTTCAGTTTACAAAATCAACTACCACAAATCCCAGGCACTAATAATAGCAAAAGACAATGACGCTAAGAGGGCTATTGAATTATAGGTTCCTTTCACAATAGCACATAACCACTTTAAATATCTAGGAGTAAACATCACTCGAAATCATAATAAACTCTTTAAAGCTAACTTTCCTAGTATTCTCAATCGGATACGCACTGAAGTAGCGACATGGCGACGCCGCCAAACCTCATGGCTGGGAAGTGTGAACCTATATAAAATGATTTCCCTTCCAAAAATACTATACAAAGTAATGGCCTTACTGATCCACATTCCAAAGTCCTTTATCAAACAGTGCGAATGTACTCTCCTCAAAGCGGTCTGGAAGGGGAAGAAACAAGAATTAACAAATTTACCATGGTGAGAAGAAAGGAGACTGGAGGGATTAATATGCCAGACCTGGCCATGTATATTAAAGCAGCATCCTTGAGAGCACTAAAATACTGGTACCATCCCACAAAAAAACACAGAATGGGTGGAAATGGAGAAGCAATTGTTGGGCATACACAGCTTCCAAGAGATGCTGACTAGCACCTCGCGAGCTGAGGTCAATAAATTGCCAACCCACCCCTTTGCCCATACGGCCCTGTATTATTGGCACCAAACCTTAAAAAAGATGAAGCTATCCTTATCTGCCTCCCCATTCTCCCCACTAAATACACAAAAAGCAGCAGTCAATGGGATAGCTACTGAATTACACAAGATACTTACCAAGAGTGACATTAAAAGGGCAGCACAACTCTTTCAAGGTGAGGAATTCATTTCACCCCAAGAACTAGAAGGGAAAACTAAAACAAAAATTAGCAGGTTTCAGTACCTGCAGCTGAAAAACATTTACACACATAAAGAGTGTATCCAACACTACCAGAGGCCCACCACCCTGATTGAAAATACATTATTTAGCCACTCACCCAATAAGGGGATGATAGCTAGAATATACGGGGCACTGACTCAGATTGGAATAACCAAATGGACCCCCTATTTGACAAAATGGGAAAAAGACTTGGGGATAAAACTGGAGGAAAAACAAATAGAGCAAATTTGGCACTATATGCACAATTGTGCAAGCTCTCTTGAAATTAAAGAACCCCAAATAAAAACAATAATGAGATACTACCTAACTCCACAGTATGGCAAGGCAATATCCGATTCTGAGTAAGGGCTGTGTTGGCGAGGGTGTGGGGAGCGGGGCACTTACCTATACTGCTGGTGGCAATGCTCTATGGTCCAACCTCTCTGGCATGTTGTTTGGGACTATATGAAAAAAGCAACTGGTTTAATTATACTGTTCAGGCCGGAGACAGCATTACTTGGTTTATACCCTGACATTCCCTTAATGAACCATCACCAAGAAACTTGTAAATTGATGTCCCTAGCAGCGATCAATATAATCGCAAGAAATGAATGAATGAATATAGCGGGTTGTGGGGAAGATAGCTGGTGGAAAGGGGTGAACCAAAAACTAAATTATTTGGGCCTTCCATTTGTGTTTCTGAAATCCTTCCCCCTGGAAGAATCTTATACAAAAATGGTAAGGCAAAGAATTAATGATATAGAGAGGTAACAGTTAAGAATAACAGCCTCCACTTCTCGTATTTTGCCAAAGTTTAAGTACTGGATCCCAGGTTTAAGTGGCGCTGGGTATCTGAAGGTACAAGAAAATCCTTTGCATAGGAAGGCTTTTACCTCCCTTAGATTTCAAACCATGCCAACGGCAGTTATAGAGGGGAGATATAAAGGAATCCCATATCATGAGAGAAAATGTATTTGTGGAGGAGAGAGTGTGGAAGATCTTTCTCAGCCTTGCGAGCAAGCGATGGACTGTGCCTGCTCTATCTGAGGTGTCTGCACCTGTGGTGACAACTGCAAATGCAAAAACTGCAAATGTAAATCGTGCACAAAAAGTTGCTGACAAATTGTAAGACCTGACTGTTCCACCAAGCATTTGGCAGGGGAGATGGGTGAGGGTGTGGAGGGTTTTTTTGGGTATGGGGTTATTTTCTTTTCCTCCTTTTAGTTGTTTTAATTGTTCTAATGTTTTAATGTTGTTTTACAAATTGTAAGCCGCCGCAAGCTGCCTGTGGCAGGAGGGGCAGGGTAGTAAAAGTTTGAAATAAATAAATCTATTTTTCTGCCCAATATATGTTTTACCCAAGGAAAGACTATTTAAAAAGGGCAAACTTGATCCAAATTGGTCTATACTACAGAAAATGATATACCTTCTGGGAGATAAAAAAAAGGTGATATTACAAATGAAGTGGCTTT
Organism: Sphenodon punctatus; assembly: GCA_003113815.1. Lineage (NCBI taxonomy): Eukaryota > Metazoa > Chordata > Lepidosauria > Sphenodontia > Sphenodontidae > Sphenodon > Sphenodon punctatus. Next base: position 986,612 of record QEPC01011543.1, read on the forward strand.
TTTCGCATTTAGGGAAGTCAGACTAAGGGCACAAGTGGTAGATGTTAATGCAGCACATTGAAAGATCTATTATAAATATGATCCCAGTGCAAATGAGTATAAAAGTAATTTATGGTAATGCATTGGAAATGAAATATGTTGTTTATGTTGGTGTTTTTAGTCAGGATGAAATTTAATTTGAATGATGAAGAATGTAGACAGGAGAATCGTATAAGACTGTCTGTTGTTTTGTTTTGTCCTGTTTGTCATGGCTAAGGCCAGTACAATAAACATTATAATGAAGTTAGGCACTGCATGTGCATTAGATCAGATGGCAGTGAAGAACCATCGATGGGCAAGTCAGAGCTCATTCCCCATTACTAAACTCCCAAAAGGTGAATTTGTCCAATTCCCTTGTCCAGTACACAGTTTCATTCAGATTTCCAAAATCCAAACTACTTTATATCTTGCTAGTTATCACAGATCACTTGCCCATTCCAGTAACGAATTATTTCATGCTACGGAAGAAGAGGCAAGTCAGCCATATTTGTTCTCTATGCACCAGTAGTTTTTTTATTGCATGAAAGTTTGGGGGAGAGTGCAATCTTTCATAATATTAATGTGAGCCAAGTTATTATAAACCTTACTTCCAATTGTAAGCCAAGTCTTCCCTGTATATACCTTAAACAGACACTAGCCCATCCTCCACCTCCCTCTAGTCTCCAGTCCATGTACCTAATTTTCTTTCTTGTCCCCAGCCCTGTATCTTTATCTTACTAATCTCTTTAGTCTAGACAAAAGGTTCACTTACCTTAAGAGGGACTGAAAGCAAGTGCTACCCAAATGACCTGTCAATGTGCTTATTAATTTCCTACACCAAACCCTAGATTCCTTATCTCCTGCTCCTAAGTGGAGGGAGAAAATAAGAGGCGATGAGATCAGGATGATCCTTCCACCAACCTCTACCTTCCATTCCAGTGAGGAGCCAGAGGGACTAGTTTGGGAAGTTAGCCAAGCCCCCATTAGCTCTGGGACTGGCAGCCAAATTTGCAATCTCCTCAGACAATGGGTATTTTCAGACGTTACGAGATCACAGTGAATCACGGTGAATACCCACCTGTGGTCACTGTGCCTCGAACATCTGTTTGGCGGCTGCCAGATGTTCGCCACGGTCAATACCTACACGGGGTCATTTTCAACCACACTTCCTGGGCTAGACGTGGGAATTTCCCAGGAAGCGTGGTGAAAGTGATCCCCGGTGGGGACCCAAAAAAAAATCACGTCTGGTCGAGCGCCACGGCCCGGGATCACCGGCAGGATCCTGGGCCGTGGTGATTTAGGCCAGACACTGCAGCCGCATTGGCCCCACTGCCCGCCCGTCTCCCCAGAGGGCGGGCGGTGGGGAGCGTGGAGGGGGCGGGGCCGTGCGGCCATACGTTGCTCCGCGTGGCCCCGCCCCGTCCCAGATTCCCCGCCGGGATCCCCCGGCACGTCTGATACGGCGTGACGGGGTCATCCCGGCAGGGGATGATTTGGTTGTTTTCGGTACGGGACCAAGCAGCCCCGTAACGTCTGAAAACACCCTATGTAATCTTAGCCTTAGAGGCAGAGATGGAACTATGGCTCCATAGATTGTGGGGAAACTGTCGCAATGGTCCTGGGTCATCTCTTGGAAGCCCCTGCTCTGAAGAAATAATATAAATAACTAGATAGCTTTGCAACTTAAACACTTATTAGCTTGACTGTGGCAGTGGTCAGGCAGACAGGATGAGGTCTGAGCACTGCACATCAGTCTGTAGTTCCAACACAGAGGGAAAAAATAATTATATTGTAGATTACACTTATATTTTCAAAGTGTTGTACAAATATTAAGTAACTAATTCAATGACATTAACATCAGGGTAGAATTTGAAGATGAATTCATGAGCATGCCAACCCATCTCAAACTCAAAACTGCAGATTACTTGTTGAAAAAATCATAGGAGGCAAGTTATGCCTAGTTTGGACACAGAGGCAGCCCAGCGAATCACAGAAACAGTAATCATTAGAGTAGGCAGAGCAACACTATGTAGCAAGAAACAAACTAATGGATTTCTTGAACCACTGCAGTGGCAGAACGAAGGTCTCTCAGATGGGGGGGCGCTCTCCTTTGTTGGGGGGAGCATAGTTAGGAGGAGGGAAATAGCAGACAGAGAGAGGAGAGATGAATGGAGGAACACTGGTCTTGAATGGGGGGGAGAGCACACAGACCCCTTCCCCCAAGACCTCCATTTGTTACACCCCTGAACCGGGTTTTTTAAAAGTCCAAAAGGGCTTGGATGAAAGCCAGAGTTGTACAAGGTCTTGTATATTGCCCAGCCCTACCCCTATAGGGAAAGTAAATTCCTTCATCCCTCAAGACCTTGTTTGCAACCAAGCATCTGAAAAATCTGGGAGATGCTGCCATTTTCTAGCTTCTTTCAGTCCTAGGCAAACCCTCAACCAAAAAGCATTTGCTACTGAACTTTGCTATGCTCTTCTTTAGCCAATTCATCATTCTAGGATTGTGACTTAGAATGATGAATGGTCCATTGAACTGAATAGGTTCAGTTTTCCATTGACTTCAATGGGAAATTGTCCGACTGAAGCCAGTGGGGAAAAAATATGATCCGATTCTGATACGATTCAAATACAATCTGACTGAATCTTATACCAATTTTGATCCAATTTCAATTTTCAATACAATTTTCCATCCCTAGTTGAAAAAGGGATAGGAACATTGTCAAGTAGGTCCAAATGTAATCTAGATAGCAAGCAAAAGGAGCACCTCTACACAACTGATTTTAAGTGCCCTTCTGAGTCTATTGGACTAACAATCCATGAATTCATGCTGCTTGTATCCCTCACCACCCCAAGTGTTGCCTAGTTCTCACCTCAGTGTTGTGTTTCAGTATATATATATAATCTTTATTGCGTGGCCAATGGCCATTGCAAGACAAACATACACATAAGAAAAGGTTTGATGGTTCCATAACCATATACAAAATTGTAATCCTTAAAATATGGGAAGTATGGTTCTAAACATTGGTCTTCCCAGTCACTAAATATATTAATCAAACTACACATAATTTAAATACATTCAAAACCATACAAAATAAACAAACCAATTAAAACAACATCCAGGATATTCAAAATATACAAAGCATCCTATTAGAATCAGCCCTACAAAGCAATTTCCACAACATCGGTGCTTTCCTGTGAATATTTAAAATTTAAAAAACTTTTCCTATGATAGTAAACATGTAGTAGGAAAAAAGCAATATTACAAACCACCTGAGAGTCTGAATTATCTAGTAAAATTTGAAACAGAACACGGTTAGATCTACCTGGGAACTTTATCAAAGTAGAGTTTAAATATTTAATTCTGAGGTCATCATACAAATGACAATCTAGAAGCATGTAGGCTACCATCTCTACAGTCAGCTGGTCGAACGGGCATAAACGCTCTAGAAAAGGAATGCCCTGAATACGACCCTCCAGAACCCGAGAGGGAAAAGAATTGACCTGAGCATAAAAAAAGGAGCTGCTTGGCTTTGGCAGATATAGGTAACTGCAAGTACCTTGCCACCTGACCACAGGGCGGAATCCACTCTAAATCAGCAACCATATGTGCAGAAGCTCTTATTTTCCCCTCCTCCTGTTGCCTCTCTATATCTAATGCTCTGTAGAGAATCTCCTTTTTGACCACTGCAAGGGATTTATGGGCCAAATACTCCTGAGACAGCACCATGGTATTTAGATGAGCTACCACCTTCTCCATCCATGGACTAACAAATGAATCCTGGGCTGCCTCCCTCAAGATGATAGAACATTGGTTTGTGAATATTTGCACCATAGTTTTAGGACTAATACTATGGCCTCATATTGCCAGCTTTGCTGGCCAAGCTCTGTTCTTATTGCCGCATGAGGAGTCCCTACTGGTTTACCCAAAAGCCCAGAAAGAAAACTTGCCTGGATATTGTTTACCTTCTGGGCTGCAAAGGGAGCCCAGATTTCAGCCCCATAAAGTATCTGAGCTCTTACCTTGCTATTCAGTACTCCAATAGCCGGGATCACTGCAAATCTGCCTTGCCCGAGGAAGAGTCTAAGAATGGCAGAGGCAGGCCCTTTTGCAGCAACAACAGCTCTTGCTACGTGCTCGTCCCAGCTAGAGTTTCCCTTAAATAGTCCCAAATACCTGAAAGATGTGACTTGTTGAATCTTATTGACCCCTATGGTCCACTGATGCAGTCTCTTCCTTTGAGAAAAGACCATTATTTTAGATTGATTAAAGTTAATATTTAACTTGCTAGTCTGGCAAAAGACAACAAAGGCATTTCGTTGTCTTTTAAGCCCTATGCGGGTTTATGAAACTAGTACCACATCATCCGCATAGCACAAGACACCAATCGTTCTGGAGGCAAGCTTGGGTGGGAAAAAACTAGGATCGGCCATTTTAGGGATCATCTCATTTATATAAAAATTAAATAAAACCGGGGCCAAAACACAACCCTGTCTTACTCCCACCCTAGACTGTATCTGAGGTGTTTCAGTAATATTACCAAACACACAGGCAGTTCTCTTCTACCCATCAAACCAGTACAGCCAGGTCCTATTAGTTTCTAAACAAAAATGGTATCGGTAAACTAGAAGAAAATATTCTAAAGCAACATCGAAGGTAGGTCTATCAATGACTGTCTCACTGATGCAGTTGCATCTCCTGCTGTTGGGAAAGGGGTGGGAGGTTTCCATCTTCTTCACCAAGACCCATCTTCTTCACAAAGACCCATTCGAACCTAGCTGTTCCTCTGTGTAGATGGAAGCCAGGGGATGAATCCATAATTGCCTTGTGGTTTCTTGTACATTTCCCCTAAGGAATCTGGTACAAGCCATTGCTGGAGACAGGATACTGGGCCGTAGTTCACGGACTATTGATCTGTACCAATATGACCCATCTGAAGTTCTAAATGTATACAACCAGTGGGCATGCAAGCCACATGGAAACTAGACAAAGAGCAGTTCTCTACAATCATGGACACTGCAGAACAATCCTATAACTCTCTCCTTGTGGTTCAGAGGGAGAATTGGGTTGGAAGTTGAGATGGGGAAATCGGAATCTGATTAATACAATTCACTCTATTTTTTTTGGAATTGGATTAATATGGCCACTCGATATTCAAGGAGCCACTTCATCCACCTGATTTTCATTGGATTGGATTAATTCATGGGTGCACTCACGATCATTTCCCCTTCTCTGATACTGAACTTTGCTAGGCTCTTCTTTGGCTCATTCATCATTCTAGGATTGTGGCACAAATCCTAGGACTGGGAATATCAGTGGCACAAAATCAATTTGCTCATATGTTAAAGAGAAGGCCAAGTTTTTGCTACAGTAAGTAAACTACCCATGTTATCAGTTCAATCACACACATTTTAACAGTATGCATTAGTGCTTTGAGTAACAATATTTCCCAAGTAGAGAGACTTTCTGACTTAACCTCTGTATTTATTCATCTACAAATGTTTCTACCTCAAAAACAGCTTAGGCCAAATTTATTTGATGGTCGGTGACAGAGGATGAAAGCATAGCTTTCATACTAATTTCTTCTCACAAACCCACAATGCCAGTAATCTCTTCTGAATCAATAACCTTTGTTATACAGGCAACAAAACAAAAACAGAAAACAACCCTATTAAGTAGATCTGACCTTGCTATTTTATTTCTGCCACCAGGGGTATAGCAAGCTTCCTTATTAACAAAAGCAGCAGAACCTTAGTATTATTATGTATTGTGCCTGGGCTCAATGAGGACCTTTAACCAGGTTTTAAGTAGGGGTGGGCATTTGTTTTTTGTTCAGTTTCTAATACAAATGGAGCACCATTTGTTTCAGTAACTAAAGTTCCAAAAATGAATAATGAGCACATGACATGTTTGCTTTAATTTGTTTTTGTTTTTGTTTTTATTATTATTATTATTAATATTATTAATTAATATTAATTATATTAAATATATTTATTATTAGTATTATTATTATAGTAGTAATAATAATAATAATAATAATTAATAAAAACAAAAACAAAAACAAATTAAAGCAAACATATGTCATGTGCTCATTATTCATTTTTGGAACTTTAGTTACTGAAACAAATGGTGCTCCATTTGTATTAGAAACTGAACAAAAAACAAATGCCCACCCCTACTTAAAACCTGGTTAAAGGTCCTCGTTGAGCCCAGATGCTTAAGTAGTGAGGTGATTCCTATTGTTTTCACTGACCATAATGCGCTGGTATCCAGGTTTTGCTGGAAGGATTCAGAACAGCGGGGCAAAAAAACATGGCAATTGGACAGGGGCTTGCTTAAATGCGAATGGGTTAAAAACCAAATATCAGCTGAATTAAAAGACTACTTTGAACTGAACTCGGGCTCAGTTGGATCCCCACAAACCCTATGGGAGGTGGCAAAAGCAGTCTTAAGGGGGGTAGCTTTATAGCCATTAAATCAGCTATAAACAGAAGGAGGAGAGATAGAAACTTAGCAGCTGGAGGTAGAAAACAGGAACTTTCCCAACGAACGGACACAGATTGAAATACAAACATTTAAAAGTGAAATAGAGGCTATAGACACTCAAAAAATCACTATAGACACTCAAAAAATCACCTAACAGCTGAGAAAGATCAGAAGTTTTTATTTTCACAATGGGAACAAACCAGGCAAAACACTAGCACAATTGACAAAGAGCAGGAGAAAAAAGTTCTTTATTCCAGCAATTAAACTCTCAAATGGGGTGACAGTAAATAAGCAGGCAGAGATTCAGCGCGCTTTTGTGGACTTCTACCAAAAATTGTATTATTATTATTATTATTATTATTATTAATAATAATAATAATAATAATAATAATAAATAATAATAAATAAAAAACAGTCACTGTGCCTGTGCAAAATGGCTGCCGGGTTCATTCTGCACTTGCGTGCCCTTTTCTAAGATGTCGGTGGCAGCATTGCTGTCATTTTGGAAAATGGCAGCCAGTCTGCGTATGCACAAAATGGCTGCTGCGGATGTGCAGAATAGCTGCCCTTTTCCAAGATGGCAGTGACATTGTAGCTGCCATTTGGGAAAAGGGCATGCGTTCTCAGAATGGCCTTGATGGCCATTTTACGCATGTGCGGTGGTTTTTTAAATATTTTTTATTCTTTTTCAAATGAAAAATTTGATGAAAAAGAAAGAGGTTTTAATGAAAACCCCAAAACAAATGGGGTTTTAACCCACAAAACAAAAAAGAAAATGGCAAGTGCTGAACACTCCTACTTTTAATCAAATTCACTAGTGGAGGAGCGCACTAGTACGTCTGCTGCAAGAGAGGGTACGTACTTACTTTCTGTATATGCCTTGCCTAGCAGGAGAGCTTGAGTTCACTGAGACACAGGGTTGTTGCAGAATTCTATGTCAGCTGGTGTTAAAGAGGAACTTCACCAACGATAGTTAACTTTTCATGAAGGGTCATTTTTATTTTGCAATGGGATTTGGATAACCCTTCCATACCCTTCTGTTTTCTAGTTTCCCCAGTGGGCTCTCTTTCTCCTGCTTTCCCCAACTGTTTCACAACTTGGAGGTTCAAAATGACATACTCTGGTAAGAAAACTCCAAAACATGCAAAAATAAATTTCTTTCCTTTAGGAGTACAAAAATGCCTGCTTTCCCCACAGGGAGCTTAGTCTAGTCAATAAGGTGTTGGGCTTGAACTTGGGCAACCAGAGTTCAAATCCTGTCTTAGCAGGGCCGGCCCAAGGGTTTAAGGGGCCATGTTCCAAGCCTTGATGTGGGGCCCCGTTGGCCTGCTGGCGATTTTGCCACCAGCAGAACCTTATGAGTGGCAGAGCTCTAGGGAGGGGCTTGTACATTGTAGGTGGAGCCCTGGCAGAGCTCTAGGGAGGGGCTTGTCCATTGTAGGCAGAGCCTCCAAAAATCCAGCAACAAAGTGTTTTCAGCATTAAGATGTGATAGACAAAACATTAGTTTACACTGGGAACTCCTTGCTGCTGAGTAAAACCCTGCCACTTGGGAGACTGAAAGAACCCTCCTATTAGCATCTGGGATGGATCCATAGCACAGAACCATGATCTAGACCCTCCTCTTCCCAAGTACACCCCTTAAGCATTCCCACCCCCAACCTGTGGCCCTTGGAGCTTGTCACTGGGAGGGAAAAGGTTGCCCACTCCTGGTTTAAAGTGATACTGAAGACCGCATCATAGCAGTTGCTAAACTGGCACATGCACTGTCCGCAAATAGGATCAGGGGCTTCCCCTTTGTTTCCCGCCCACCTGCCTGGCTCGCATGCATGTGAATTAACTTTGAAGATGCTCTTTTACCCTTCTTCAAAATGAAGGTTGTCTGTGCTCACTGCACCCTCAGTGATGGTAAACAACTGGGTATTTCCCACAATTCCAACTACAGGCATTCCATAAGCAGAAATCAAGTAATAAAGCCCACATGCAGCACACATGCAAGTAATAAAGCACACTGGCAGTGGGCAGCAGGACATGCAGAGCACTAAATTCCAAATGGCCAAGCCACAATCAAACACACAAGACACCCCAAAAGGCAGCCTATTAAGCACATTATGCCATGCAAAGAGACAGTCTTTTAGATATATAACCA
>QEPC01011543.1:995400-1006707 GCA_003113815.1 Sphenodon punctatus
CCCCCAAGCCCCATCCCCAAATTAATCTGTGCCCCAGGGACTTACCTGCTGCTGGCTGCTCTCAGTGCTCTCTGCTGCTGTTGAGGCTTGCCCAGGTTCGTCTACTCCAGTGTCTGTGCTGTGCTTCCGCACCCGCCCGCCTAGCCATGCACCACTTTGTCTGATGCTCCTGCCTCCTCGTGCCACTGCATCACGCTGCCTCTGAGTGCTTGGGAGAGGACCGGTGCAGGCACAGTGAGTCAGCACGAGCACGTTGCGTGCATAACTTGGAGGCAGGGCTTGCGGGGCCGGCCAAGTTCCTGAGGGGGGCAAGGGAAGGGGTGGGGCTACGGGCCTCCGGCACCCAAAGACTCGCTATCTCGTTCACATCGTGTTTGCCTCCACCGACTACGCACAAGGCCCCACAGCAGCCTCCGGAAGGGGCCCTACACCACTGCCGGTTAGAGTCTCCAACCCGTGGTGGCAGCGCGGGGTCCCTCCCTTGGAGGCTGCCACAGGGCCATGTACCTGGGTGCCGGTGGCACATGCCTCAGGCCGGCCCTGTGTCAACCATAAACTCACTGGCCTTGGACAAGTAACTATCTCTCAGCCTCAGATGCCAGTCTATAAAATGGGTATAATAAAGACCTACCTCACAGAATTGTTGTAAGGGTAAACTAGATAAGAATTAGAAAGTACTTTGAACACTGAAAATACTATTTAAATGGTAAACAATATTCTATTCTGTGTTCCAAACAATCTCAAAAGGAGCACATCACAAGTAGAGGCTGATCTTTACCACACACACGTTATATAGGAGAGCTCTTTCATCAGCTCCATCTTCCTAGGGCAGCAAACTATCTTAAAAATTCAGAGACAAAGTCCGTGTAGATATTCAAATAAGTTTGCATGCCCTGTGTAAGTATCTGAAAGTCTTTCAGAAAAGATAATTTTCTAAGCAGAGACTGGTAAAGCTAAAGAGGAATCAGGATCCACCACACCTCCCAGTACTCTTAGGTACATGCAAGGCACGTACCTAGGGCTGAGATGAGAGCAAGTATACCTATTCTGAAGTGATATACCAACCTTTCTGGACTGCTTTCAAGTGTTTGTCATTACTTCATTAGTTTCCACTGATTCTGCGTTTCCACCATTTCTTTTATCATCACTTTCCAGGACTTTATCAGTTTCCAGGACTTTATCATCACTTTCCAGGACCTTTTTTCCACTTTCGTTACTTTCCAGGATGTTTTGGTCACTTTCTGGGACTTCTTTGTCACTTTCTAGGAATCTTACAACAGTTTTATGACAGTTTTACAGCACTTTTGGCAATTTCCAGCACTTGCCTGGTGCTTAGAAGCCAGGGTTTCATCTCCACAGGTTCCTAGGGTGTGCATGGGGCACACACGGGGCTTGGGACCAGCTTGTGACTGTCCAATGTGTGAAAAATATCAGAAAATGGCAAAAACAGTGGGAAAGCCGGTAAGTTTCCCTGTCACATGAATCTCGGCAAATACCCTGCTTCCAATGGAAACAGTACTCGCTGAGATTTTTCATGTCATGTCTACAAACTGCCCAGGCTAGAATAGTAGTAGCAGGTTCTGCCTGCATGCCCAGACTGGAACAGCAGTGGCAATGAGTCCTGGCAGTGAGCCACAGAGCAGTGGCCTCTGCTCTGGGAGGCGGGCAACAGATCCATTGAGCACCCTGCCCCTGACACTCAGAAGCAGGGTGTGTGGTGCCAAAGAAAAATTATTATTTTTTTAAAATAATTGCTTGCATGGCTACTGAGATGGAAAAATGAATTTCAGCCTTTAAAAATGTCCCTTTTTCCTACGCTATTTGTGAAGCAGGTACAGCAAATGTGATATTAGCCAATGAAGATACTTCAAGTTTCATTATTGTACCTGTTTTTTTTAATTAGTTGCCAGCTTTTATTTGTTCTTTGTTTTTTTGGGAGTGGGTGGGGATTTGGTTCCACTTTGGATTCAAGGAGCATCCCTTACTGAGTGAGCAGACATAGTTTTAGTGTAGTTTTTTGTTTTTGTTTTTTGACGGTTCCCCTCCCTCCTTTCCCCCACCCACCCCACATGACTGGTACATCTGTACCCCCATCCTCTCCCCTCATCAAGCCGATCAAGCCGGTATTTAAACAAAGTATTTTGTAAGTGGAAAACCAATTTTTCACTTTCTATGGTGATTAAAATTTTTCTTCCATTTTTGGTGGTATTTTATTCTGAAATTCCCATCAGTTTCAGCATTGTTTTACCTTTCTTCTTGTCCAGACACTGAATGCCAGCAGGAAGTGAAACAATATAAAACTGAACTTTAGGATCGCACTTACAATTTATCTGAAGAACACAAAAGCCTGAAGGAGGATTTGGTTTCCTTTTATCTCCTTTTATTTGAGGCTTGGAGGACAAACAGCCTTCAAAGTAGGGATGGGCAAACAGATCGCGGTTCGGGTTCGGCCGTTCGGTTCGACTGCGTTCGGTTTGGCCGTTCGGTTCGGCTACGTTCGGTTTGTCCGTTTGGTTCAGCAGTTCGGGTTCGCTGGGTTCGGGTTCGCCGGGTTCGGCCGTTCGGTTCAGCCGTTCAGGAAATGTTATGGGTGGTTTTTTTGTTTTTTATATGGTTTATTGGTTTTTTATTGGGTTTTATATGGTTTTCTTTTGTTTTTTATTTGTTTTTTTGTTTTTATATATTTTTTTTTAATCTAATAAATATATATATATCTAAATCTAACTGTTATTAACTATTCTAAATGCTATGAACTAAATGGATAATCTAATAAGTACACAGGCCTACTCCTACAAACACTAAAACTAAATCATTAACGCTATCTCTATCACTAAGCTAGCACCTACAACTACTATCCCTAACCTATCTCTCTATATCTCTATCTCTCTATCTCTCTCTATATGGGATGCGGGGGGGGGGAATCAACAAGGTTTCAGTTTAAGGTTTAAATTTCATTTCAGTACAAAACTGAAATGAAACTTAAAGCAATCTAATAATCCTACTCAACGCCTGCTATTCAGGAACAGTGACTAGCTCAGAAGGTGTTGGGAAGGGGGGAGGCAGATAGTTTCATTTCTTGCAAGCCTCTCCACCCCTGGTGCCTGGAAGTCTGCTCCTCAGTGACTAGTACTACCCCTCCCTGTCACCTTACAGTGAACCTTTTTTTGCCACCCGAACTCACCCAAACGCGAACTGACCCGAACTGTTCGGCCATTTTGCCGTTTGGTGTTCGGTTCTGTTTGGTATGTTCGGGTTTGGGTTCATGTTAGCGTTCTGTCATCCGAACAGGCCGAGTTCGGGTCGAACTCCAAACTTCCGAACCACGTTCGCCCATCTCTACTTCAAAGGGGTGGAGAAGGTCCTGGTTAAGGAAGCATGTGATAAATTAGGTATTCCAGTGCCTTCTAGGATCCAGTTCACCAACAGCAACCTCCTAGAAATACAGAAACCTCTGGAGGAGGAATACACAAGGTCAGCCTCTTGGTCACTGTGTTCCCAGGCCCTACCATCGTCCCGAGATTATTTTTATTGCCAGAGAGTTAAAAAATTCAAAAGTATAGCTCCATTGCAGTTGAGGTTGATCAGTATTTCCTAACTCTCAGGTTCGGTTCTTGTGCAGACACTGACAGGGAAAACCTCTACCATTAAGATCAATGGGAATTTTGCCATTTACTTTAATGGTGGAGGGTTTCACCTTAAATTAGAATAATAATTCGGTAGCCGGTTCAGCCACTTAAAACCTCTTCGAATCGATTCAGATTAAGGTCACACATGCACACTCTTCTGTTTAGCATGTAACTATTATCAAAAGAATACAATTATTCTAGAAAAAGTGTTGTTTAAGTAAATTGCTTGTATATACTATAAATAACATCCTCCAGATTTCTGTCAGTCATACCTAACTGCTGAGGTGGAAAAATGAATTTCAGCCTTGAAAATGTCCTTTTTACACTGATTTGTGTAGTAGACCCGAAATGAAAAATTTCAGTGACTGCTGCTTCTGTTGGAAGTAGAGGATTTGCCAAGATTCAGATGAGACAGAAACTTACTGGCTTTCCCACTGTTTTCTATTTTCTGATATTTTTTGCACATTGACTGGGGCTGCCACGGCTTGTCCCAAGCCCATATTCATTATTATTTTAATTATTAATTATTAATACTGTTGTGGTTGTAGAGACAAAGTAGTGTAGATATCTTTTATTGGACCAACTTAGGTTGGTGGAGGTTTGCAAGTTTTCGGACCTCACAGGATCCTTGATCAGGCAAGTCGGAAATCCAAGCTGTTCACTGAGCAAAGCGAGGCACGGGGGTTATATGCAGAGGCTGGGGAGCATTACATCATGGGAGGGTAAGGAGAGAGAGGGGTGGGGGAAGAAGTATGCATTTATAAAGGAGTAGGTGTGGTATTATGGGGCAAGTCATTGAGTGGGTGCCTGGAAAGAGGAGTGGAAGGGAATAAGGTGCCTGTGATTGTGAGATGATAGTGTAGAGGATGTAGGGTGGGGCAAATCTAATTAAAAGGGGTGGTTGAGTCATTGAGAGGGTGCCTGGAATGGGGAGTGGAGGGGTTAAAGGTGACTGTGATAGTATAAATGATGGGCTGCAAATGGATAGGTTTAAGCTTGTAAATTTCTGTAGTGGCTTATGAAGCCAATGTCCTGGTTAAGTCCATTGTTTCTTGTATCCAGCAGACTGATTAATTTTTGTTCCCAGGCACACCTTTTGGAAGTGTTGTGGAGGCTGCCTTTCAGGACTAGAATGGAGAGATCAGAGATGGAGTGGTTATTCTGGGAGAAGTGGATGCCAACAGTAGAGTCTGTGTTTTGGTCCATAATCATCTTCCTGTGGGAATTCATGCGTTTGTGTAGGGGTTGGTGGGTTTCCCCTACGTAGTTCCCATGTGGGCATTTGGTGCACTGGATGAGGTAGACCAGGTCGTTGGACTAGCAGTTGTAACTTCCTTTTATTTGGAGTGGTTTACCACAGGGTTTACCACAGGGTGTCAGAATGTTGTTAGCAGCAGATATGTGTGCGCAGGCCTTGCATCTTTTGTCCCGGCATTGTTTTGTTCCTGCGGGAGTGGGGCTGTGCTCAGTGTTGAGTAGTTTGCTGCGGATAATAAGTTGGGTGAGGTTGGGGGGTTGTTTGAAGGCCAGAAGAGGGGAGTCAGGAAGTCTCTTTTAGGGTGGGCTCCTCATCAAGTATGGGTTGAAGTTGTTTTATGATGTCACGTTTGGATTCTAGTTTGGGGTGGTGGGTGAGGACTAGAGGAGTGCGGTTGGAGGGTTCCTTCTTCTTGTATTGTAGTAGGTTGTTACTGGGTATTTGGATGGTCCGTTCTATTATGCGGTCCACTTCTCTGCTTGAGTGTCTGTTATTGCACTCTCTCTATTATTATTATAAAAGATTTCCTATCCTGCCCCCTCCTGCCAAAAGCAGCTCGGGGGTGGCGTACAATATACATGCCCTGTGTGCACTACTGGGGGCTGCGGAGATGAAAACTTGCTGGCTAAGCATTGGGGAAGTGCTGGAAATTGCCATAAAATGGTCAACTTCCGGTGATTCCATGCTTCTGCCATTTTTCATCACTTTCTGGGACTTTTTTGTCGCATTCCAGGAATTTTACAAGAAAGTATTGATGGACAATCGGAAGCACTCTTGAAAGATCGTATTTGCCTTTGGAATGGGAACACATACTCTTGTCTCAGCCCTATTGTGTAGCAGGAACAGCAAATGTGATATTAGCCAATGGAGATACTTCAGGTTTCATTATTGTATCTGTTATTTTGAGTCAGCTGCCAGCTTGTGGGTGTGGATTTGATTCCACTTTGGATTCAAGAGATTTTTAATTCAGTTTCTGTTCCATTTCACTCAAAAAAAACCAACCTCTCTGAACTGGTTTTTAGGTTCAGGTTTGGTTTAACTCACTGATTATCACACACTGGGCACAATTCTATCCTATGCATGCACTGCCCGCCCATGCAATACACACATGCATGGCACGTGCGCACACGGGACAGCTGCAGAAGTGTGCAACCCGGGCAGACCCAACCCCCCCCCCGCTCACATACCACGCGGCCGGGGGAATCCACAGGTGTGGTGAATGGAGCGTGGAGCAGGAGATGGAGCAGGCAGGGTGCATGGGCGCAGGGGTTTGGGTCAGCCCGGGTTGCGAGCTTGTTGCACACACCTGTCATCTGTGTGCACATGCTGTGCATGCGTGCATTGCACACGTGTGATGTGTGCGTTGCGCAGGCGGACAGTGCACGCACTGGATAGGATTGTGCCCACTGTGTAATAAAGTCTACCACAAAAGCAGTCATTAACCAGCTTTTAGAATGATTTTACCAGAGAACTTTTTGTTTTTGATTAAAATAAATGAAAGAAGATCATTTAATTTCAAAGTTATAATTCTCCTGACGAACTCCTTATGCAATAGCCCTTCAAAGCTATTTTTAGAATGCCAGTTACCATGGTGAAAGCAAATTCTCTCATTGCTCTTTCCCCCCACTGCTTAGACAGCTAACACTGTAAGCTTCAGTGTCTAATTATATTCGCTAATAACTTTATCATACTCATTTTACGGTTGGTAGTTTGAAGTAATTTTACAAATAACAGTATTGGTTCTACTGTACTTTATAGTTTATGTTCCATTAAAAGAGTAAAATTATTTTAAATAGGATGTCTGTTTAGTTTGAAAGTTTAACTCTCCATACTCTGAAATGGAATATAGGATGTAATCCAAGTCTTTATGTATTGTATTGTAATGTATATGTATATAGAATATGAACTGCTTGGTACATTTGCAGATTTGTTTTCAGTCATGATAATCTCATTACATATTGCAATCCAAATTCAGCCAAATACAGCTCATAATGGGTGTAACTCCCATGTAAATCTCCATTTGAAAGTCTGCAACATAGCAAATATCAGTGGTCTAGTTAAGATGCAAATTGTAGAAAATATCCAATCATATTGCATGTGACAGATAACTGATCTGCAACTTACTTATTATTTACTATTTTTATTTAAATTTTTATCAAATCCATCCCACAAAATGAAGCTCAGGGTGACTACAATAAAATCAAACAATATACATTAAAAGAAAGCATACCCTCCAGCTTTTGATGAAGATAAATTGGTACAATTCATGCCACTCCTAAATTGCATAAATTTGCATATGTTTATGAAAAATTGCAATAGCCCACTGACTAACTTTGGGGCTGAGCTGGAAAAATTTGATATCTGTGTGAGAGGATATGTTTTTATGTGCATGACTTATAGTTCAAGTTGAAACTCAGACTATTAAAAAGTCAACATTCTCAAATGTCTACATTTATTTTTGGCTCTAAAGTTTTAGTTTTAAAGTCACTCAGAGGATCACAGATGGAAGCAGTAACAGTCCCTTTCATCAAACTAAAGAATCACCTATCACAAACATACTCACACCCTTCCTGCATTTCTTTATATTTCATCCAGTCACACAACTCCCTTCTGCCTGAGTGTTACCTTTCTTTCTTTTTGAATAGCAGTGCTTATCCCAAGCTTGTTAAAAGGAAAAACGTGTTTCACCCCACCCCAAGCAATGAATAAACAATAGGCAATGGCATCCCAGTTCTTTCTCCTGCTGGATTAATGAGATGTTAATGATCCCCTTTGTTTGCTGATCCCCAGTACAAACCTTACACTACAGGGAACCTAGTACAAGATAACAAAACCTGTTACTGTTCTGGGCAAAGGTGTGCATGTCATTTTGGTTATTACAATAATGATAATGACAATTGTTGTTTTCGTTATTGCTATTGCAATAACGAAAATGACAAATAATAATAATGAAAATAGAAACGAAAATGACATTGTGTTTTTGAAATAAAGGGGAAACACTGAAAAATGTATTTCTGGCTATAGCCTTTTTTGTTTCATGTTCAATTATGATGAAACTTGGGAAGGTTACTCCCAACTGAGGGAATTATGTGTACCAATCTTCAAAAAGATTAGGTAAAGGGAACCCATTTTAGAAGCAATTGAATGTTGTGATTTTAAAAAAAGCCCCATACACATTCATGGCTACAACTTCTATATCTTCCATCCAATTTGCATCAAACTAGTGAATATTATGTCCCTGCACAAGCTTAACACTTCTGCCACTTTTTGGTAATATTGGATAAAGGGTCCAGATGGTAGATGTTAACTTGAAAATACATTTCCAGTGATAACATTTGTATAATCCATCCTGTTTACAGGACATTTGGCAGGAATGTATAACATATCTTTCCTGTCATCTCTGCCAAACTACAGGACAATTTGATAAAGGGACCCTATTCTATAAGCAATTGAAGTTGTCCCCTTGAAGGCCATTATTCAGATAAATAGCAGCATGTGCAGTGCTAGTCAGAGGCAGGCACCTGGCATGGAAGGGGGTGGGAGGTTGTAGGAGGGAGGATGTGGAGCAACCCAAAAAACTGACAGACACAAACACTGGCCAGTTATGGCATGCTTCCACCTTTACAGGACCAATCAGTAGTGACTTTGAGGTGGGCATAGGGGGCGGCCCTCAGGTGGGCATAGAAGGGAAATAACTGGGACTTGCATCCCAGAAATCAGGAGACATAGTTTACACATCCAGGCTGGCCAATTATCATCACAATCACATCCTGCAGCACTGTGACAGAGGACATAAGAGAATCTCTATTGGCTCTTTTCTTTCCTAAACAGATGCTTCTGATTTCCCAGTAACAAGTGCGGGGTAGAAGTTGGGATGGTCACAGCACAGAATTAGGATATTTGGTTGACATTTCTTCTGGCCAATTGGCATCACAAACCGATCTTATACCACAGTGACACATAAGAGAATCCCTGGCATAGACTCCTTCTCTGCATATGTTGTGCAGGCATATACCATTGTGACTCTTTATCACATCTTTCTAATACTTGGCAGAGATGATCATGAAAGTGTGATATATATAGTCCTGCCAAATTTCATGTACATTGGTTGGACTACAATCCTTCTGAAAGTTGGCAGAGATAGTAAATATGGGAAGGAGTATAAACATGCCAAGTTGCATCTACATCGCCTCCAAGTCCTCTCCCCCTACTCCTCCCCCCTCTCCCTCCTCCCCCCACCTCTCTCCTCTCCCCCTCCCCCACCCCCCACCTCCCTTGAGGAAATCTCCTCCCTGCTCTCCTCCTCCAACCCCTCCACTTGCCCCCTAGACCCCATTCCTTCCCACCTCCTGGCCTCCATTGCCTCCATCGTCACCCCTCCCCTCCTGCACATCATCAACTTCTCCCTCTCTACCAGCTCCGTCCCCTCTGCCTTTCAACACGCCACTGTCTCCCCCATCATTAAAAAGTCCACTCTGGATCCCTCTGAACTCTCTAATTACCATCCTGTCTCGCTCCTCCCTTTTGCTTCCAAGCTCCTTGAACGGGCTGTCTACTCCCGTTACCTCAACCACCTCTCCGTCAATTCCTCCCTTGACCCCCATCAATCTAGCTTCTGCCCCCTTCACTCCACTGAAACCGCTCTTGCTAAGATCACCAATGATCTTCTTGTGGCTAAATACAACCGCCTTTATTCTTGTCTTCCTTCATCTCTCTGCTGCCTTGGCACTGTTGACCACTCGCTCCGGCTTGAATTGCTCCACTCCCTTGGATTCTGGGACTCTGTCCTCGACTAGTTCCCCTCCTACCTTTCTGACCGCTCCTTCAATGTATCTCTTCCTAACTTCTCCCCCTCCTCCTCCCTACCCCTCTTGGTCAGGTTTCCCCAAGGCTCTGTCCTTGGCCCTCTCCTCTTCTCTATCTATATCCAATCCCTAGGCAAACTCATTACCTCCCATGGTTTCCAATACCACCTATACGCTGGTGACAATCAACTCTATCTCTCCACTCCTTCCCTCTCTCCTTCTGTTCAAGCTCATCTCACCAACTGTCTCTCCGATATCTCCTTCTGAATGTCTCAATGCCAGCTCAAACTGAACATGGCGAAAACTGAACTGAACATGGCGACAAGCTGAACGCTGTGTTTGCTGCTGGGGGGGTTTGGGGCTGTCTGGATTGGAGGAGCCTGGTTGTCACTCTGCTTCTCCCTCTCCCTCCCCCTTCCCCAGGTAACAACTGCCAGAGCGGGACCCTGTGAGACAAGCTGCATACTGTGTTTGGTGCTGGGAGGGATTGGGGCTGTCTGGATTGGAGGAACCTGGTTGTCACTCTGCTTCTCCCTCCCCCTTCCCCAGGTAACAACTGCCAGGGCAGGGCCCTGTGGGCGTCAGCCCTTGGGCACGAGCCCGAAGGGCGACACCTAAAGGGTGTCGGCCGTTGCCTGGGCTGGGACGCCCGGGGGCCCCTACACTGGACAGACATTCATTGATTGCTGTGTAGTCTATTTTTGCTGTTGCTGTCTCCACCCCACCAATATCACTGCTGTTTCTGCTGTTGCGGGGGGCAGCTTTTATCTTGTTTTTAATTTGTGATTTTAAGGGACTTGTGGGGGGATGCAGTGGGTGTGGTTTGAGGGTGAGGGCCATGGTGAGTGGGCTAGGGTGGATAGGGCTTACCCCCCTGGTGAGAGGAGGGGAGGTGGCCCTTGGGGAGAGTTTGGGGGACCCCCTGTGAGAGGGGGAGTCCCGGGGAGATGGGCCTTGCCCCCCGGTGAGATGGGGGGCATGGATCAAGGGGACTCCCAGTGAGAGGGGGAGTTCCAGGGACTGGGGTGGGAGGTTGGGGTGGGTGGGTTAGGGAGGTTGGAGGTAACTCCTGTGGTGAGAGCACAGGGGGGGAGGGAAAGGCAGGGATGGGAGGGAAAGGGAGGGATGGGGGGAGAAATGGGAGGGATATGGGGAGTGAGAATGGGGAGGGGAAGGGAGGCAACTCTGGAGGAAGGGCTAACAACCAAGGGTTAGGGTGGAGCAGTTGGGAGGGGGGGAGTGGCTATAGGGGTGCTTATGGGGCGCGGATGGTATGGTCCGAAGGGACGAGTGACTCGTCCGCCCATGGAACAGAGGTTCCTGGTGGAGGTTAAGAGAGTCACCCCCTCACCAAGGATGAGAGAGGATCAGGGTCTAAGGTCCACCTGTAAAGGACTGCTGCTGCTGAATGCAAGGTCCATAGCAAATAAGGCCCCAGTGATCCGGGATTTGATCCTGGATGTGGCAGTGAACCTTGCATGTATCACAGAAACCTGGCTGGACGAGGGGGCAGGACCAGCTTTAGCAGACCTTGTTCCAGCTGGGTATGCTGTTCAGCACCAGCCCCACATGGGGGGCCGAGAGGGAGGTGTAGCTATTATTTTTAGAGAGGGGTGGC
>QEPC01011543.1:1008561-1020950 GCA_003113815.1 Sphenodon punctatus
TGGACGGGACTGTCCTTGGATGGTTCCGCTCATTCCTCTTGGGTAGAAGCCAGCGGGTGGTGCTGGGGGCTGAAACATCTAGCCCCTGAGCCTTGACCTGCGGCATTCCACAGGGTTTCATTCTGTTTCCACTGTTGTTCAATGTGTATATGCAGCCCCTGGGGGAGATTGTGAGAGGGTTCGGGGTGCGATGTCACCAATATGCTGATGGTACTCAGCTGTACCTCTCGTTTTCAACTGACCCAGGTCCTGCTGTCTCATTACTCTCCCAATGTTTGGAGGCCGTGGCGGATTGGATGCGGCAGAGCAGACTGAAGCTCAATCCCGATAAGACGGAGGTGATGGTGGTGGGAAGGGCGAGGGAGGTGCTGGCCCCCCTGATAGGGGGTGTTCTCCCGCCTGTTGCTCTTCAGGTTCGGAGTCTGGGGGTGGTTTTGGATTCGGGCCTCTGTCTGGATCGACAGGTGGAGGCGCTGGCTAAAGCCGCCTTTCACCAGCTGTATCTGTTACGGGGGCTTCGACCTTACCTCTCCGGGCCCGATCTGGCCACTCTCATCTATACCTTCATCACCTTGAGGCTAGACTACTGCAACGTGCTCTACGTGGGATTTCCCTTGTTTCTGGTTCGGAGGCTGCAGCTAGTGCAGAATTCAGCAGCCCGTCTCCTGACGGGGATGGGACGGTGTGAGTACATAACATCGGTGCTCTGTGCTCTGCACTGGCTGCCTATAGCGTACCGAGCCAGATTCAAAGTGTTAGAATTGATTTACAAAGCCTTGCACAGTCTGGGACCCTCATATCTCGGGGACTGCCTCATCCTCCATACCTCAAGCGATCCCTTCGGTCCACCGGGGGTGCCTTTCTGGAGGCCCCCTGTGTAAGACGGGGGCGCCACAATGGAGAGGGCGTTCTCGGTGGCTGGGCCGCGGTTGTGGAATACCCTCCCGGAGGAGGCTTGCCTGGCCCCGGGCCTGTTGGCCTTTCGACGTATTTGTAAGACTTGGCTGTTCGCCCAGGCCTTCGGAGGGGAGGGAGAGTGTAAATTTTTGTGGGGGTGTTTTAAATTTGTTTTATGTTTAAAAAAAATTTTAAAAACTGTTTTATGTTATGTTGGAAGTCGCCCCGAGATGCTGTAGGCATGGGGAGTGGTATATAAATATAACAAAATAAATAAATAAAATAAATAAACTCCTGATCTTCCCTCCCAATCCTTCCTCTCTCTCTTCACTGTCAATTACCATTGACGGGGTCTCCATCCTCCCTGTCCCCCAAGCTCGCAGCTTGGGCTTCAACTTTGAGTCGCACCTTACCTTCAAACCCTACATTGACTCCGTGGCCAAATCCTGCCGCTTCTCCCTCCACAACATTGCCAAGATCCACCCTTTTCTGTCTGTCTCCTATGCCAAAACTCTCATCCACACCCTAGTCATCTCACACCTTGACTATTGTAACCTCCTCTTCGCTGGCCTTCCCCGGTCCCACCTTTCTTCCTCATCTCTGTTCAAAACCCTGCTGCCAGGATCATCCACCTAGCCCGTTGCTTTGACTACATGCATCCCTTGTCTCTCCCTCTGTTCCCCCTTCCCTGTCTCCCCTCCCCCTGTCTTTAGATTGTAAGCCCTCGGGAAGAGACAGTGTCTATTTTATTCTTTGTAAAGCACTGGGTCCATCGCTAGTGCTGTATAAATACTACTACTACTAGTAGTACTTCTAATAATAATAATAATAATAATAATAATAAATGTGAGACAAAGAAGTTATAGCTAAGAATGTATATGAAGATGCTTGCAAAGTAATATAATTTAGCTGCTTATAAAATTGGATTCCTTTTTCCAATTCTTTTTGAATTTGGAACACTTAATGCCTTCCATTGTAGGTATAATCCCACCAAGTATCTGCCAAATATAATACAAAACAAAAATGTTACAGTCAAAAATGTGTTTTCCAATTTAACCAATGGAAAATAAAAACGACAATTTGATATTTATGAAAACAAAAACGACATATTTAAATAACAAAAACAAAAAACAAAACAACATGGGCCCCTTGTGCACACCTCTACTACTTGAGGGTATGAGAAAGAAGGGGTGTGTGTTAAAATTTACGCTCCCCGAACTCATCCCAGACCACCAAAAGTCCACCTAAATGAAAGCACCTTGCACTGCTAACAAAACACACACAGTCTTGGGCTTTGATAAACCTTAGCAGTTAGCATTCAGTTGGTGAAGAAATGGAACAAATTCTGCTCTAAATTACCCTGGTGATAATATGAAGTAACTTCTCTGTCAGTACTGTCACCTCAGATTTATACTAGTGTAACCAAAAGCAGGCTAACTTCTGCTACCGTCTATGAAAGTGGATTTATTTAGCTTGACATCTTAGAGGAATTTTAGCAATATCCCAGCCTACCAGAACACACATAGTTTTAAGTAATAACAAGCTGAGATCCTTCTGATGTGCCTGGGGTAGTCATGGCACTGTAGTGTATATCACCCTGTCATAACAGAGCAGCTGTTTCCCATGCTTTGATATGTGGAGATAACTTTTATTCTTGGATTGTCTGCAGCAGAATGGTAGAGATAATCAACTGAGAATTGATACTGCCCTCCCTCCAATCCTTGAAGCTGCAGCAAACTAGGGGTGTGATTTTGTTTTCGTTATTATGATAACGAAAAAAAATAAATTGATTTTTGTTATTGTTGCAATAATGAAAGTGAAAAATAATAACGAATACGAATTTTTATTTTTGAAATAATGGGAAAACACTGAAAAGCGTATTTCCGGCTATAACTTTTTAATTTCTCATTCTATTCTGATGAAACCTGGGGGTATTGTATTCCAACAGAGAGCAGTATGTGTACCAAATTTTGAAAAGATTGTATAAAGGGGAACAATTTTAGAAGCAACTGAATGTTGCGATTTTAAGAAAAGCTCCATACACATTCCTGGCTACACCTTTTTTTTATCTTCCATCCAATTTACATGAAACCTAGGAAAATTATGTCCCTTCACTAGTGTACCAATCCTACCAAATTTCAGAAAGATTTGATAAAAGTTTCCTGATGTTATAAGCGATTAACTTGAAAATACGTTTCCAGCTGTAACATTTTTATATTCCATCCTGTTTACAAGTAATATGGCAGAAAGTTATCACACACATTCTCTGTCATTGCTGCCAAATTACAGGACAATTTGATAAAGTGACCCAATTTTATAAGCAATTAAATTTGTCCCCTTGAAGACCATTATTCAGATAAATAGCAGCACATGCAGTCCCAGTCAGAAGCAGACACCTGGCATTGCACGGGGAGGGACTCTGTAGGAGGGAGGATGGGGAGCAATCCAACAGACTGACAGACACATTCACTGGCCAATTACTGCATGCTTCCAGCTTTACGAGACCAATCGGTGGTGGCTTCTATGCCCTCAGGCGTGCATAGAAGGGACATAACTGGGATTTTCGGGATAGCATCCCAGCAATCAAGAGACATAGTTTACACATCCAGGCTTACCAATTATCATCACAATCACATCCTGCAGCACTGTGACAAAGGACATAAGAAAATCTCTATTGGTTCTTTCCTAAACAGATGCTTCTGACTTCCCAGTAACAAGTGGGAGAGAGAAGTTGGGATGGTAACATCACAGAATGAGGATATTTGATTGAGATTTCTTCTGGTCATTTGGCATCACAAACCGATCTTATATCACAGTGACACATAAGAGAATCCCTGGCATAGGCTCATTCTCTACTTAGGCTGTGTCGGCATATAAAATTGGGACCCTTTATCACATCTTGATCGTGAATGTGTGCTACATAGCCCTGCGAAATTTCATGTACACTGGTTGGACTACAAAGTTGTTACAGTCAGACAAACATTTATAAGTTAATTACTTATACCACTAGGACCCTTTATCCAATCCTTCTGTAATTTGTTATAGATGGTAAACATGGGGTATAAACTTGCCAAGTTTCATCCACATTAGATGGGAGGGAAAGAAATTACAGCCAGGAATGTATATGCAGATTTTTGTAAAATAGCATAATTCAATTGCTTATAAAATCGATTCCTGTATCCAATCTTTCCAGACTTTGGTACACTTAGTGCTTTCCATTGGAGATACAATCCCTCCAAGTTTCATCCAAACATATTGGGGGGGGAAAGTTACAGCTGAAAATGTGTTTTCCATTTAAACAAATGGAAAACAAAAGCAAAAATGAAAATTTGATATTTATAAAAACGAAAATGAAAGATTTAAATAATGAAAATGAAAAATGAAAACAAACAATGACATGGGTCCCTGGTGCACACCTCTACAGAAAACTCCTTCCCTGTCAGAGCAGGACACAGTCGGGAAATGCACCTCTTCCTTTACCCAGTCTTGTGGAATATCCTCACAGGAGACGGTCCAGATTAACTATTACACTGATAATGGGTATTAATAAACATGCAGCCGGCCCAGGGAGAGGAGTCACCCCAGTGGGTCAAGTCAGGAAACGAAACAAATTTTCCAGCAGATCAATCCCCACACCGTGGCTGCAATGGCCACATGAACACATGTGTTCACCCATTATGGCCTGCCTGGGTGGCCCTTAGGCCTGGACTGTGGGCCCCATTCCTTCCATGCCCACGTTCCTGGGCAGCCACCTACCTGGTATGGGGCTGTGGCAGGCCCACAACTGGTGGCCTGCTAACAGACAGGTAGGTTGGTGCTGGTCCACGTGGGCCATAGCAGGACATAACAGGCTAGCATCATGACTGTTAACACCATGAGGCCACTTTTAGACGTGCAAGCCAATCTAGCACGTTGAAAAACACGCTTTTAGAAAAGTCAAGTGGGGGGGCATTTAGATGCACCGGAAGTCGCAGGCCATCATTGGAATCATGGCTTGCGCATTATTTTTAAAACCTCATTTGAATGCGCGAGCTGTGATTCAAATGAAGGCTGGCAACTTCCGGTGCGTCTAAACACCCTCCCACATGACTTTTCTAAAAGCACGTTTTCAATGTGCTGGATTTACCCGCTCGTCTAAAAGCAGCCATCTTTGCATCTTAGTCTTCTGTGATTTACACCTATGCAACTCCCATCAATTTTGATGAAATTACAAGAAGAGGTTTGGCCCACCCTTAATTTTCTGAGACTAAGTCATCAGTAATAGGATCTGGCATGAGTAAAAGTATGTATGGGAGGAGGAGAAAGGGTTAGAGCTATCATTTATATCAGTCTATAATAGCAAACGTTAGTTTTCTGTGCTTTTAATATCTAGCATGTGTCACTTATGATTGTGGGTTTGTCTTTGCAAAGTCTTGAACTTAATAAAAATTGGATAGAGAAGAAAACCAAAAATACGCCCTCCCCCCACAAAAAGAGCAATTTAAACATCCATCATAATCCTTTGGCAGTATTATTTGTAGGAGATGCAAGATAAAGCACTAGAACACTATTCAATAAATCATAATTTACTACACGTGCCTAAGGTTAAACACTCAGTTTAGCACCTAATTACATGAAAAAATGCAATTGCACGCTTAAATCTATGTTAATTCCCAAGCTCACCTACTTGGTTCAGTGCTCTCATTTAGGTGCATGAGGCTTTTTATATAGTTCCTTGCTTCCTCTTGAAATGAAAAGCATTCAAGTGTGTGTCAGTACAGTTGTATAGCCAATTAGCCATGTAACTGCCGCTTTTGCATATTCACTATGCAGGTCCAGCCCACTGCTTTACAAATTCCATCCAACAATTATGCTGTGTCATGGATTATTATTTTTTTGGATGTGTTGAAAAGCCCTCTATTGTCTCTAACCTTGCATGCTTCTAATTTTTGTATTTCATCTCGCAATCATGAATTCTCATATAGGCAGACTTGTGTAGGAAGCTGAATTTTCCCTCCTTGATCCCGTTTCCCTGACACTTCCTGTATTCCATTAGAGAGCTAAAGTACAGTTATGTGTTCTATTCTTAGTGCTAGTCCATTTGCTTTGTTGATTGCCATGCTAACTGTCAAAGGAGTGAAATAGCAGCACTGCTTTTCAGTACCTGCTTTCCACAGTACTAGCTTTCACATTGTTCTTTGTTTCCTTGACAGGTAGAAACTGTTTCTGTTTTTCCTCATGAATACTGTATATGTGCCACTGAGTAGTTCCTGTTGACAGCTCTACTATAGTAAGCCTCACTGAAGAACATTTTCAAATGTGCCTTTTTGCCCTTTATTCAAGTAGAACAGGTTAATAAGAATCAAAGGCCACTTGCAATTTCCCATGAAGAATGGAATCATTAGGAATGGGCGAACAGATCGCGGTTCGGGTTCGGCCGTTCGGTTCGGCTGTGTTCGGTTCGTCCGTTCGGTTCGGTTGCATTCGGTTCGGCTGCGTTCGGTTCGTCCGTTCGGTTAGTTCGCCGGGTTCGGATTCGGCCGGTCGGTTCGGCTGTTCTGTTCGGCCGTTCGGCTGTTCAGTTCGGCCATTCGGGAAATGTTATGGGTGTTTTTTTTGTTTTTTATATTGTTTTTTGGTTTTTTATTGGGTTTTATATGGTTTTCGTTTGTTTTTTATTTGTTTTTTTTGTTTTTATATGGGTTTTTTTAAATTTTGTTTATCTAATATTATATATATATATCTACACTAAATCTAACTGCTATTAACTATTCTAAATGCTATGAACTAAATGGATTATCTAATAAGTACACAGGCCTACTCCTACAAACACTAAAACTAAATCACTAACGCTATCTCTATCACTAAGCTAGCTCCTACAACTACTATCCCTAACCTCTCTCTCTCTCTCTCTCTCTCTCTCTCTGGGATGGGGGGGGATCACAAACACAAGGTTTCAGTTTAAGATTTAAGTTTCATTTCAGTACAAAACTGAAATGAAACTTAAAGCAATCTAATAATCCTACTCAACGCCTGCTGTTCAGGAACAGTGACTAACTCAGAAGGTGTTGGGAAGGGGGGAGGCAGATTTTCATTTCTTGCAAGCCTCTCCACCCCTGGTGCCTGGAAGTCTGCTCCTCAGTGACTAGTACTACCCCTCCCTGTCACCTTACAGTGAACCTTTTTTTGCCACCCGAACTCACCCAAATGCGATCCGAACTGACCAAACTGTTCGGCCATTTCACTGTTCGGTGCTCTGTTCTGTTCGGTGTGTTCGGGTTTGTGTTCGCATTCAGTCGTCCGAACAGGCCGAGTTTGGGCCGAATTCCGAACTTCCAAGCCGTGTTCGCCCATCCCTAGGAATCATCAGTGCTTAAATAACTTGATATTGTGCCCGCACTACCCATAAGAACAGTCAAGACATGCTTCAGGTTAAAGAGGCATCGGCCGCAACTTTATTACATTGTAACCATAATGTTAACAGGAAAAAACAACCATACAATAACCTATGTGAATGAAGTGGGAGGAACCATGCTATACAAAGCAGGAAAGGAGGCCAAGCTAGTTCTTGGCCCCCTAACCCGGGTGATTCAACCCTTTGAATTCACCCTTCCCTTGGGTCAGGGCGGGTTGGCGCCCCATTCCAGCCATGTCGAGCCTGGGCTGGGGCTCCCGCTGTTAAGACCCCCCCTGCTCCCCAAGCGGTGATGGGGTGCAATCGCATCCCCTTAGCTCTTAGGGAGCCTTACCACAGCATGGTTCCTACCCCACTAACTGCCACAAAAAGGGAGTAAACTTCACTCCACCCTTTGCCCCCACACAGGTATACCTAAATGGATATGACACACCGCCCTCAAATCATTCAACCAAATAGCATTCCCCTGCACAGACAAATGCACTCCGTCTTTCAGAAAAAGGCCTGAATCCTGGCACACGATCCACTACTCGGCCTCCCATGCGTTCCACGAACAGCCACATAGCTCTATTAATTTTTCATTTTGCCCATTCTATTTTGCCAGGCTTGGCGGCATACCGTCAAGTGCGCTGCTCAAGCAAGTTCAACCACCATATGGAGGCCTGTGGCCAAGCAGCCACCATCTCAGAGATGCTGGTCTTCATCTCGCCCATAAGTTTCCGTGCGCTGCACAGGCCGAGGTTAATTTTGTCCAAGTGAATGACCAGGATGTCAGGCGGACTGAAGCGTGCAGCTCTACAAAACAGTGATGGGATCAGGTGTTCCCAGCGCATTCCACTGCACCCAAACCAGTAAAGGCGGGCCTGCAGGCCACAACCCAGCTGGGCCCCAAAGTCAGAATTGGCAGCTTGGTATTCAGCCCAACGCACAATGCTGTGCCCACATATCCAGATGGTGAGGAGTTGTCCCGTGGCTGCAGATGATAAAACCATAATATTGTTAATGACTGGTCAATTACTACTGAGAAGGACTGAATGGCCGTATGCAATTGCGATAAACGCCCGCTCTCCATCTGCCAATTGCCTTGATCTGAGAGGCCGTCAGCCCCCCTATTGCTGCCATGTATGCAGCCCCGATTCTGAAGGAGTGCGACCCGAAGCTGGATGATTGAAAGCCCAGCATCGTTAATCCCTTTTTAAAAACAGCCTTAAATAGGAATTTGGTCAAAAATGTCCCATCCAAATGCATGAAGAGGGGACCCTGCAGTCCCGGGCGAACGCCCAAGTATGCCTTCATTGCTGAGACTGTACACATCGACTCAACTGGGGATCGATGCAGCTTCAGACACTGGCCTTGGCCCCCTTGATCAGTTTTGGAGTGACAGATCGTGATCACTATAGAGTCAGGCCGTCGGGCTACATCCCCTAACTCCAGAGCCATGCCAGACCGGTCATGCTGGGAAGAAGGTACCAGCTCACTGATCCGTAATGCTGCAAAAAATGCAGTGGATAATGCCGCCCAGAAAAGTAACACCTCATAGGTGTGTCAGAGCCGAATCAGTGAGGTAACCAGATGGGCCAAAGTGTCAACAGGAATTGGTTGACGGGTATCCCTTCTAGACCCCTGTTCCATGGCCCATCCCTCGACAGCCCTGCGGAGCCTGCATCCCATGCAAGGGTAGGCCACCCCCTCCACCTTGCAGAAAAAGGCTATAGCTGCCAGGTGACATTTTATAGTATGCAGGGCCAACCCGCAGCAACTCAAGTGTGCCGCAAACCATTCTATGTGATGGGGAGGAATGGGCTATGTCTCCTGAAACCCATGTGAAGACAGAAAATTGTGGAAGTCATGAAAAGAGCTGGCGTATGCTTGCCAGGTTCAGCTTGATACCGCAGCTCTAATCCCCTTTTCTAATCTGCATTCCCAAGCTTCTACAAGGCCTCCGGCATCTCCTCTGGGTTGATGTTGGTGCCAGGTGCCAGCAAACTAAACCTCTCCATCTGAAAATGAGAGAGGGAATCAGCAATAACATTATGCACCCTGGGCACATGCCTCGCTGAGAAATACATATTGAGGGAAAGGCATTTCAGCACAAATCACCGTACCAAGATAATAACTCTGGTGGACTTACTAGATTGTCGGTTGATTAGCTGTACCACTGCCTGATTGTCAGACCAAAAACATATGTGGGAGTCCCAGAAGTGCTGCCCCCAGAGCTCCAAGGCCACCAATAATGGGGAAGAGCTCCAGAAAAGTTATGTCCCTGAGCAGTTCAGTAGCCGCCCATTCAGGTGGCCACCACTGAGCACACCATCTACCCTGAAAGAAAACCCAAAACCCATCCCCCCCACCGCATCGGAGACTACCTGAAGGTCCACCTCCAGCAGACAGACTTTCATCCACAGAGAAATCCCGTTATAACTCTCAAGGAATGTCAGCCAGATCCCAAGGCACTCCCGAAGGCCTTTGGAAATCCTAATGTGGTGTTGGGGGCATGTCATGCCTGCCGTGGCCCAGTCTAGCTGTGCACAGAAAGCTCTCTGGGGGGGCAATCACCCTGCAGGCAAAGTTTAAATGGCCAAGCAAAGTCTGCAGAGCTCTTAATGTCACTTTCCTGGTGCCCGCTATGCATTTTAGCAGCACCCGCAGGGAAGCCAACTTGTCAGGAGGGAGGCTTGATGTGCAAGACACTATGTCAATCATTATGCCGAGGAAGGAAAGTCGGATCGTTGGCCCTTCAGTCTTTTCCCTGGCAAATGGGACACCCAGTTCTGTCGTTAATCTGGTGAACACAGACATAAGCTGCACGCACTCATGAGAGCCCGCCCACCCCGGGAAGAGGTAATCGTCGAGATAATGCGATATGTAAGGTAAACCTGCCCTTTCCCTGACTGCCTACTCAAGCATGGTGCTAAAGCGATCGAATGCGGAGCGGGAAATGGCACAGTCCATGGGCATGACCTTGTCACAGAAGAACAGACCTCTTAAGGAAAAACCCAGGAGGTCGAAATCCCTAGGGGATACCAGCAGCAGGCGGAAAGCGAACTTAATATCACACTTCCCCATGAATGCCCCACATGAGCGCAGTATACGCACCACGGCATCCCTGCTGCAATCTCCTTTCTAAGTTTGTTCCAAACCACCTCCTCCATGCCTCGCACAGACTTCAGGTTGTGAGCCGTCTGATTGACCCGTGTACCCATGTAAGGAATCTCAAAACCCTCAGAAAACCCCCTCAATATGGCTGCATTCTCACCTGCAGTGGTGGTGGTGACAGTGGCCACCAGCTCCTCCGCACCATCTCCCTCGCCCCTCCTGCTGCCGCCACCACCACCACAGGTGAGAATGCAGCCTAAGTAATCGGTGTCAAGTCTATTTGGGTAGTACTGAAGGAGAGGGGCTAATGCTTCAAGCCTGATTGGAGTAGGGACCAAAACTGTGACCACCCTCCGCTTGTTGTCCTCCACTCCCCCGTCGTTCCTGCTTTGACCCCCTGCTTGTGAACCTTTGTTTCCCTGTATCGGACAACTCCTTAAAACAGGCCGAGGCCTGGTGACCACATCCGCAGGTTGCATACGCATGAGTGTATTTACAACTGGCACGAAAATACCCCTTGCCATTAAAAGCCCAGCATACTGGCTTCCCCGCAACCTGTTTTTCTGGGCCTGGCAGAACCACCCCGCTCCCCATTCGGATGTCTACCACCAGGTGGTGAGGGGCTATGGTCCGTGAGTGCAGGTTATAATCAACAATATTCCACAGGGTGTGGGGATTAGATGTGGCCCTACAATGAAACATTTCATTGTATTTGAGCCAGGCCATCCCCCCCAAATCTAAGGCCGCTTTTAGACATGCAGCTGTGATCAGACGCGGGACCGGCAAAACAGCCACGGCACTGTTTTAGACGAACCGGAAGCGGAAGTTGTGCGCGTGATCCGAGGCCGCACATTCTTTGCCGACCGCGAGTGAACCACCCTGATCTCTCTGGGGTGACATACGCGGCCAGAAAAGAATGCGCGGCGCCGGATCACGAGCACAACTTCCGCTTTTGGTTTGTCTAAAACAGTGCCGCGGCTGTTTCGCCGCTCCCGTGCCTGATCCAGCTGCACGTCTAAAAGCGGCCTAAGTAAGCCTTCTGTATAATAGTGGCGTATTGGATCAGTTACCATGCCCTACTTGGGAACCTGTATGCCACAATGCCCATGTAGATGTAAAAACAGGTAGACCATTTTCCCCAGGTTCTGGGTACCAGGGGCCTTTTCTGCTTGCCCTTCTTGTCAGATTCACTGCCCTCCTCACCAGGCTCCTCACGATGCAACAACATAAAAATGATGATAAATTCTCCCTTCCATATCTTCTCCTTGGTAGTGAGAGACAGGTGATCACCGGGCAAGGAGAATGGGATGGCATAGGAATGTAAGACCAGAGTAAAATCTGTACAGCCGTAAGCAGCTTGGGTCTCAGTGTCCACCATCGTAGTATCCCAAACTGGAGTCTCAGCGCTGGCGTCCACCACCAGTGCTGCCGATTTCTCCCAGTACCACTGCCCAGCTTGTCCTTTTGCAGCTGGGATCATCCCAGCAGCAAATCCTGCAGTGTTGCCCAATACAACACCCCCAAGGCCCACGGAGCTGACAGTACAGGTGACTGCAGGACCCATGGACCCCTCACCTTGTTCTCTTGGCATCGCCTGCATCCCACTTGTCCCTGGTGCGTCCATCCAGGCCGTCTACACCAGTGCAGCCATACTCCTGACATTCGCCTCCAGTAATCTGATCTCAGCCACTGTGCAGGTGGGAACAGGGGTCTGGCTGCCTCGCCCTTGCACCCGTTTGGGCAGCAGGGGAGCTACAGCCACCTCTCCCGAGCTCTGAGCATGGACAGACTCCAATGCAGTGGTTAATAGGGGTGGGAAACCGGTAGAATCCGGTATCCGATAATTCCGGTAACGGGCGTACCGGCATTATCGGATTCGACCCGGTAATCCGGACCCGGTACCGGATTCCGGGGTACCGGATTTTTTTACATTGCAGCCATTTAAAAATGGCTGCAATGTAAAAAAACTTAAAGCCCCAGCCAAAAAGTTTTTTTAAAAAAA
>QEPC01011543.1:1021633-1048978 GCA_003113815.1 Sphenodon punctatus
TATTTCATTGGTTTCAATGGGGACACAGCGCCCCATTGAAACCAATGAAATAAATCCGGTACCGGCATACCGGATTTAATCCGGGAATCCGGTTTTCATAGAACCGGTAACCGGTAAATCCGGTAGTCGGTAATGGGCCCGGGGTCCCACCACTAGTGGTTAACATCGTAGTCACCTCCTACAGGGTGTACTTAGGAGCACTGTCCAGCTGCTCTTGGTTCCCCCTTTGAGAAGGGGTGGCAGTGGCCCTCGCCCCCTCCCCATGTTAGAGGCTGGGGGGCCTGTGGCCTGAGAACCCCTGCCACCTTGATTAGCTCTCGTACGCGCCATGTCAATCTGTACATAGGGGAAACACAAAGAAAAGGTCCTGTTAACTCCGATCGCTTAGAACGAGTGGTAGCGTGTTGTGAGAGGGAATGCGTGGTGTAGTGCCTCATGTTACACCCCTGCTGGAGGGTTGGTGAGAAAGGCATGTATATGGTGCTTTGTGCTACACCCTTGCTAAAGGGTTTGTGAGAGGGGAATGTATGGTGTAGCGCTTTGTGCTATGCCCTTGCTGGAGGGCTGATGAGAGGGGCGTGCATGGTGTAGTGCGACGTGGGTTTCCTTTCCCCCAGGTGCTGTACTTGTTCATTTGTGGGGTTTTTTTTTAATATACATGCTGCCACATGGCCCAGCACAGCGGCCCTCCTCATGTGAACTCCATGCAATGCTGTGTATGCGCCACCACATGGATCAGTGCAATGGCACTCCACGGGATCTTTTATTCTCCCTGAGCTCACCACTCCCCTGGGCTCTTTGTTGCTGACCCAGCGGCACTGCCACCTGGATCCGTGCAGTGGCACTCAACCAGTTCATTCCCCCTGGGCTCATTCCCCAATCCCTCTGAGCTTGCCCCCCCCCCGAGGGCTCCAGGTGTTGTGTGCAAGTGCCGTTGCATGGCTCAGTGCGGTGGCACTCTAACTTGTCATCAACTCTCCCTGGGGCTCCTATGGTGCGTGTAAGTGCCGCCGCATGGACGAGCACAGTGGCGTTCCAGCAGCTCCCCAGCCCCCAGGGCTAATCACCCCCCCCGGGGCTCCGTGGGGTGCTGTAAAGGTTCCCCCACCCAAACCGGGCACCTCACCCTCCCAGGGCCCTAAGGTGCCTGCAAGCGCCGCTGCATGGACCAGCGTGGGGGCACTCCAACAGCTCCCCAATCCCCCAGGGCTCATCACCCCTACTGGGGCTCCATGTATCGCAGCTCAGGAGCCGCCGCACAGATCATCACGGCGATGCTCCAACGGTTCCCCAACCCCCCAAGGCTCGGCACACCTCCCCCTCCCCCGGGGCTCTGTGGACCAACTGGGCTCAGAGTCCTCGGTCTCTTCCCCTCCACCTTCTGGATCCTGAAATCCTGGGACACAACACTCACCAATTGGAAAAGCCGGACATGAGGGATCGAAGAGGAGAAGGTAGGAAGCCAAAAAACATTCCTGTATGTGGCCTGCAGTTGGGGAAGAGGGAGAGCACCTGGATATTCCAGGTATATGTACCTGTTTGGGTCTCTGCTCTCCAGGTACATCTCCCCTTCCCTCCAATTGGGCCATGGTGCTGTGCCTCTGAAGCAGCAGGGGAGGGCAAAGGAGCCTGTGCCCGTCCCCTGCCCAGCCCCTGTTCAGGGAAGACAGGCACAACACCTACCCCCACCCCCCACTGAGTGTCTGGGGGGTGTTCTCTTCTTGTGATGATTGTAACTGTGTCAGGGGAAAAAAAAATTCCCCTTTTCTCTTTTACAGATTTGGCTCTAACAGCATTAATATGTTTTATTTCCTGATTTTTAAAAAAAATAACTGTCTTAAACATATGTTCATTTTACTGAAAATTAAAGATAGTGAAAAAGATATGCAGAAGATTAGGATACCATGTACGTATGAGACTAGGCTTTTTGAGAGGAGGAAGACTGAAGACTAAGGGACTTGGAAGAGAGAAGGGGAAGGTAAGGTAATAGAGAGAGTGTTTCAGAGATTTATGGATATACTGGGGTTTGATGAAATTTTTAGCTTGTGTGAAGCAGCAGCTAGGGGTAAAATACACATGACGGTGGTGTGCCACCATCACGACCCAACTTGGGTGGAAATCCATGGTAGACACAGTCCGGAGCATGTCAGAGCACTGACCATAGATGCCCACAGACGTGTTTGCCTGCTTTGACAGGCCTTAGCCTGGGCTGTGACTTGGTGGGTTTCCTGAGGTCAGACCCCAGGCTAGCCGCCAACATGCCCCAGGGCAATCTCGGGTCAACATCTGGCAGTACAAAAACAGATGTGCGGGTGGCCCACGGGCCAAAGTGGGGCACAGGTGGTCTAGGCTGGCCACCATCATTCCTATTTTCACCCTAGATGAGATTTTACCATCAAGAGAAGTGTGGTGGGTCTGAAGGAAGACAAGGCATTTACAGAGACAGAAAACTGGCAGGAACCAGTTCAAGATCGTACGTTAGGATAGATGAGAGAAGGCCAAAGTAAGTATTAAGGATCTCTTTTTTAAAAAGGAGGTGGGGGAGAAATAGAATTGGTTTGGAATTATTATTTTTTCTGGTGTCAGAAAAGGACACGTTTGTCTCTCCATACTTTGCGTCAAAATTACATTGTCAGTAATTGACATTTGTTAGCTACCAGCAAAATATGTACAGGTTTCAGGATGCACAACAATTACAGTGGCATAATCAGTCAGTCCAAGTCCTCTGCACTTATTAATTAAATGTGCTATTTGGCATCATGTGAAAGCCACTTACGAATTAGTCCTACCTTCTTATG
The DNA here is from genome assembly GCA_003113815.1 of Sphenodon punctatus. NCBI lineage: Eukaryota > Metazoa > Chordata > Lepidosauria > Sphenodontia > Sphenodontidae > Sphenodon > Sphenodon punctatus. The sequence goes on from QEPC01011543.1 coordinate 1,024,432, forward strand.
AATTAGTCCTACCTACAGGTCTTTTAATAGAGCTGAGTATTCATGAATATTATTCTCATTTCTGGATAGCTCTCCAAATATTTGAATCATATCCATGACCAAAATGGAAATCCTCATATCTGTTTATAAAGTCATTTAGTTTTGGATATTTCATTCATTTAGTATTTTAGTTAGGTTGTCTCAGTCATTTTAGTTACTTTTTTTTTTGGCGACTGTGAATGCATAATTGTGCTAAAAATGAAGTAACTGAATATCAAAAAGGCCAAAATGGTCAAACTGAAATACCGAAATAACAGAACTGGAATATCTGAAGTGGAAGATATCCATTATCCAGCAAAGCAGGACTGAAAATCCACTGAGTTGAATCTGAATTGAAGCAAGTTAAATTCATTGGATAAAGTATTCAGTGTGGACATTCAGTTTAGCTCTCATTTTTACCTTTTTTCATATGTGCAGGGCATTTTAAATTAGTTTGAAACAAGACCCCTGCCTACAGTTTCTGCCTTCTTGTACTGACTCCACTTCCTTTTATTCCTGCAGGGTCAAAACTTCACAAATAAGTGTGGACTATTAGGAATGTAATGGATTCAAAGGAATTATATAATATGGTTTTGTTATCCATTTTTTCAGAAGGAAAGAAAGTGCATAAATGATTTTCAGAAGCACAAAATCAATGGGAATTTGATGTGGAAACACCAAGTCTTTTAAAAATTTGACTTTGACATTTTTATCCAGAAAACTAATGGCCACACAAACACATTGCAGATACGTAGGGAGACTTACATGAAAAGAAGCATGTGAGAAAGACACACACACACACAGAGAAATATATATATCTATTTTATTTATATTATCATTATATAAAATCTGCACCCTTGTATGTATCTGTATAAATCTTTACACATGCATGTTTGTGTTTCTGCATTCAGATCTGGGTTTGTATTCCCAACTTCTAATATAATGCCCCCAAATCTGCAAAGATTCTTATAAATTCTTAACTTTTCTGACATGTGTATCAGTGATATTAATGTGCCTAGTAGTAAAGCCATGCATTAATGTAAGTCTTTGTGGGATTTGGCCCCAAATCTCCCTGAAACCAAACTCTGCAACTCTCTCTATTACTTCTCTGCTGTGGATGATAATATTTTGAACAGGGTTTTTTCTCTCTAGTTGCCTGTTACTTTCAACAGGAACACATAATTTATAAGCAAGTAGCATCCCTGCTAAATACATATTTCTTTCCCTTTTTCTTCTCTCTCACAGAGACTGAAAGAATTAAAACAAAGGGAATTTGCCCGGAATGTAGCTTCAAAGTCATGGAAAGATGAGAAAAAACAGGAAAAAGCACTCAAGCGGCTTCATCAGCTTGCTGAGTTACGGAAGCAATCCGAATGGCAAGTATTTGGAATTTATATTAGGTTTAACTTAGGCACTTTTTGAATGAGCTGTGGTGTGGGGAGGGGATGGGTGTGCACGCTGGTGCGGGGGTGGTAGTACACGAGCACACATTCATCTCCACCCACCTCCACGGATGGAGCAATTGCCATTCTGGTCAATTGCTCTGTGGGTGGACTATGAATGGAGACACGTGTACTGTGGGAGTGTGCATGCACCCCCACCCACCTGCCACAGCGGTCACACAGGCAGTGCCCACTCATGCCCACAGAGCATATCTGCGTGGGTATGAATGGGCCTGTCTTGTGTAAAAAGAACCTTACTCTTTCAACAGTCGCAGAAGGAATCTCTAACGTTGGCCCTTTTCTAATGGGCACGGCCATGTACATCCACCCACCTCCACGCACAGAGCATCTGCCATTGGCACCTCTTGATCGATGTGTGGGTGATGGGTGGATGTGGTTGAAGCGCAGGAGCGCACACACACACACTCATCTGCCGCAGCGTTCAAATAGATGCCCACCCACCACCTGTACACATGTGCGGGGGGTGGGGGGCGTCCGTTTGCAAAGGCCTTTGATTCCTACTACATTTAATGTACAGAGATCACAATTCTGTAATCCATTTCCCATTATCCCTGGGTGTTTTTAGACAAGCGCTTTCCCATCCATCACCCACCCATCATACACATTGCAGGGCCAATGCCGCCCAACCCAACATGCATGATGGGTGGGTGATGGGTGGGAAGGCACTTGTCTAAAAATACCCTCTGATGTCACACATCCCTATTCTATAGGCCATAAAATTGAAAATCCCTGAATTAATTATATGGTATTTTAAAGTTTGTGTTTTCCTCCCTATTGTCTGTTAATCTAATTTGATCTGAGTTGAGTAATTTTAATATGATTTTATATCAGCATTTTACAAAGACAAAAATAAGCTTTAAGGTCTTTTTACTCAGTCCATAAATTCTCTTTCATTACTGTGGTATAGATAGCCTATTTGGGTAGCTTCCTCTGAGGTAAGTTGCATTATCTTTGTGTGAGTGAATGAAAAACACAGATGTAATTACCTCCGTCAAATTTACCCGGTGCTGATGATTACAGAGATATAGTCCAGTGTTTATAGAAATAAACCTTTATTTAAGTTTTAAGAATATCTTCTCTTTAATGATATGTGCAGACACTAACAGCAGAACCCTCCAGCTGTGTAGCACCACCACCACCCCTCACTCAAGGGTAAGCCCCGTTCACCTCGGTGGGTGAAAAGAGACATATTGCTAACTCCGCTTTAACATTTTTTATGCATGTTGCAGGGCTGTATTGGTGCCCTAGGCAGCCCTACAACATGCATAAGAAATGTTAAAGTGGAGTTAGCATCATATCTGTTTTCACCCAATGAGACTTGAGTCTGAAAAGCCAGAGGATCATTCTCAAAATACCTCTGTGGGGTAGGTTGCACTTGTTACCAGATTAGCAATATAGGTAGCTCTCCAGCCACAATGGGTAATTACTCGAGCTGAAATGAAGTCTTCGGAATTATTCTAAAATCGCTGAATTTTGGGGATTCCCCCTAGCTCTCAGAGTGTGGGGACCTAGTTTCTTGCCTGTTGGGATCCTTCTCACCCCACAAAAGAACACCACCTGTGCCCCATCCCATTTCCCTGCCCAGAGGGCCCGCCTCCCAGTTTGAGAACCTGAGGTAGAGAAAAAGGGACGTCTGGAGGTGAGGAGACTTGTATTCTGACATTCAAGGCCAGTGCCTCCCATTTTCTCCTCTCCTGCCACTGTCTCCATCTGACTTCCAGAATTCAAGTGAGTAAAATACAGGGAAAATATGTGAAAAAGAGAGTCAGACGTTCCTGAATATTGAGACCTAGGGTACATAGGGTGATTTCAGACGTTACGGGGCTCGTTGGCCCCGCCCCCTCCACGCACCCCGCCGCCCGCCCTCCAGGGAGACGGGCGGGCGGCGGGGCCACTGAGTGTGGGGAGGGATACCACCTGCTGGGGCAGCTCCAACAGCAGGAACAGACATCCTTGTGGCCTGCCTTGGCAGGGGAGGCAGGGTAGGGANTTCCCCCGGCTAGCCCGGGAAGCGTGGTTCAAATTGACCCCATGTGGGGATTCACCGTGGCGAACATCTGGCGGCCTCCAAACAGACGTTCGAGACACGGTGACCACAGGTGGGTATTCACCGTGGCGAACATCTGGCGGCCTCCAAACAGACGTTCGAGACACGGTGACCACAGGTGGGGATTCACCGTGGTTCACCGTGATCTCGTAACATCTGAAAATACCCATACATACATGATAGCCCCACCGTCATCCTGCCTGAGTGTGGGGAGGGATACCACCTGCTGGGGCAGCTCCAACAGCAGGAACAGACATCCTTGTGGCCTGCCTTGGCAGGGGAGGCAGGGTAGGGAATGCCACATGGCCAGCTGACTCCACCTCCACCTCCACACTGTAGCTGATGCCCCGCCCCCCATCATGACAAGCAGCTATGGCTGGCTGCCATGGCAACCCCCAATGTTAGACCAGGACAGGGTCAGGAACAGATGTTCTTGCCCAGCTGGGTGGCTCCCGTGCCCATACTGTGTATCTGCTTCATTCTGGGCCCACATTTCCAGCACGGCCCCTACCACCACTGGGATTTGTACTGGGCCCACATCTGGCAGGACTGGAACAAACGTACCGCCGTGATGCTGGCCCAGGAGAGGATTCTACTTGGACAGTCACTATTGTTATCATCCATAGATTCTCTTGGTGCACTTGATGTAGTTCCTGTTGCCAGTAGTGGAAGTCAGCTGCATACATCAAAGAGAGGACAGAAAAGGCTATTCTGTGACGGAGTAGTTAGTTAGTGTTTATTTGACTCCGACTTTCGCCATAGCCCAAACAAGAAACAAAAGGAAAAAACACAAGGACACACACATATATATATATATATATAAAATCCCATAGACACAAATACAAATACAAATACAAATACAAATACAAATACAAATAAAGCCCCATAAAACAATTATCTACCTAAAATGCCTAATGGTAATCCCACAACATTTACCCAAATCGTCTCAAAAGCGATCGATCCGGGTGCTATCCCATAAACTACTAACAGAAAAGGTCTGTGAAGGAGTAAATATGAAGCAGGAGGGATTGGTAGAAAAGCATATGAAACAGATAAGATTAATTATTGAACACACAACACAGAAGTAATACTGTCATAAAACTCTACAAAGTTAAATTTATCTCCTTTTTAAATGTTTCTCAAAAGAGTTATATTAAAGTCTTCCATGTTACAATAAAGGAAAAGCTGTCCGGAAGTGTATATTTTAAAAATTCCCTTTCTTTCTTAGGATCTGATCCTGCAGTTCCTTCATGCATAAATACCTTGTTTGTTGGAGTTTTTCATGTAGCATTTGGGGCCATAATTCCTGTGAAATGCTTGTAGCAGACAGAGGCAAGGGTAAATTTGGAGGGTCTTGGCAGGATTATGGCCCCATAGTCAAAATCTCTAGGAGATGTTAGCTTCAGGTGTCTTTATTGTCAATATCTATGGTCCCATTCTCTGTATAAAGTCCAGTTCCTTAGTATTCACAGGTTCCCCTGGCCAGACACATTCTCTTCTGGGCCAAACATTTCCCCAGCCTCTCTCAAGTAGCTTGCCTTAGTTGAGGCAGAGCTCCCTTCCAGCTCCTACCTCTAGTACAATGCCCCCAACACTGAGCCGTGCTCAGGCTTTTAAACCTGCACTGGCTCTGCCACACCCAACCTCAGCTGGCCCCTCTATTAGCCATGGAGATGCACCTCCTTATAGGACCAGCTACCCACAGGGACTCTGCCCTGTGACAATGCTGATGTAATAATTGATGGGATACATCTTGGGTGAGGCCACATGAGACAGAAAGGGGAGGCTACCATGCCTTGGGTAGCCTTACCCCTCCATGTGAAGCCGGGCCATCATATGGTCAGCAGCCTCCAGATGTTTCCCTCATCCTGAGGCAGACCGAACATCTGGCTTCTACGTGATGCGTCCTTGGAAAAATTCCAAGGACAGGTCATGGAGCAGCCTTACTCCAACTGGAGTAATATGTGGAGAGACAGCAGGGCTATGAGCGGTGAGCATTGTCGTCTGTTGCGCGCAGTAACATCATGGCCAGAGGTGGGATCTCCAATGGGCAGAGGGATGGAGATGAGCAGGGCTGGGTACCTGCTCCTGTGACTGGCACCTCAGCACACCCCGGCCATGGCAGGAGCACCAAAAATGGCCCAGCCACCTGGCTTCCTTGTGTGTGTGTGTGTGGGGGGGGCTTCTAGTGTGCCCAGCTCCCCACGCTGGCCCTGCAGTGTGGTGGCGGTAAGTACCCACCACAGCACTACACGGGAATCAGCTCCCCTGCAGCTCGTCTGGCTGCACCTAGGGTGGCCATACCGCCACTTTAAAAGAGGGCACTTATGAAAAATACATGGTATAGGGCTACATTGGAACCAGTGCAGCCATGAAACATGTATTTTTCATAAGCATCCTCTTTTAAAGGGGAGGTATGGCCACCCTAGCTGCACCCTTCGAGTTTAGTTATGCCAGTGTAAAATTCACAATAAATAGGGTTTACTCTGAATTTACACCAATGTACTGAGAATAAAAGCTTTCTTATTCATTTAGAAGTCACCCAGGACAAGAATGTGTTAAATCTGTAAAATATACCAGCAGGTTAAATATAATAATAATAATAATGATAATTGATAACAATAATTAATAACAATAATTAATAATAATTTTTATATAATGCCCCCCCTGCCATGTCTGTTGGAGTACTTCACATAGAACTAATTAACAAAACTTTTAATCCTCACAACAAGCCTGTGAGGTAGGTTACGGCAAGAGAATATTGTGACTGGAAATACAATAGTTTTTGCTTTTACCAACATGAATGACACTGTTTTTGAAAAGAATAAGCATAGAATATGTTAATTTCTGGACTTTTAATTTATTTTTACTAACCCAATAATTTTATTTTATTTTTAGTGTCACTGGAAGCAGACCAGTGTTTAAGGCTCCCAGGCTGGTTGTGGACAAGCAGCAGGTCCAAGAAAGAATTCTCATAGACCAAGATGGCAGGAGCACAGTAGGTAGTAATAGCACGGTTCTGTGTGAATGACAAATTCTCACCCACAGCACATTAGAGGAACAACAGGAGCTAGCCCTAAACAGGCATACAGTACGGACTGAGAGACGCTATTCTCTTGGAAATCATGTCTTGCAAGCATTCTCAGATGGCACCAATACCAGTCAGAGGACAGGAGTCTCTTTCTCATTCTCTAAAAAAGTCTCTTTGAAGTTAGAGTCATCAGTATCTGTTTTTAGTGAGAGTACTGAAGAAGCATATGATTGTAGCAAATCACCTAACCAGAAGGCAAAACAAACTCTTGAGGGCTTCCAGGCTTGCACACAGTTGGGTGAGGATAGAAAAACAAATGCAGATAAAGGGTTAAATATCATGCAAGGTCAAACAGATAACATTTTATCAGGCAACTCGAGTGCAAAAACTAAAACACTAAAAGAAAATGACAAACACAATGACAGAGAATTAGAAGAAACTTCCAGTGATAATCCTTCATCTTCCAAAGTCAAGATACGTTGTCCAGATTTGGGGTTTACCAGCTCTCATGGAGAAAAAGAACAAGGAAGTGATCTGAATGAGACAGAGAAATCACTGGAAAATCCCATTTTAGATAAATGCCAAACTAGCAATTTTTGTATACAGCAGAATATTTACAAGCACAATGATGTCACATTAGGTAACCATGCAGCTGAGTTCCAAATGCAGCAAACGTTGGACCTGGGTTATTCATGCAAACTAAATGACAATCCTAGCTTGGTCAAAACAGAAACATCTCTTGAGAGTTCAGAAATTGTGAACAGAGACATGGAAATGCATATGAATGATGTGTTGGTTCATGAAATTAAGCCCAAAGCATTGCCTTTTCTTCAAGTACTGAGCAAAGATGGCAAGACCACCCTCCAGTGGCCCACAGAACTACTTTTGTTTACAAAAACAGAACCTTGCATCTCCTATGGGTGTAATCCATTGTATTTTGACTTTAGACTCTCACTAAACCATAGAGATGGCAAACAACCATGGAAAGAGCACTCTAAAAATACGAGCATAGATGGAAATGATGCCTCAGGTTCAACAGAAAACAAACAAATGTCAAATGAAAAGGATAATCAGTCACTAAAACCAAAGAAGAAGAAAATATCCATAAGCTCCCAAAAGTTGCCACCAAACTCTGATTCGGACATAGAAAAAGACATGAATAAAAATGCTCAAAAGAACATTTCAGATGAGTTGAATGAAACTATACCTAAAGTGCCTGCTTACCTTGATATATCACAAAAAGACTACATAAGACAAACAAGTTCCCACACAAGAACCTACATGAGATCTTTAGTCCAGCATTTACAGAGGTCACAGGAGGGAATAAATGAAAACATTTCCTTTTCCCCCTTTGACTCACAGATTAAAAAACAAGCAGATGCAAAATATAATTTAACTTATTCCAAAAACCAAATCAATTACAAATCTAGTCCAGACTTGCCTGTATGTAGTAGTGACATAAGTGACAGTGGGAAAGACTCTAGTGGAAGTTTTCTTAGTTCTAAATCAAGTGTTTACAGCAAGGATTCAGAAAACTATGGGTATGGAAGTTATACAGGATGCTGGAAGTTCTCTTCCTCACAAAAATCGTCATCTGACAGACATTCTAGCTCTTCAGAAACTTCCCTTAGCAGTTCAACGAGCTGCATAAGTAGCTGCTCTAGTCACAGGTCAAGTGATCACAGCAGCCGCCCTTTGCTCTTTTGTTGTAAAAGAAAACAAAAGCCAGTTGAAAGGCAAAAATGTAAACACAAAAAGCACAACTGCATTTCCTCTTCTGATGATGCAGATGAGAACTTTGTGTTCAACCCTAAAAGTCAAAGAACGAGAAACTATATGCAGAGGAATAGAGTTGAATATCAAAGGCATTCAAGCTATAGTCGTTTAGCCCAGAGAGACAGATCACATCAAAGCAGAAATAGACACTACCATTCTGGCAGAAAGCACAGCAAGAGTAGAAGCTATCACAACTCTAAAAGCTTTTCTACCAGAGATTCAGGAAGCAGTGAAAGATCATCCAGTGGCCGAAGGTCAAGGGGCAGCAGTTCAGGATCCCTCTTAAAAGAATCTGTTTATCATTTCAACCAGAGCAATGAAGCTATGGAAAGCTATTATAGCACTGTGTCAGGAAAAACAGAATCTGTACAAGGCGACTCCCAGAATGTAAGTTGCCCATCAAAAAAACCTGAGACTGGCTCCACCAAAAGCTACGAAGAAGATGCAGTAGGAAAGAGAAAATCAGTGACAGCTAAGCTTCTTTTAGAAAGAGTGCAATTTAAGAAAAAACAGGAACAACCACTGAGTGCTGAGAGCTTTTCTAATCATTGTGGGATGGAACAAAAAGATCACTCACAAAGTCATTTTGCTATTAAATTTCCATCATCCATAAATGACATAGGAATGCTACCTTTGCCTGAGAAAGTTCTAAAAATAAATAAAGAGGATGAGAGTGGTACAAACAATCGGCAGGTTGAAACTTCACAGATAAATAGTGTTACTTTTACAAGAGGCACTAAAGATAATTGTCTTCTCAAAGAGATAATTCAAATAGCTGGAAGAGAATATCAGGCCCCAAGTAAAAAGAGGAACACAGCAATAAAGGAGCAATCAAATCTCTTAATTAGTGAAGTGCAACCCTTTATACAAAGCTGTGACCCAGTACCAAATGATTTCCCTGGTGCTTTTCCTTCTAATAGATATTCTGTTGTTGCTAATTCAACAGAGACCAAAGAAGAATTACATAATGTAAGCGTGAACTCAAATCGAGTGGAAGGAAATTTAAACTCTTGCTGTGATAGTGCTATGCATAAGTATGATGAACCTGAAAATAAGTCAGAACTGTACAGCAAATCCATATCCCCTCCTTTAACTCATCAACCGATCACTTTTTCACCTGATGAAATAGACAAGTATAGGTTACTTCAGCTGAAAGCCCAGCAGCATATGCAGAAACAACTCCTGGCGAAGCATCTTAAAGTGTTGCCTGCCACAGGACCAGCTGCCTTCTCTGCAACACCAGCAGTTCAATCTGTTCCTGTTCAGCAACATACCTCTCTCACCACCATCCATCATACCCTTTTGCAACGCTTTGCTGTGTCATCTTCTGTGCATCCCCACAGCAGCCATCTTTCCCTGGCACACATACATCCCCTCTCTCAGTCCCATTTCACTCCCATCTCTCTCTCACCATTAACTCATACTATCATTCCTACTCACTCTGCCCTTTTGACAGGACACCCATTGCATTTGGTCTCAAACACACCCATCCACCCTTCCCATCTTACACTTCCGTCACTTCCCCACACTGCATTTATTCCTACTTTATTCATACCACACCTAAATGCAACTGCATCTTCGTCCTTCCATCTGAATCCTTTAATTCATCCATTATTCCAAGGGCAAGAACTTCACCATCGTTCTTGTTCCACTCAGACTCAGCAGTTATCTGGAGTAAAAGAAATCTTAAATGTTTCTAGCTATCTCACCTAGAAAGTTATCCTCCTTTAATGTGAAACCAATTTTGAAGACAAACTGTTGGTCGGTATTTGATTGCATTTCTTAAAAGGAAGTTATGGTTGTGGGTTGGACATATCCGCAACTTTAAAAAGTCAAGATTGGCGATACAGCATATGAATGTTGATATGATTATCAAACCACTTATTTCTTATAGCATTAACAATATCTCTTCTTTGTAATTTAGCTCTGCAGATGGGTTACTCAGAGTGCAAATGCTCCATCCATTAAAATAAATGGAGCTGAGTCATTGACTTCAAGCGATGGAGGTTCGCTCCCTCAGTTTTGGATGAGGACTCTGAAGTCTATTATTGTGATCAGCAACTAAAGCACAGGACCCAAGAATTAGTGTCAAGATTTTCAAATACTAAATGTATTTGCAATATTACTAGTATATCAAATACTAGAAATGAATTTTCAAATACTAGAAATTTTCAAAAGCAGCTAGTGATTTTGGGTGGCTCAATTTTTTGATGTTTAAACTGAGATAGCTTAAAGAAGTCTAAGTATTTGGCACTTTCTGGAAGTGAATCCCCAGTTAAGTATCTGAAGTATCTAAAAAGGAAGTAAGTGTGCAACAGAAAACTTTAAGCATTAAATTAAAAAATAGTAAACGATGAACATACAAGGAAGTTCTAATAATTTTGTAGGATGGTCAGACTGAAGCATATGAGTAGTTCCTTTAAAGTCAATGGGGTTTCTCATTTTCATGTGCTTAGACCTCACTAAACTGCTTCCTAATCGATTACTTTCCCATGTATTTATGCTTTCCATGCTGTTCTACTTCTCAACATAATGGAGCCTCTGGATGAAATGAAATTAAAAATATGGGGTGAAAATAGGTATGCACGTAACTCCACTTTAACACCGCTTTAACATTTCCATTTCCTTTTCTATTGGGAAATCATGGTTATGATGGAATCAACCTATTTTTCCAGAACTTTACAAAACAAAAAACAAAAACCCAGATCAGCGAATCAACATAGCCCAACTCCTGTTGACAGCCCAGACACAAACATTGCATCATACTCCCAGCATGAGAAGTTCATCAAGCATTAAGGAGAATGTAGTCTTCTGTGTTGAGAACCACTGAGGAGAATGGCCTTCCTCCTTCAAGACTTGCATTTCCCATGTTGTTCCATGAAGCAAGGCAACTCTCGTTGTCTCGGAAGCTATTGCTTAGCCACTGGCTGTCCCTTTCTTAGGAAATTGCATTTTTCTCCTAGCCCGAATTGCAATTAACTTGTGTTAAAAGTAGTCTACTCACATAAACATCCCAAAATGGCATCTTTAATCCTAAAAAGATAAACTTGAAGATACGCTCTCCAGAATGAAGTGTTATTTGGGCAACATTTCAAATGTCACCTAATTTTGTGTCATCTCCAAGGAATTCAGCACCATTAAATATCAGACTCTAGTTGACTTAGTATGTAAAATTAATGTACATACTTGGACATTATGGCCTACTTTATAAGAAGCTCTCTCATAATCAGAATTATCCCTTTGAAATAATAGGTTACATAGATTTACATTTATTTAGCGATTAGCCATTTACAATACAAATTAGAAAGCATAAAAGTATAACAAAAATTAAAAACATACAAACATCAGTCATCATTCCTAATTGGAAATAGTGATCTCCGGTGATGAAATATTAAAAAAGCATATGTGGCTACATCTTTTAAAATAAACGTATCCTTAGTTGCCAACAAAAATTCTAATAATTTCTGAACGTGGGGGAGAAATTATTTTTCCACTAACAAAGAGGGAGATCCATTTTACTCTCAGCTCCTCATAGAAAGGGCAGTAAAATAGTATATGGACCAGATCCTCAACTTCTTTTAAGTCACAGGGACACAAGTAAGAATGATAAGGAGTCTTAGCATAATGGCCTCTCAAAAGCTCAGTCAAAAAGTTTAAAATGTAATCAAGTAAAAGCTATTCATAAATGAGGGTTAGGAATTTGCACCAAATAAGGTTCAATATAAAATAAATCTTAAGTATGGGAAACCAAGGTGCAATCTGTGTTACTGAATTACTCCCTGTGTCATCTTGACTGGCTGTGTCAGATATCCTTTGTTTAATAAGTCTGCTAATATGCAAATGATCCCCACAATGAAAACAGAATAGAAAAACCAAACTTGGAAATAAGAGAACTGATTGATTTTGAACCATAAAAATCTTCTGCTTCCAGCATGGTATACTTGCTCCCTCAGACAAATATACGGAACACAAGGTGGGTCTAATATAGATACCCTTGCCCAATAATTAGGAGCTGCAATAGAGACTAAATTGGCTACCAATAATTTTCCCAATTCAGTGCATGCATACCATAGACCCTGGCATGCAAATAGGAAGACCTAAGAACCTTTTCAGGAATCTATTTTGGATGACTTCTAAGAAATAACAACTTCAAATACATATAGATTTTACACATGAACCTCAAGTTAGCCCTTGATCCTGCAAACATGTATGTGCTTCTCTTTCAAAACCCACCTGTACATAACTGTACTATGTAGGATTGAGGCCTGTATTATGTAGGATTGAGGCCATAGTTTCTTAGTGACAATACTATGCAAAGTATTTGACAGAAAAAATACTTGTAAATTATAAAGAACTAATATACACATCACGTTTGCATACAACAAAATAATCTGGGATTGGAATGGATACCTTAAGTAGGGGGAAAGAAGTGTCGCTCCATTGTTCAGTTTAAAAATGGAAGATTATGTGCATCTATATGTCCAAAGAACAATACACAAAACCCTAAAAATAAATATATTAAAATTAGAACTATGGACAGAGAAGGCAGAGGTAATAACTAAATGAAATCACCATTGACACTATACCCTCTAGAAAACGAAAGCTCAGATTAATTCCGTAACGCATAGATGTGGATTTTCTTGTAACTTTTTCTTGAAGTATTGTATAGGATGATACAAAGAAATCTGAAATAAAATTATGGAAATAAATATAGAAAATAATTTGTAAGTACACGTGCACATTGTTACCATTCTTGGACATCATTTGTGTATCAAAACCCCATTCTAATGATATTAAGAGTAAAGTTGAAGAGAGTTAATGTATGACTTTGGTGGTTTGGTAAATGATTTCTTATGCAGTGTTTCCTAAGCACGCTACAGGTGTGATCCTCTGACTGCTTAATGCTGGTAATGGCTTTTAGTGATGGCATACGTCCCATTAAAGCAAATGGGACTTATCTGAGTGCAAGCAGTAAATAGCCAGGGATTTTTTCTGTAAGTCAAACAATAAACATAACTTCTACTGTTCTCACATACCTAAGTATTCTTAAAACATGGCAGCCAAATTCGAATGGGATGTGCACCAAATGAGTGCTTTGTAGGGGTGTGCATTTTGTTTTCGTTATAATGATAACGAAAATGAAAATTGTGATTTTTGTTTTTGTTTTTATAATAATGTAAACGACAAATAATGATAATGAAAACGAAATTTTGTTTTTGAAATAATGGGAAAACAATGAAAAATGTATTTCTGGCTATAATCTTTTTGTTTCTTATTCAATTCTGATGAAACCTGGAGATATTGTACCAGGAATTGAGGGCACTATGTGTACCAAAGTTCAAAAAAATTGGATAAAGGAGGCTGGTTTTAGAAGCAATTGAATGTTGTGATTTTAAGAAAAGCTCAATACACATTCCTGACTACACCTTTTTTATCTTCCATCCAATTTGCATGAAAACTGGATTATGTCGCTCCACTATTGTACCAATCCTGTCAAATTTCAGAAAGATTGGATAATGTTTCCTGATGTTATAAGCTATTCACTTGAAAATTCATTTCTGGCTGTAACATTTTTATATTCCATCCTTTTTACAAGTGATTTAGCAGACCTTTATCACACAACTTCCCTGTAATCTCTGCCAAATTACAGGACAATTTGATAAAGGGACCCAATTTTATAAGCAATTGACATTGTTCCCTTGAAGACCATTATTCAGATAAATAGCAGTACATGCAGTGCCAGTCAGAGGCTGGCAGGGGGAGGGAGGATGGGAAGCAACCCAACAGACTGACAGACACATTCACTGGCCAATAACTGCATGTTTCTTGCTTTACAGAACCAATCAGTGGTGGCTTCGAGGCAGGCATAGGGGGTGGCCCTGAGGCGGGCATAGAAGGAACATAACTGGGACTTTGGGGATAGCATCCCAGCAATCAGGAGACATAGGGCACTTTCATATATGCCCCCCCCCCGGCCAATATTTGGGCTGTGGCGGGGAATGCGCAGCCTAAATATGCACGGGGATTGGCCAGTCTGAAAGCCCCCCTTGTGGTTTTTCTGGCAGAGACGCTAAGGGATCCAGAGCTCAATTTCCTGCTCCGCATCCCTGCTCATCTTTGCCAGCAAAGTTACGCAGGGGGCTTTCAGACCAGCCAATCCCCGCACATATTCGGGCTGCGCATTACCCCCCGCAGCCCAAATATATGCGGGGTGCCATATTAGAAATTGGCCATAGTTTACAAATCCAGGCTGGCCAATTATTATCACAATCACATCCTGCAGCACTGTGACAGAGGACATAAGAGAATCTCTATTGGCTCTTTCCTAAACAGATGGTTCTGACTTCCTAGTAACAAGTGGGGGAGAAATGTTGGGATGGTCACAGCACAGAATAAGGATATTTGGTTGACATTTCTGCTGACCAATTGGCATCACAAACCGATCTTATACCACAGTGACATGTAAGAGAATTCCTGGCATAGACTATTTATTTATTTATTTATTTATTTATTTCAAACATTTACTACCCCGCCCCTCCTGCCACAGGCAGCTTGGGGCGGCTTGCAATTCGTAAAACAACATTAAAACATTAGAACAACAATTAAAACAACTAAAAGGAGGAAAAGAAAATAACCCTATACCCCAAAAAACCCTCCACCCCCTCACCCATTTTTATGCAGTGAAAACCTTTTAACAAGGCCTTAGCTTTATATCAAGGTTGATCCCAGAAATATGTATACTGATGTATCCAAGAATGATTGATATGTGGTATAGTCGGAGATTGAGAATGGATTTGAGTAAAAGGATGGTCTAAGCTGGTCTAAATATATAGATTAGAAGAATGGAAGCCTTCAGAGAAGGATAAGCAAATGTATTTACACACATGATAGCTGACTTGGGAATGTGGTATATAAGAATCAAATAAGCATACCACATCAGTATACATGTTTCTGGGATCAACCTTGATATAATGCTCAGGCCTTGTTATAAAGTTTTCACTGCATAAAAAATACGCCTGAGGAAGGGAATTTCCCGAAACGCATTGGGTTGGGTTAAGATTTTTTTATTATTCTTTTAAATAGGAACACATTGTTTATATATATCATGAGTGTGTTTTAGATGATGTTGCATTTACGTATAAATCAGGTTCAGCATTTTGATAAAATATGTTGATCTACTTTGGGACCAACACAGATAATTAAAGTGGTGTTGCATTTGAGTATGATTTATATAGAAAGATTGTTTTATTAAATTTATTCTCATTATTGGTCCAGTGGCTTTTTCGCTTTTGTTTATGCAGTTTTGCAAAATAGCATAATTCAACTGCCTATAAAATATTATTCCTTTATCTAATATTTCTGACATTTGGTACACATAATGCCTTCCATTCAAGGTACAGTCTGCCTAAGTGTCATTCAAATATAATGATAAACAAAAAAGCTACAGCCAAAAATGTGTTTTCTATTGAAACCAATGGAAAACTAAAATGAAAGCAAAAATGAAAATGAAATTTTGATATTTTTGAAAACAGCAGATGTAAATAATGAAAACAAGAAATGAAAATAATGAATGACATGGGTCCCTGGTGCACACCTCTAATGCTTTGAGGATTTGAACCTTTGTGCACAATCCTTGTTCATCCAAATGTACTAGGGGAGGTTGCATGTGCATAAATTGCATGCCAAAGTGCTACACTATACTTAAGTGCGCACCAAAACATCTGCAGTGAGAACCATCTGTATGCAGCGTAACCGTGGTCAGTGGGCTGCTGCCTGTAATTTGAGAGTGTGGCATGCACCTCTGTGCCTGAGGTGTACTTACAATTGCTCAGATGACACTGGGTGTTAACAAACATGACACTGGCCCAGGAGGTGCCACCTGGGCCAGCATCACACTGGGTGTTAGGGATGGGCGAACAGAACTGAGTTCGGAAATTCAGTTCGGTTCGGTTCAGAGATTCGGTTTGGTTCGGAAGTTTGGTTCGGTCGACCGAACTATTCGAGTTTGGTCCGAACTCCGAACTTCCAAACAAAGTTTGGAAATTCAAACCCCACTGAACTAAATGGAATATTATATTTTAGGGATGGGCGAACAGAGCCAAGTTCAGAAATTAGGTTCGGTTTGGTTCAAAAATTGAGTTTGGTTTGGAAGTTTGGTTCGGTCGACCGAACTGGTCGAGTTTGGTCCGAACGCTGAACTTCCGAACTGCGTTCGCCCATCCCTACTGGGTGTTTTTAGACACACATTTCTCCTGGATGTTTGCTGTTACATCCTGAACTTTCTGTGTGTCTAAATCACTCACCCAGATCTCAAACATCTGGATCTTTGAACTTCTGCGTAGAACTTCTTCCAGAACTTTTGTGTGTAAAAAGTTCTCCTGGTAAACTGCTTTGCTCCAGGCAGCTGTGATCACTTGGTTTTCATGGCAACCTGTCACATCTACAATTGTGTGGCTACTTTAGGCTGCCTCAGGGCAGTGTTTGTGTGAAGAATGCATCCAGGAACTGCCTCAGGGCAGTGTGTGTGTGAAAAATGAATCGGGAGCTGGGACTGCATTCTCACCTGTGGCAGTGGTGGCGGCAGCGGGAGGGGACATGCGCAAGGGAAGCCACGGCAGATCTCCATTCGCACCAGCTCTTTTCCCAGCCACTGGCTCCTCCGCACTGCCACGTCTCCCTCGCCCTTCCCGCTGCCACCACTGCCGCCGCAGGTGAGAATGCAGCCTTACTTGTGGACTTGTAAACCCAGAAGATTGAAAAATAATGTGTGTGTAAAAATGCCCACTGTTACGTTTGTTCTGGGCCCGCCAGATGCAGGCCCAGTACAAACCCCACATGGGTGGAGGGTGGGCATGGACTGTGGGCCCACAATCTGGGTCCAGCAGCCACACAGCTGGGCCTAAGCATGAAGAACTGTGCGGGAACGTCTGCTCCTGGCCCCAGCTCCTGTTGTGAGAGGTTGCCATGGTGCCCAGCCATGGCTGCCTATAATAGGCAGCCATGGCTTCCCATCATTGCGGGGGGCGGGACAACAGCAGCAGCACAGTGATGTGGTAAGGTGATCACACGTTGCTCGGCTCCCCACCTGCCCTCCCCAGCTGGGGGAGGCTGGGGGAAGCCCTCCCCTCCTCCGGGTGGGACAGACATCTGAGTGGACATCTGTTAAGACCTACTGTGGTACTGACCATGCAGAGGGACTGTGGTAGGGTGGACGGAGGTGACCCTGCATGTGGAAGTGAGACTGAGCAATGGACAGTGATGCCTCTTGTTGCAAATGAAGTTTTGGCACCGACTTAAGTCTACTGCAGCCTTCAGCATGCACCTTATGCATACACACACCTCTTACACACCTTCATAAATGAGAAATGTGCTCTCAAATAATTAAAATGTTATCCCTTATGTATAATAAAGAAACTCCAGTCACAAAATTGAGATCCACCAACCTACAATCATAAATCTTCTGGGGATTTTTCTTGTAACTAAAGCATCCGTGTAAAATACTGAACTTGTACATTTGTTATGCTGTTTTGCATAATAATGCCACTTAAGTGTTTAGTTTATATTAAAACGGAATAATACTCTGGCTAGTATAATATGTAAACTAGTAATTTTGTTTTGTATTCTCTGTAAAAAGTGTTTTATATTATACAGTAGCTAAGTGAATTGCACTATTGTACATGCAATGCGGCTTTTTTCTTTTCTTTTTTTTTGGTTATTCAAGAATTTCCTGGGAATGTAGTTTCATGTAATAATTTTTTTTCAATAAAAAGGCTTAATGATATAAAAAGTCAGTCATGTATTTTTGATATAAAACATTCAAACAGGCAGAAACCAAGTAAAATGCAGAACGAGGTGAATATTCTGTATCTGAATAAGCAGAACTGAAATGCATTTAATTGATTCTTGTAGTTATGATGCCAGAATTTCCTAGGTTGTTTCTTAAGGATTTTATCATGTGTTCCAAAAGGATTTTAGCATGTGTTCCTTTAAACAGCAGTGGGCTGTTTAAATGAATCAGAAAAGATTCTGCTGGTGTGTTCTTTGAAGACACTTTTAATGGATAATGCATGAACAGGGGTCAGACAAGTCGTTACCCAGCATGTGCACCCATTATATTAGCCCTGCCTCTGACCACCTGTTTAAAGTGGCACAGCTGGATGTGCGCTCCTGAGAGCCATGCAGCACCTACGGAGCGCTCATGGTGCCATGCCAGGGAATGCGGAGTGCACCGTGTGGGGCAAGCCAAATAGAACTGTGGCAAGAAGCAGGCAACCATGTGGCCCCTGGCTGTTTGAACAGCTGCAGACAGGTCTGCCAGTACCACAGAGCAGTGGTTTTTCAACCTTGTTTCATTTGCGGACCCTTAAAATATTTCACCTGGAGGTGCAAATCCCTTTGGAAATCTATTATGTGTAATAGCTGGGTCTTGTCACTTTCAGCCGCTAGGCAGTAGGGGGTGGGGTGGGGCGGAATTGCACTGTCTTTGCAACTGACAGGCACTGGCCAGGAGCGCTGGGGAGCCCGGCTCAACAGCGCTCCCAGGACTTGTCACTTTCAAAAAGTCCATCTGAGTGCTTCCCCCATACCATCTATCAGTTGATAGGCGATGTGGCCTAGCCTGAAACTGACAAGCCCTGACTGGGAGTGCTGCTGAGCCGAGCTTTCCAGTGCTCTCGGCTGGCACTTGTCAGTTGCAAAGGCCAGCCTGGCATGCCTTCCCCCAATACCGCCTATCAGCTGAGGCAGTGGGGTGGGTGAAGCTGCCTTTGAAACTTATCAGTGCCAGACAGGGGTGCTTGGGAGAAAATGATACCTTTTCTAGAATCTGAAACTTTATTTTCATAGTCATCTTCTTTTAGGGGACCCTTTAGATATAGCATGCAGACGCCCAGAGAACTGGGGGCCACAGGATGAAAAAAACCACTGCAGAAGGGTCATAGACCCACAGCCTGGAGTGTCCTTATGAGCATTAGTGTCCCAGCCAGACTGCTTGCTTGAACTTCGATGCATTTCCCCCCAAACTCCTGTCCCCTTCGCATTGCTGGTGCTCAATAAAGTCGGCCGTTTTCTCCCTGCTATCTGCATTCTGAGAGTGGTGTGCTGGAGTTCCTGTGTTTGGGTGTTACTGGCAGGTGTCCCACCTGATATACACCCTCATGGTTGGCCGGTATTGGTAAGGGGCTGCACCGCCTCCCGGGATCATGGGCAGGAAGGGGTTAATGGCTGCTTCCGCGTCTTGTTTTCACGGTTTCCATGGCTGTGCTTTATGGCAGGGGGAGGGCTACTGGTTGGGGTGTGGGGTCGTATGGGACAGGGACGAAGAGGAAATGGGGAGAATGTGTGGGAGCTACCTCTATGGCTTCAGTATCATGCAGGGAACTGCTCGTTTGTTTTCTCCCCACACAGTCCACGTGTGTGGGTGCTCTGTGGCAGAGCCACAAGGTGGCTCTGGGCCCCCATGTCTGACTAGCTCGTGTGAAAACACCCAACACCTGTGTGTGTTTTTTTTAACACACTAAAATAATGCATTGAGTTAAATGTATTCTTGTAAACCATTTTCCAGATTTTCCAACAAAGTGTCATGTGATGTCATAAAAATAGCAACGCTACTTTAAATTATCCTCCTCCCCATCTTCTTTAAAGCTCTTTTATCCTGTACTGCTTACAAACAGGTCCAAAATGTTTAGGCAGCTAGTGACAGCTTCAGGGCCAGGACAACCATTTGTTGTTTCCCAGTGTAGTGGAAGATTCATAAATGAAAGACAGATGGTGTCATCTTCTTAGACAATAATAGACAGGCAACTTCGTTCTTCCTGCTCATGGCATGATACAGCCTAGCTAACTGCTACATATTTCCAAACTGCCCCCTATGCTCCAGTCCAATGTAAAACCTGTAAACGACTTCTCTGGATCTGTTGCAGAGTTGGGTACAGTCAGTGGAGTGCTGCATGGAGTGCTTAGTGGAGACTAGGGATGCACGAACACAGTTCGGATGTTTGGAGTTCGGGCCGAACTCGGCCTGTTCAGATGACCGAACTGAACGGCTGAACTGAATGTTCGAACGGCCAAACAGTTTGGAAAAGTTCGGATGAGTTCGGATGAGTTTGGGGGCGGGGAAAATGTGACTTTGGGTGGGGAAAATGTGTCTGGAAGGGGGAGGCAGATGAGGAGAAGACTTCCTGGCACCAGGGGTGGAGACCAGGAGTGGTTTCAGGGCCAAATTATACCAATACCGAAAAAAAAAATATCGATTTCGGTATCGGTATCAATAGTGCTATTTTCGGATGTTCGGCCGAGTTCGGCCAAACTGAACTCCACCGAACCGAACAACCGAACCTGAACTTGGGTTTCGAACTGAACGACCGACCGTCTGAACATCCAAACCACATTCTGTTCGCAGATCCCTAGTGGAGACAGCAGGCATGGCGTGGGGGCTGTGCACTGCCTCAGGTTGCTGTACACTAGGGCAGTAGGTATGTAGGTAGTGTGGGTGGTTCCCCACATCCTTTAATCTGACCCTGATCTGCTCCTTATCACACAGGCAGCAGTCATCTCTTTTTTTCTTGTTATTTCTCCGCATTCCCATTTGTATATTGTACCCACCTGGGTTTTTTCCCCCTCATCTCCCTATTCAGGCCCTAATATTTTATTTATTTGACATTCATACACTGCCCTTCCCTGAAGGCTCAGGGCAGATTACAATATATATTAAGACATTTAAAATACAACCCCCCACAAAAAATCCCAACCCACTCCAACCCCCCCAACAACCACCACCCACCTTAATACCTATTCCCACCCTCCAATGCCTTATCAAAAAGAAAAGTTTTACATCACCTCCGAAAGATGTTCAGGCCTGGTCTCAGACAGACCTCCAGGAGGAGGGAGTTCCACAGTATCGATGTAGTAACCGAGAATGCCCTTCTGCATGCCCCTGTCAAACAAATGTGTCAGAGACTTCTACGTGTGCTTTATTTCATGTATTGTGAATTCTTCTAAGCATTTGCAGGGCAGGTGGGCTTAGATTGTATGCTTGCTGAGCCAGCCCCATCTTATTGTTATTATAGGTTTGACAAGTGCTCATGGTATTTTCCAGAAGAAGGGAACTGGTGAGCAGAGCAGGACCACAAAATCTAGCCATCACCACAATAATAAAATGTAGAGTTAGCTTAATCATCTCCATTTCCCATCTTTTTTTGAGAGATCTAGAAAAGAGATATAGTGGTAGACTGTTCATGATAAAAGAAAGAAAATATTTTAATTTAGGATAGGCCCATGCAACAAACCAAATTCCTTTCACATATGATACATGACTCTAGATTATGGCATGTGTACACAATTGGGAACTTGGCCCAATTCCCAACATGTTCAGCGTCCTATTACTCCTCCTCCTTGCTCACCAGTTCTCTTCCTCTGGCAAATACCACAAGCACGTGGAAGAAGGATGCTGCAGGTCCTACTTCCACTCTGGCAGCCTCTCTGCTGCTTTGGAGGAGCAAGACCTCTGAAGGAGCACATCAAACTGGAATGGTGGGAAGTGATACCATAGGTAGAACCTGCCTTCCAGGTGATGTGTTATCTTCTCACACTGAGGAAACATCTCCAGGGGTATGTGTCCAGGCGGGTGGGAATAGGATAGCTGTGGTAGTTGATGGTTTGATTATTAGAAATGTAGATAACTGGGTTGCTGGTGGCTGTGAGGACCACATGGTAAATTGCCTGCCTGTTATGAAGGTAGCAGGCCTCACACATTGCATAGACAGAATTTTAGAGAGTGCTGGGGAGGAGCCAGCTGTCATGGTACATGTGGGTACAAGTGACATAGGAAGATGATGTAGAAGGCAGGTGCTGAAAGCCAAATTTAGGCTTCTTGGTAGGAAATTGAAGTCCAGAACCTCCAGGATAGCATTCTCAGAAATGCTCCTGGTTCCATGTGCAGGACCCCAGAGGCAGGCTCAGCTCCAGAATCTCAATGCATGGATGAGATGATGGTGTCGGGAGGAGTTCATTAGGAACTGGGGAAGTTGTGGATGGATGAACCTATACCAATGAGATGGGCTCCACTTTAACCAGAATGGAACCCAACTGCTAGCACTAAAATGAGAAGATTAAGTATAAAAATAAAAATAATACATTAAAGTGTTTATGCAACTGTTGGAAGTCTAAAAGAAAAGATGGGGGAATAAGAGTGTATGGCACTAAATGAAGAGCTATTCTAGACATAATAAGCATCTCAGAGACCTGATGGAATGGAATGAGGATAACTAGGGGACAGTGTAATACCAGGGTACAAAATATATCAAAATGACAGAGTAGATCAAGCTAGTGGTGAGGTGGCACTATATGTTACAGACAGTATTGAGTCAAGAAGCATTAAAGTTTTACAGGAAGTGAACTGTACTCTGGATATCTACGAATAGAAATTCTGTTCATAGCAGGGAAGTATATAGCGGTGGGGATATACTATCATCCCCCTGACCAGGATGGTGAGAGTGACTAACTATGAAATGCTCACACAGATTAGACAGGCTACTAAAGTCAAAAACATAATCATAATAATCATAATAATAATAAATGGGTGATTTTCAGTTACTCTAATATTGACTGGGTGAATATCTCCTTGGGGAGATGATAATAATAGAGGTAAAGTTTCTTGATGCCGTAAATTACTGCTTCTTGGAGAAGCTGGTCCTGGAACCAATGAGAGGAGGTGTTACTTTTGCTCTGGTCCTAAGTGTAGTGTAGGACTTGGTACAAGGGGTAACAGTGGTGGAACCGCTTGGCAATAATAATCATAATATAATCAAATTTGACATAATTACTGAAGGGAAAATTTTAAATAAAACTACCACAGCCACATTTAACCTTAAAAGGGGAGACTATGCTACAATGAGGAAATTAGTTAGAAGAAAATTAAAAGGAACTGTTGTGAAGATTAAATGTCTGTAAGAGGTGTGGAGACTATTTAAAAACAACATCTTAGAAACCCATATTAAATGTATTCCACAATTTTAAAAAGGTAGCAAGAGGACCAAACATCTGCAAGTGTGGCTAAATGATGAAGTGAAGGAGGCTATTGCATCCAAATAGGTTTCCTTTAAAAAATGTAAAACTAGTCCTAATGAGGAAAATAGGAAAGAGCATAAGCACTGGCATATTAGATGTAAAACGTTAATAAGGCAGGCCAAGCGAGAATTTAAAGCGAGACTTGCTAAAGAGGCAAAAGTTAATAATGAAGATGTAAAAATAATGATGCACTTTTAAATGCATCAAAAGCAAGCCACCTACTAGAGAGTCAGACCATTAGACTAGGGGATAAAAGGGGTAGTCAGGAAAGATAGGACCATTGCAGAGAAGTTGAATTAATTATTTTCTTCGGTTTTCACTGCAGAGGATGTTGGGGAGACACCCACACCAGAATTGTTCTTTGTAGGTGTTGAATCAGAAGAGCTGTCACAGATCAACGTGACTCTGGAAGCGGTTATAGAGCAGATTGACAAACTAAATAGTAACAAATCACATGCACCAGATGGTACACACCCCAGAGTTCTGAAGTGATCCTGGAAACTACAGACCGGTGAGCCTGACATCTGTGCCAGGAGGAATGCTGGAAACGATTATTAAGCACAGAATTACTGGGTATATTAAGAAACATGGCTTAATGGGAAGAGTCAGCATGGATTTAGCAACGGGTAGTTGTGCCTCGCTAATCTATTGGAATTTTTTGAAGGTGTAAATAAGCACGTGGATAAGGGTGAGCTGGTTCATATAGTGTATCTGGATTTTCAGAAAGCATTTGGTAAGGTCCCTCATGAGAGACACTTGAGGAAATTAAAAAGTCATAAGATAGGAGGCATTGCCTATCGTAGATTGGTAACTGTTTAAAGGATAGTTTAAATCCTTTAAACGGGGGGGGCATTGTCTTATTGCTGTCCTGTGGGGTTTTCTTTTTTCAAGTCAGGGCTAGGGAGGAGGGGTGGGGGTGTAGGAAGGGTGGTTAGAGGGTGGGGCTTTAAAGCCCAGTGACCAGCAGCTCCCGTCACCAGCTACGAGCCACAGGCCATGAACTGAAGGGCCACGGCCAAAGGGTGCCGCACTTTGGGGCACTTCGGGGCCACAGGGGTGGATGGGGACATTTTTTAGTGGGTTTTTTTTTGGTGCAGGGCTAGGGAGGAGGGGTGGGGGTGTAGGAAGGGTGGTTAGAGGGAGGGG
>QEPC01011543.1:1067226-1111340 GCA_003113815.1 Sphenodon punctatus
GGGCATTGTGCCTGGGCCGCCTCCCTGGTCGGGTGCACCCGTGGGCCCCCTTCCTCTGCCTGTGCCCCCTCCACCTGCATCGCTGGGCCTGCCTGCCCCTCCTCCGGCTCCTGCCCCGCCACTGTCTCTGTCTGTGCCTCTGCTCTCTTCCGCCTCCCTCCTCGCTCCATCCCGCCACGCTTGCTTGCTGCCGATTTCGCTTTAAATCTCCCTCCGGAGGTTGTGTTGTTGCTGGTTGCCCGGCAGTGACGCTGCGTACCTTGTCCCCGGCTGGGGCTCGTTTCGTTTGGTTCCGCGCAGGGATTGGCGTCCAGACGTTACTTTTGGTTGGTTCCCAGTGGGGGTCCATTTGACCACGCTTCCCGGGACCTTCCCCCGGCTAGCCCGGGAAGCGTGGTTGAAATTGGTCCCATGTGCGTATTGAGCGTGATGAACATCTGGCGCGTGCCGAACAGACGTTCAGGGCCCTTTGGCCCCCCCGCGGGGTTGAGCGTGGTTCACTGTGGTTGAGCGTGATCTCGTAACGTCTGAAAATACCCTGAAAGAACTAATTTGTAATATTTTTTTTAAAAAGGAAGAAATTTCTGACCAGCTCAGCTGAGAACTTTCAGCATCTGTTGGCTTCAAATGAAAGCCACTGGACTTTCAATACTTTTAGAAACAGAGACATTTTTCTTTATGGGTAATGAAAATGCCTTTCACCACAGTGGATCCTCTGTGGTGGTGACATTCCCGTGAACATCTGTTTGACCCCTGCCAGATGTTCACCACAGTGAATCTCTGGAGGGGGTCAAACCTAACCATGGTTCTGGACCTCTGACCGTCCGGAGGTCGAGAACCGTGGTTAGCTTGGCCACGATCTGGAAAGGGGCAAAAGTAACATCAGTTACCTTGTCCCGGTCCGGAATCACACCCCGAACCACAGTACGGGATTGGGCACAGCGGCCTCATTGGCCGCTACAGCTGGCCATCTCCCCGTGGGCAGGGGGCCAAGGGAGCAGGGGGGGCGGGGCTGTGCGGCCACATGTCCTGTCACGCAGCCCCACCCCCTCCCCAATTCCCCACAGTGATGGAGCCAGCACATCTGAAGGACGGATGGCTTCATCACGGACCAGGATCTGAGAGCGATCCCAGTCCGGGGTTCAGTGTGGCGGGCCTCCGGACCAGTCACATCTGAAATTACCCAAAGTGCACCATATGAATTTTGGAGCCAATTTTTAACACTCAAATTTAAACAATAACAATGTTAAACAAAGTTAAACAATAACAATGTTTAAATAACAATATTTAAACATTTAAATAACAATATTTAATAACATTGTTATTAAACAATAACAATGTTAATAACAATAACAATGTTAAACAAATTTAAACAATAACAATGTTAAACAAATTTAAACAATAACAATGTTATTTTAAAAAACATGAAAAACTAGACTCGGCAGAAACTGGTCACTCTCCCCTGGGGAAAGCTTGGCAAGTGGACTTCTCAAATCCAGCAAATTTCAGTACTGGTATAAAATGCAAATGTCTGCAATACTGTTTTGCATAAATATCTGCAATTCTGTGAAATTTAATAAGATGCCTGTGAAGAAAACTGACAATTAAATGAGTTGATCCCTGGCCTACTTTTTAGTTTACCAGTAATTTCTTGAAAGACTCCTGTGGCTTAAAATCCTTAATGCTTTTATTAATATCTTCTGTAATTACAGCACCGAGGATATTTACTTTCTATTGCATTTTACCCTGCCAAGATATTAAAATTTTAATCCTTAACAATGAGCGTCCCTCCTGCATGTCTCCCCCAGTTCTGCAGCATGAATATAGTTTGCATCTGTAAAATTCCTCAGTTTTATTTTTCCTGAAATAATTTGCTAGTTAGTTGTTTTAATTTGAAGTAGGATAACAAATTCAATTTTTACTTATTTACACTAAGAGATGCCAAGCTGGGGGAAACAATTTTGCCAGGCCCATCAGCTTATACAAAAAAATAAAAATAAAAAAAAATAGAAGTCCAACAAGTCCCAGAATAGCCAGGGAGGCCAAAACCTGACCCACTCCGTCCCACCCTCCAACAACCTCGTACCTAATCCCTCTTCCTGTCTCCCAACCCATCCTCCCCCTCCACTCCCCATCCCAACCCACCCTACCTGTCTCCTCCAAATTCCTGGGGGAACAACTAGGTCTTACACTGCTGCCAGAACAAAAGGTGAGCAGATTCAGGCAAAGGGAGCTCTCCGCTGTATGGGAGTTCCACAGCAATGGAGCAGCCACTGAGAACTCCCTCCTCATGGGGGTCATCCATCTACAATACAGGACCTCCAGGAAAGCAACCCCAGCCGACCACAGAGGCCATCCCAAGGCCAGGGGGATGAGGTGATCCCTCCGATAAGTGGGACCCAGACTGTTTAGGGCTTTATATTGTGCTTGCTTACAACTAACTTAAGCTCTCTGCACCCACACTTTGCCTTGGTCTTTCAGCCTCAATCCTCTTCCTCAGTAGATTGGGGGTAACATTGAAGCTGGGGACAGCAAGCTCCTCCCTGCCCCAAAGGAAAGCTGCTTAGAGGGACTGAACTGTGCTGCTTTCCACCTGCACCTGGCCTCCCAATTCTCCTACAAAAGGAGCCTCTGGCCTTGGCAGGCGGATGCATGTGGTGGTTGCCAAAGGCCAGTACCAAAGGTACCAGGTGTTCGGTGGCCATTAAGTGGCCATAGAGGCCTTGGGGGCTTCTATATAGTTCTCTTTTTATATAATAGTAGCCTTTTGCTTCTAGCTGTTTGTGTTAACGTGGTTTAAAATTATTTTTAGGTTGATTGGGGTGTGAAGGGATATGGACTGGGAGGGGGGAAGGGTTTTGTTTAAAGCCCTTTATGAGTGTGGGGGTTGTGGGTAAGGGTAGTCAGGGATGGGAAGGAGTGTCATGGCCCACCTGTGAGAGAGGGTAGGTAGGTACGTGTTTATTGTTAGCAGCCATAGGCCATAACAATACAAACATAAGAACAAACATAAATACAAAGCCTAACCAGGCAAAATATAATAGCAACACATCAAAACAAAAAGCCATGTCAGGATCAAGCTTGCAGTAATGCAACGGACCGCTTTTGTATTACAAACCGATTGAATTTTAGCAGATTACCCCCATTTTTGCTTATAAAAGACGATGCAAGCACAAAAAGCTGCCACAGCTCTGGTACACAATGAGTCTCTCCTGTCCAACAAGAGCTGCAGATGAAAATCATCAGACAACCCAACAGGTAAATTGCTAATAAACACCTTAATATATTTTTCCCTCAGATGGTTATAAGCTGGACATTTCAAGATTATATGTTTTACAGTCTCAGGGACTGCAAAATCACAAAATAAACACAATCTATCCTCCTTAGGACTATTACGATATCTACTATCCAGAATTACGGAGGAGAATACATTCAGGCGCATTAAAGTAAAAGCCCTCCTCTGGGGCCAAGACGACCAATTGATTAAGTATGGTGCTGGAACAACTTGTGGGCCACTGTAAACATAACCTGGGACAACCTTCTGAGTAAACAAGGCATTATTTTCGACCTGAAGTTCTTGATCCAATATCCTTTGTTTTATTAACCTCATTGCCCCCTTTTGCCCCAAAGTTAGCAAGAGCTCTCTTGGCAGACCTACCTTGAGTAACTCAACCCCAACGGAACAGCATCAGCTATCTTCCTTATTTGCACTATATATATATGTGACAAAAGAGAGTTCGAGGCAGGTGGAAAAATGACCTCTTTCAGCCATAATTTAAAAATAGTCACTAATGCTTTGGACCTGATTGGTCTCAATGCCGTTTCAGCTCTTAGAACCGTCTGCTGTACACATCTAGGAACCCCCAAAATTGCTCACAAAAGGAGTTCTGGGTTCCTTCAAGCCTGTCCAAGACAGACAGGCCCCATACTGCTACTGCATAAAGGAGTTGAGATATTACCTTTGCCTTGAAAAGTTGGAGGGCAGGACCCACCAATCTCCCGCCCTGGGTGTGGAAAAAACTAACTAACAGACTAGAAGTCTTTTGGGCCTGGAGAATAGCTGCCTCAATATGCGGTACCTATCCTCCAGAGATTGAAAAAACAACCCCAAGATACTTAGACTCGAACCTGCTCGATCGGAGACTTATTCACTTGCCATCTGTGTTGTTTACACTTTTAACCAACCACCAAGACCTTGGTGTTAGCGTGATTAATGATCAAATTTTCTTGGTCGCAGTAGGAGCCAACTGTGAGAGAGGGTACGGTCATGGGGCAGGATGGCAGGAGAGAGTGCCATGGCCCCTTTGGGGGGGGGTGTATGGGCACATGTGATGTGAGGGAGTGTCCTAGCCCCACTGTGAGAGCGGGGTAGAGAAATTATTATTTTTTATTTATTTACTTTGATTTCTTAGCCGACCCCTCCTGCCACAGCAGCTCGGGGCGGCTTACAACACAATAAAATACAATAAAAACACACATAATAAAAAAATACAATATAAAATATAATTTAAAACCACAAAACATAGGCAGAGCCACAAACCCCCTCTCCCCTCAAACCCCACCCCTCACCCATTCCTCTCGCCGAACGCCCTTGCGGAACAGCCAGGTCTTACATTATCGTCGGAAAGAGGGGAGGGAGCCAGACAGACCTCCGTCAGGAGGGAGTTCCACAGCTGTGGTGCAGCCACTGAGAACGCCCCCCTCATTGTCGTCACCCGGGATACCCGTGAGGAAAGAGGGGCATGGGTATGGGAGAACCCTGTTGGAGGGAGTGTTCCAGCTCCTCTGTGAGAGGGGGTGTATGGGCATGGGGGGATTGCATGGGATTTGTGGTATGGGTTGGGACTTAGGAGGGGGATGGGAGGGTCCCCCACCTATGCCATTCTGCCTCTGGGGACACTGTGCTCATGAGACCCTCTCCAGACGCCTGCCTCCCTGGGTCCTTCTGGGTCTTTTTGAGGATGTGGAGATTCAGAATCAGATGCTGCAGGGGAGCCCCTGTTTGAAGCAGGCTAGGAGAGGGGCAGCTATTGGGGTTGTGCTGGGAATTGGGGTGTGTGGCGGGAGGAGGACAGACCATAGGGATTGTCAGGAGAGACACTTGATGTCTGTCCCTGTGTCCCACTCCCACCCTTTCTCAGGA
The DNA here is from genome assembly GCA_003113815.1 of Sphenodon punctatus. Classification (NCBI taxonomy): domain Eukaryota; kingdom Metazoa; phylum Chordata; class Lepidosauria; order Sphenodontia; family Sphenodontidae; genus Sphenodon; species Sphenodon punctatus. Next base: position 1,072,370 of record QEPC01011543.1, read on the forward strand.
TATTTGGCGGATAAGGCCAGTAGGGCCCCTGATCTGATACTGATGCTGCTTAATGCAAGGTTGGTGGCAAATAAATCCTGTGTCATCCATGATTTGATTCAGAATGATGCTGCTGACCTTATATGTATTATGAAGACCTGGCTGAATGCAGCATCTAGGCCAGTTTTGTCCCAGATGGTGCCAGCATCGGGTACTCTGTGCAGCATCAGGATATTTTTATGGGTTTTGATATTTTAATTATGGGGAGGTTATGCTCCTTTTATTCCTGTCTTCTGCAGAGCCCTGTGTTAGTTTTAAATATGTGGTTGTTTTAGCTTTGTATGCCATCCCAGGCTGCCTTCTGCAGGAGGGGCAGGGTAAAAAGTGTTAAAATCAATCAATAAAAAATAAAATATAAAATGTGGCCACTTTATGTTGGATTTGGCTGGGGATAGACTGGGAATCCTCTTGGTTTAACGACCACCCTGCTGCACAGCTGATTCCCTAACTGCTCTAGCCGAGCTAGTCTTGAAGGTGGTGTTAAAGTCACCCAGACGTATTGTCTTGGGTGATTTCAACATACATGCTGAGGTTAACCTTTCAGGAGTGGAGTAGGAGTTCATGGTCATGGCGCATCTCCTTTCACGCCCAGGGTGCCTGGAGCATATTGCATCGGTGAGCCGAAGTCTGCACTGACTTCCTGTAGCTTTCTGGGCACAATTCAACGTGCTGGTTCTGACCTTTAAAGCCCTAGATGGTTTGGGGCCCACATATCTGAAAGACCGCCTATCCTACCATGCTCCATTGTGGCCCTTGCAATTGTCCGGGAGCGCCTCCCTGTGGGTACCGTCCATTAGCCTTGTTCATATGACAAGGGCTTGCAGGGAGGCGTTCTCAGTTGCTGCCCCAGTGCTATGAAAGTCCCTTCCCCTGGTTCGTTTGAATGTCTTCTAGACATGGTGTAAGACTTTTTTATTTGAAAAGGCATTTGGCAGGCAGGGATAGGGTACTGAGGTGGTTTTGAGGTATGTGTGAGTGGGGCTGGGGTGTGGTGTGGAGGGGAGTGAGTGGGTCTTGGTTGGGACGTTGTGGGTGTGGGTTGGGTGGAAGCTTTTAGGAGGGTTGGGATGGGGTTTTATGATGGTTTATATGCTGTTTGTTTTGTAAGCCGCCCTCAGCCATTTGGGAAAGGCAGGGTAGAAACTGGGGGGAGGGATAATAATATTATGGACTTGATCCCTAGCTCCACTGGAGCCCATATATACAGTCTCCCTCCACCCCTGATGGTCCCAAGGCTTGTCCTTGAATCCATGTCACCCATCTCTCCGCCTTCATTCCCTGAATGAATAAACGCCATGCAGCATTGCATATGGAGTGAAAAAGAGTGAGGCCAGGGGGTAATTGACATGAAACTGAGTAGAGCTTCCTCTTGCTGGCTTTCTGAGGCAAGTGTGTAATTGATACAAAACTGACTACAGTGTAATGTCTTTGTGACAGAGTTGGCTTCTGATAAAGAATCAGTAAGATCTCCTCCCCCTGGACGAGTTGAGCCCCCAAACGTCACAGGCTTGGAGCATGAGATCAGTAACATCTGCTTCTGTGATATGATAGTGATTGGTGCAGCCAAAACAGAGTTATTAATGATTTTAAAATCAGTTCTGCAGGCTTGTGCTTGCGCAATGGAGGTGCCCATGCTCCTGCCGGCAGGGGGGAAAGTCTGGTGGTGAACTTCAGTAGCATGAATGAAGAGAAGGGAGGAGGGACTCACCGCCATCTCCCTCCCACTCCTCTGCTGCTACTGATCCACAGTGAGTCTCACCCCCTGCCTGTTCCCCCAGGCCCACTAGCCTCCCAACCTTGCTGCGAGGAAGGGGAGCCCGCAAAAGGCTAGTCCTGTCCCCGTTCAGCTCCCCAGCCCCTCGCAAGAATCATCTCAGGACTTTCAGCAGGAGAAGCCGCTCCAAGTCCAGAGACAGACACTTCTGGCAAGCGACGGGCTGGGGAGCTGAGCGGGGACAGGACTAGCCTTCCCTGCAGTCAGGGGGTTGGACACCTAGTGGGCTGGCATGGGGGAACAGTGGGGGGGGGGCAGCATTAGGACCCCGCAACCCAGGCACCGCTAATTCCCTGTGGCTCAGGGCAGAGATTAGCACCAGAGCTCCCTTTTTCCCCGGACCCCCTGGCAGGCTTGGAAGCTTATGGAGGGGGTGGGGGAGAGGAACTACATCACTCCCCTGGTCCTCTCTCCCCTCACTGGCACGGTGCTGTAAGTATTGCTGCCTCCACTAGGGACACTGGGGCTGCCGACATGTTTCCTGTCTGGGCATGATAGGACTACATTTCCCAGCATGCCCAGACAGGACCAGCAAGATGGTGGCAGCCCTGCGTGTGTCCTCCTGCCGCGTTGCGAGGCCTTTTTAAAAACACTACAGCCCCGCCTGACCCTCGTGTGAGGCTGCAAGTTGGCGGTGGAATTGTTTTGCAAGCTGCAAGTTGGAATTGTTCTGTTGTTGCAAGCTGCAAGTTGGCGGTGGAATTGTTAATTTTTATCAATAACTAAACTTTCACACTTTTTCATTATTAAGCTTTAGTTTATTAGCATAATTCAACAACACACAATTTTTCAGAGTGCATTAACTCTGTCCTTTACATGTATATTACATGTAATATTTAAAATATTAAATATTCCTCAAATTCAGAAATAATTTCCATGCTTCTTGGCGTTTATCTCTTGTTGCAATGTATGGAGTTGAATGTTTTTTTAATTCTAATTGTAATGAATTTGTATGTTTTTTGGAGTTTAAGCTAGAGTCAAAATGATCAGATTTTGTGATGCTTCTGAAGAGGAACGTTTTTTTGTTTTAAAACTGTTGTGCATTTAATGTTTTTTAAACTGTAAAGTTTTTTGTTTTCGTAAATTAGTTGTTAATGTTACAGTTAACAAGTTAAAGACTTGTAAGCCACCTGATCCTAAGAGGGAGGGTGAAATAAAAAAATCTAAATAAGTATTTAATAAATATACACCTTTGCATAATGTGCCTGCCCATTGCTCATCCACACACTGCTCCCCACCCCTGACTTTTCACAGAGTAATTTCAGAAATGACGGGCTGTTTGGCCCACCATGCTGAATCCTGGACCGGGATCTCTCTCAGATCCCGGTCCATGATGAAGCCGGTCGTCCTTTAGACGTGCCAGCTCCATCATGCTGGGAAATCCTGGCGAGGGCGGAGCCGCGCAGCGCGATGTGCAGCTGCACAGCCCCACCCCCCTGTGCTCCCTCGGCTCCCTGCCCTCAGGGAGACGGGCGGGTGCAGTGGCCAATGCGGCCTCTGCGCCCGATCCCATACCGCAGTTGGGGCCATGATCTGGGATGGGCCAAAGGTAACAGACATTACTTTTGGCCCATCCTGGATCGTGGCCAATCTAACCACAGTTCTGGACCTGAGGCCAGCCTCTGGTCCAGAACCATGTTTAGCTTTGACCCCTGCCAGAGATTCACTGTGGTGAACATCTGGTGGAGGTCAAACAGACGTTCACGGACTCGCCGCCACCACACAGGATCAACTGTGATACACTGTGGTAAATGGCGATTTTGTAAGTCTGAAATTACCCAAAGTCTTGTCTCCCAGTACACATCTCGTACCCATACACACACACACACACACACCCTAGTACTTGGATGTCCTGTTGTGCCCAACCCAGCACCTGTCAGTCCGTTGTCGATACATACACTGCCCCGCCCCCCCAGAACGTGGTTCAGAACAGAACGCGGTTCAGGTGTTTGGACATTTGGTCGTTTGGTTTGAAAGCCGAGTTCAGGTTTTGATGTTCGGTTCAGTGGAGTTCAGTTCGGCCGAACTTGGCCAAACACTCAAAAATAGCGCTATCGATACTGATACCTATACCGAATTCGAAGATTTTTGTTGGTATCAGTATCATTTGACCCTGAAACCACCCCTGGTCTCCGCCCCTGGTGCCAGGGAGTATGCTCCTCAGCTGCCTCCCCCTTTCAGTCATGTTTTTCCCGCCCGAAGTCACGTTTTCCCCACCCCCAAACTCAATCAAACTTTTCTGAACTTTTCCGAACTGTTCTGAAGTTTGAACGTTCGGTTCGGACGTTTGGCTCTGACGTCTGAACAGACCGAGTTCGGGCAGAACTCAGAACATCCGAACCGCGTTCGCCCATCCCTACCACCACCCCCGCCCTCCCCCGGTCTCATCCATGCATACACATCATTCAGCCTTGTCCCCAGCCCTCCAGTACTCAGTTGTCCAATTCTTTCCAAGACAAATGAAAGCATATATGGAATTGGTTGTCCCATCCCCAACTTGCAGAGGAAGAGGATTGGGGTTGAAAGACCAAGGCAAAGTGTGGGTGCATGGAGCCTAAGTTGAAAGCAAGTACAAAATGCAAGACTGTACAGCATTGTTACATGGCCATGCAAGTTAAGGCAGGAGCATTAACTTAGAATTTCCATGCTTTTTGGAGCATGGTTGAATTTGGTTTAAGAGAGGCGTTAAGACTTTTACAATGTTTTTTTGATTGTATAATTTAATGGTTTTTGAAAGGAGAATACACTAAATTCTCACTACTCCAACAGAACCAATGTGGAAAAAAATAGACTGTCTTTGATGGGACTTTTTGGGACTTTCCCTGGAGTTTTGAAGACTTCCCAGGACTTTTCAAAACTTTTCAGGACTTTTAAAAATGCGTCCCCCCATTAACCTGCTCCTAAGCTTCACGGAGGGACCGGCAACTGCATCAGGCCTCGTAGAGTGGCAAATATTCTTGTAGCTCTCCTCAGTAGAGGGACCAGCCTGCTTGCTGAACTTGTGCCAGTGTTCTGCACATGTGTGACATAACTTCACAAGTACACTTTCTCTGTTGGATAACATGGAAACTGCAAAAAGTCCTAACTTAAAACTATGCAACAGATTTTTAAAATCCAAACTCAGGAAATGACTAGAATGCATATTTGAATTGTCTGACACCTCTACACCTCCTGGGTTACAAAACAGAGAAATAACACTGCCTCTGATTTTCAGGTTATACCCCTCACCCATACAAAATTTCAGTGATAGACTAAATGATGTTGATTTTATAAAAAGTAGAATTTTTGTGATTTTAATAATGCAAACTGCCTTAACTATAGAACCACTCCCGCTGCTCTATAATAAGGAGAATCATGATGACCGACTAGACCTACAATACAGGAACATTTAAAAGCAGCCTAAGATCTTCATTGTGAAGGAACATAAAAAGGGGGCCGAAGTGATAGTGCCTCGGACTGAAGTGCATTTGCTGGAACAGAAAACTTTTATTTTGGAAAAAAATGTCTCTGGTAGTTGCATTTCAGTCCAACATACTATTATCTATGGAGTTTACTTCATATACTGTCTTCCAATGGCTTCTAGATGCACAATTGACTGAAGGAAAAACTTTAGGGACAGGCGTTTTGTTGCAGAATGTATCTAGATACGACATTGCTTACCAAATGAAGGAGGATTTGCTTACCAAATTGCCAGGAGTATTGAGCTTTCATTTTTTCCTTTGTCAGTGTGGACTCAGCAGGAGATGTGGGGTGCAGCTACATTAATCATTACTGTGGTTTGGGCAGTCTTACTGGGCGATGCAGTGCACCATCTGCCTGGTGGCTGCCAGATGTTCACCCTGCAGTGTGGTAAGGTGGGCAGCTGGCTGCTACGCCCTGCATCTTCAGAAAAAGGTCGGAACAGCCTTACCCAAAGTGGGGTAAGGCTACCCAGTGTGTGGTAGCGCACCACCACTTGTGGGGTCAGTCCCTGTCTGCCCCACCACGCAGGAAGGTCAACTGAAGGGGTTTGAGTGGCAGGTGTTGCCTCCATTATCACACAGCAATGTCACAGCTGGGGGTAAGATGGTGAGTAGGGCTGGGAAGCTGTCCATGTGGCTGATGTCCCAGCCCACCCTGGGGTGAGGTGGGACTTTCAACAGTGGCATTCCCAGCTTCCCTGTGGGGAGTGGATGGTTTGCCCTTCTTTCCACGTTAGGCCCAAAATGTGGCAGCAGTGATTGCCCACCATGGGCCATGCAGGGATCGGGCCTGCCCCAGCTCATGTGACTGCACCATTAGGCCCTTTGTACATGGATTAGGGTGGGTGGGAGGATGGATTTTTTGGTGCGGTGGGTGAACACGTGCGAACACTGAGTGCACACCCAATCTCCCCACCCACCACTGGTCGTTTACATGGATGCCCCCACCACCACCAGCCCAAACACCAAGCGGGGGGCAGGGGGGGCATCTGTGTAAAAATTGCCTTAGATTGGTGTTCCAAGACCATAGCATTGCAATCAAGGTAGCAAAGAAATACCTTAGAAAGATGAACATGTAGTTTCCCCCCTCCACCATAACAGGGCTTTTTTTTAAAAATAGTCCATTGATGCCAGCATCCTCAAGTAGAATTTATATCTACATAAAGAAACAGAAGCATAAACAATTATACATAGTGGTTCATAAACCAACAATACAGACCAATAGTCATAAACCAATATGAAAATCAGTAAATTACTAGGAAAATTCAGATTTGGCATGTTTGGTAGCAGTCAAGATGGTCCCGTCCACCCTTAATATTTTGTTGTGAGAAGCTCAGCTTTCTTTTCAAAACAAAGATTCTACCTGCATCAACATCGCTTCCCACTCCTCTCCTCTTCCTACTCCCTCCCCTCTCCCTCCTCCACCTCCTTCTCTCCTGTCCTCCTTCCCTCCTGCCTCCCTTGAGGAAATCTCCTCCCTGTGCTCCTTCTCCAACCCTTCCACTTGTCCCCTTGACCCCATCCCCTCCCGCCTCCTGACCTCTATTGCTTCCACTGCCATGCCTTTTCTCCTGCACATTATCAATCTCTCCCTCTCTACTGGGTCCTTCCCATCCATCTTCAAGCACGCCACTGTCTCTCCTATCTTCAAAAGGTCCACTCTTGAGCCCTCTGACCCTTCTAGCTACCGTCCTGTCTCACTCCTTTCTTTTGCTTTGAAGAATTGAATGTGTTGTCTACTCCCACTGCCTCGACTGCCTCTCCATCAACTCCTCCCTTGATCCCCTCCAATCTGGCTTCTGCCCCCTTCACTCTACTGAAACTGCTCTCGCTATGATCACCAATGATCTTCTTGTGGCTAAATCTAATTGCTTCTACTCCATTCTTGTCCTCCTTGACTTCTCTCCTGCCTTTGATACTGTTGACCACTCACTCTTGCTGGACTCACTTCACTCCCTTGGCTTCCGTGGCTCCATTCTCAACTGGTCCTCCTCCTACCTCTCTGACTGTTCCTTCAAGGTGTCTCTTGCCAACTCCACCTCCTCCTCCCTTCCACTCTCGGTTGGTGTTCCTCAAGGCTCTGTTCTTGGTCCTCTCCTCTTCTCTATCTATACCCTGTCCCTAGGCAAACTCATTGCCTCCCATGGCTTCCAATATCACCTCTACGCTGATGACACTAAACTCTATCTCTCCATCTGTTGAAGTTCGCCTCACCAGCTGTCTCTCTGACATCTCTATGTCTCAACATCAACTCAAATTCAACATGGCTAAAACTGAACTCCTTATCTTCCCCCCTCATCCTTCCTCTCCCTCTTCCCTGTCGATCCTTATCGATGGGGGCACCATCCTTCCCGTCCGCCAAGCTGTAGTTTAGGATTCATCTTTGACTCACCTCTTTCTTTTAAACTCTACATCAACTCTGTTGCCAAATCCTGTTGCTTCTCCCTCCATAACATTCTCCTTTTTCTCTCTGTCTCCTCTGCCAAAACTCTTGTTCACACCCTGGTCATCTCTCGTCTCAATTACTGTAACCTCCTTCTCACGGGCCTTCCCCTGCTCTCACCTTTCTCCACTTATCTCCATCCAAAACTCTGCTGCCAGGATCATCCACCTCGCCCGTCGCTTCGACTACGTGTAGCCCCTCCTCTCTTTACTGGCTCCCCATCCTGAACGAATCCTGCAGAAGCTCCTAGTCTTCACCTATAAAGCTCTTCACAACCTTGCTCTCCCTACCTCTCTGCGCTAATTTCCCTCCATACTCCAGTCCATGAACTCCACTCCTCATCTGTCCCCTCTCTCACCCTCCCCTGCTTCCCTAACCACCTTCGACCCTTCTCCCTAGCTGCCCCCCATGCCTGGAACTCCCTCCCTGCCCACATCTGCCTCACCCCTCCCTTCGTACCTTCAAATCCCTCCTCAAGACCCACCTCTTCCACTCTGCCCTCATGTCCTGCCCTGATGTCTCACTCCCCTCTCCTAATTCCAGCGGATACCTACCATCCAGTACAATCTGGTCTGTGTCTGTGTACTAGGGGTGGTAATATTGGTATCAGATTAATCCTATACACCCGATAATCGGGTATGTCGAATTAATCTGATAATCACTGGTATCGGCATACCTTTTTTTTAACATTGGCCACTTTACCATTTTCTTTACATCGTGGCCATTGAAATAAATGGCTGCAATGTAAAAAAACCGGTAAACTGGTCTATGTTAAATAACCGGTATGCCGATACCGGTAAATCCGATACTAGGGAGATCCGATACTGATAAATCCAGTATTCTCCCCGGTGTCCCACCCCTAGACTCATAGCCTCACCTCATAAACCAACTAGCTATTATTCTCGATGTAACCAAGCCAGGCACATGCACCTGAAACCTCACATCTTTGTGAATGTTACACCCCTTGTCTCTCCCTCTGTTCCCCTTCCTTTGTCCCCCCACCCCATCTCTCAGATAGTAACTCCTAGGGCAGGGACAGTGTCTATTCCATTACTTTGTAAAGCACCAGGTACATTGCTGTCAGTATATAAATGCCGCCTGCTGCTGCTGCTGCTGCTGCTGCTGCTGCTAATAATAATAATAATAATAATAATAATTAATACCCCAAATAACTATTGGGAAAAACAGAACATGCAAGAAAATCTTAAAACTATAATAACATCAAAATAAATGCAGATAAAAACAACCCCAGAATGACCATATAAAGATCTAATGGTTTTGCAATGGGACTCATTATTTTCAACCATTGCTTCAAACAGTGGGTGTTCCAGCGCTGAATTTACGATCAGCAGCCTTGTAGCTGAGGAAGCAAGCAGCAATGTGATATAGGATTTTTTTATTATTTGCAAAAGAGTAGGGCTAAGGATATCTCATAGTTTATTCAGCCTCATTGAATGACCCAGGGGATTATAACATTCAGCAGTAGTAGCAGGTAGTCTTACAGCCATCAAAAGGAATATGCAAGAGGGAATCAATATTTCTCCTGGAGTGTACAGTAACCATAACCACCCATCTCACATTACCAGGAATAGCCTCACCAGCAGCCAGTTTTTATGTCACTCGCTTTTTAACAAGAGTATCCTGCCTTTAAAGGTATTCTACCACCAGTGAGAGCCCTATTCATTGAAATAAGTGTTGCAAAGAAAAACATTGCTGCTTGGTTGTCTGGCAGCTGCTGGAAAAATGCTAGCTATCCTTCCACCCATCTGCACATGTGCAGAGTGTGCTTCCTCTCCCCTGCATCTGCCACTGTGAAGATACTAGAGAGTGGGCACTATCCAACAAAGCTGTAGTTGTCCACTCATAAGGCTCTCACACTGAGGGAGTGTGTCTGTGAATGTATGGAGTTGAATGCAGAGTGTGTAAAGTATGAGAGCTGTGTTTTAATATCTTGGGTATGGAATTTGATTAGGCTGACCATCTGTCCCACATTTCACATTCCAAGTCCTGTGAAACACCCGATCACCCTATTGAGAAAGTCATAGCCAACACCCACAGAAGGACATGGACAGTCTAGCAGCGAGGCCAAAGTGACAGCAAGATCCACTCTGACCATTTCCCCAAAGAACTGTATACATTTTACAGTCTCACTATGTAAGCATGAGGGGAAAAAAAAATCAGAGTTGATATTTTGTATTTATAATAACATTTTCCATTTAAAAAAATTCTTAATGTCTTTGCACAGTGCAGCTATTGGTGTTAACCTGAGAAAAAATCTTATACAAATAGTTATTAAATTAGCATTGGAGGAAAGTACTTTGTGATTCATTTTACAATGATTGTTATCATCTTAATGGTGTGGCGTTTACAATATATCACATTGTAAAAATTCTAATCCCTACATAACAAAAATCCCCCTCTCCACAGCCACACCATTAAGATGATAACAATCATTGTAAAATGAATGTGAGAAATCACAAAGTACTTTCCCCCAGTGCTAATTTAATAACTACTTGGATTTAAAGTATTGTGTTCTTTTCTTTCTGTGACTGTTCATTTGGGTTTGGAAGCACAGTAAATATCCTCAGCAGATAATTGATAGGGGTAAATTTTCTAAGCTGAGTATAGAGTTTTAGCCACACGATTCCCATTAAAGTCAATAGGATTTGAGAGGCTACATACCCCTTAAGTATAAAATATATGGGCTAATATGTAACACATAGTTCTTAAAATTCTCTCAGGGAATCTTTCAAAAAAGCGACATTGGCTGTGGGGAACTGGGAAATGGTCCTGGGTGGGTTTTGTGGGAAGCTGAGGGAAGGTTTGGTGTTTGGGGGGTTGGTTTTTGTATTTTACTGGTTTTATGATTTGTGAACCACCCTGAGCCTATAGGAAGAGTGACATAAAAATGTGATTAAATAAAATAATTAATAAATAGTCTCATTAACACACATGCCTCCAGTCATTCCCTGGGTGAGTTTCTTTTGGCAGCCTAGAAAACTTAGATTGCAGTATAAGATCCAATATGGATGTTTTTCTACCATTCTGCAGCTGAGCAGTTTAATCTATTATTATTATTATTATTATTAACAAACATTTATATAGCGCCAGCAGTGTACCTGGCACTTTACAATGTAATAAAATAGACACGGTCCCTGCCCCTAGGGCTTACAATCTGAGAGACAGGAGCTGGGGGAGAGACTTAGGAAGGGGAACAGAGGGAGAGACAAGGGGTCTAACATTCATGAAGATGCGAGGTCTCAAGTGCACGTACTTGGCTTGGTTACGATGAGAATGACAGCAGGCAGGTCCATGTTGCAAGGATAAGGGTAAACCGATCGTAGGTATAGGAATAGTGGCTCAGCAGGATAAAGAGTCAGACAGAGCAGAGCGAAAGAGGTGAGTTTTAAGGAGAGATTTGAAGGTATGAAGGGAGGGGGCAAGGCGGATGTGGACAGGGAGGGAGTTCCAGGCATGGGGGGCAGCAAGTGAGAAGGGACGAAGGCGCTTAGGGGAGCAGGGAAGGCGTGGAAGGGTGAGAGAAGGGACAGAGGAGGAGCGAAGTGCACGGGCTGGAGTATGGAGGGCGATAAGTGCAGAGAGGTAGGGGGGAGCAAGGTTGTGAAGAGCTTTATAGGTGAAGACTAGGAGCTTGTGCAGGATTCGTTCAGGAAGGGGAAGCCAGTGAAGCGAAGAGAGGAGGGGCTGCACATGGTCGAAGCGACTGGCGAGGTAGATGACCCTGGCAGCAGAGTTTTGGACAGAGATGAGGGGAGAAAGGTGAGACCGGGGAAGGCCAGTGAGAAGGAGGTTACAGTAATCGAGGCGAGAGATGACCAGAGCATGAACAAGAGTTTTGGCAGACGAGACAGAGAGAAAAGGGCGAATCTTAGCAATGTTATGGAGGGAGAAGCGACAGGATTTAGCAACAGAGTCAATGTAGGGTTTAAAAGAAAGGGCTGAGTCAAAGATGAAGCCTAGGCTACGGGCTTGGGGGACAGGCAGGATGGTGACTCCATCAATAGTTATTGACAGTGAGGAAGGAGAGGAAGGATGAGGGGGGAAGATAAGGAGTTCAGTTTTAGCCATGTTGAGTTTGAGTTGACGTTGAGACATCCAGGTAGAGATGTCAGAGAGACAGTTGATGAGACGAGCTTGAACAGAGGGAGAGAGAGAGGGAGTAGAGAGATAGAGTTGAGTGTCATCAGCATAGAGGTGGTATTGGAAGCCATGGGAGGCAATGAGTTTGCCTAAGGATGAGGTATAGATCGAGAAGAGGAGAGGGCCAAGAACAGAGCCTTGAGGAACACCAACTGAGAGGGGGAAGGAGGAGGAGGCGGAGTTGGAGAGAGACACATTAAAGGAGCGGTCAGAGAGGTAGGAGGAGAACCAGTTATGGACAGAGCCACAAAAGCCAAGGGAGTGAAGGGAATCCAGCAAGAGTGAGTGGTCAACAGTATCGAAGGCAGCAGAGAGATCAAGGAGGACAAGAATGGAATAGAGACGTTTAGATTTAGCCACCAGAAGATCGTTGGTGATCTTAGCGAGAGCAGTTTCAGTAGAATGAAGGGGGCGGAAGCCAGATTGGAGGGGGTCAAGGGAGGAGTTGGAGGATAAGAAGTCAAGGCAGCGGGAGTAGACAACACGTTCAAGCAGCTTGGAAGCAAAAGGAAGGAGTGAGACAGGACGATAGCTAGAAGGGTCAGAGGGGTCAAGAGTGGACTTTTTGAGAATAGTATTGTCACCTACTGGAAAATGCAAAGGGTAACTAAATTATTTTCTTAAAACTGAACTTGTATTTTAGAACCCAAGAATATTTTTTTGCCTAACCCCTTCAATTCCAGCCTTACAGACAAAGACTTCAATGCTAAATGTACTTGCTGCAGCGGAAAACCACTGACTTCAGAGGGACTCCACAACTGCATGTGTAGATAGGGTCACAAATCAGGTCCCAGGCGGCTTCCTTCACCACATGGTCCCCGGACTCTGTCAACACAAAAGTGGGAGTTTGTAATAGTGCAGGCCTGGTTGGGGAAAGTCTTTGCAGGATCCAGCCCCACTGACTCAGTCCCACGCATGGGAATTAGCTATTTCACAGTTATTTATTTACACCATCTCAGTCTTCTTATCAGGTTCACAGTAGTGCTGGAACTTAGTATTTGAAATGATTTGGTTTTTACAAAGCATCTCTGTATTTGTCTCTGTTTTACTGAGTAACCGAGGAATCAACCTGGTACTCGGTACTCAGGTAAATTCTCAGATGGGCAACATAAGGGGCTTTTCCTGGTCCTATATAAGGGAACTCGGTACTCAGAAAATATTTAGTACTTGGCTTTATTTTTCCAAGCATTTTATCAAATACCAAGTATCGAGTATTTGGCTGAGTTACCGAGGACTAGTCGAATACTCCGAGTCAATCCTCAGAAACTCAGAAATACTATTTGGTGAAGTTCTAGTTCATGGTCTCTGCTATTTACAATCAGTATTTCCAGCCAGGAATCAGCTCTGACGTGGCTACTCATGCAGCTCTGGTAGTCAGGCAATACCTTCTTTCTCTCCCAAGGCTCTCAGCCAGGCTTCCCCAGCTCAGACCGTGTTTCAAAGTCCCTCAGTGTTTAGCTGCTTTCTTTGTAGGCTCTGTTCTGAAGCTCTCCATTCCCTAGCGCCTCACAGCACAGCAGTCTCTCTCAAACTGAGCTCTGGGCCAGTTCTGTAGCCCCTCTGGCTAGTTTAACCATGCCCAAGTACAGCTACATTCTATCAAATGCTGTCCTCTGTAGGGGTGTGCATGTCATTTTCATTATTACAATAACAAAAATTGTCATTTTTTATTGTTATTGCAATAACGAAAATGACAATCGAGAATAACAACAACGATAATGAAAACGACGATGTAGTGCTGTGGCAGTTGGGTTTTAGAGGGAAAATGTGGAGAGGGGAGGAGGGAGCAGACATCTTGGAGCCCTAAGCAGGGTTGAACTCTTGAACTGTGCCTGTGTTGGGAGGGGTGAGCAGCTCAACAGTATCTGATGGATGTATTGCAAGTCAATGAGCATCACAAGCAGGCCCCAGCAGTCTCATGGCACTCTGTGATTGCTCAATGCCTGCTGCCTCCCACAACCAATCAGGGGAGCTCTGGGGGATGGCACTGCAACCCTTTATAGTGGGAGGGCCAGGTTTTTTCTCTCCACTGTGTGAAAGCTCTGCTTCTCAGGTTGTGTTTTCAGAACTGTGGTGCTTGCACATAAAAAATCCGCCCTAGCCATCATTGTATTATTTAATTTTATTTATTTATTTATTTATTTATTTGGTATTCCCACCAATACCTTTCCTTCCTCATACCCTACATTTTGCCTTCTCCTTTTCCCTGCCCCTTTCCCCCCTGTACATTAGATAGAGATAGGTAGTATAGATTAGATATAGATATATATTATAGACATATAGATTAGATTAGAATAGTTATATAGATAATTGATTAGATAGTAGATAGTTTTCCTTTTCCCTTCCCCTGTCTTCCTTAGATTTAGATAGATATTACTTGTGTACATATATAGAGAGATTAGATATTATATAGGTATTTAGACTAGTTTGTTTTATACAATATATATAAAATGTTTTCAGAATCGATACCGATACCAAAAATAAAATCCTTGTTTGAAACTATTCCAATAACGACAATGATAATGAAAATGACATTGTCATTAATGATAATGAAAATGACATTTTTAATAACAAAAGCGATAATGAAAAACAATGACATGGGGGCCTTGTGCACACTCCTAGTACTTTGCTTCCTTTTGTGCCAGTAGCCTCATTAGTCCCTGTAACTGGCTGGCACTCGGTGCAATTCTTAAAGTGCCCTCAGCCCACAGGATTTCTACCCTGTTACAGAGTTCCAGCCTTGAAGTCTTGCCAGCACGGCTCTAACAACTGGATTCTGACTGGCCATGATTGATCTATGTACTGACTGGCAAGAACTCTCTCTATGGGCATTTTTAGATGTTCATGGAAATGTTTAAACATACATGAAAATAACTTCCTCTTTCACGACAAAGGTACACCTTTTTAGACATACATATAAATGACAAAGGTGGTGCTGGGGATCCCAGGATTGCAACATCACATTTACACTGGAAACTCCTTTGAGAATCACAGTCAGGACATTTTTAGGTGTGCATGAAAGCACTTTGTGCGAATCTCCTTGGAGTTTTCAAATGTGCATTTGGAAACCCTCCATATCTAGGGTTTATGGCTACGCATTAACGTGGACATTTCCGTGATGCTCATTAACATGTGGACGTTTCCATTCATGGAAGAGTGATTTTAGACTTGTGGGGTTTATTGCCTTCCCACATGTGTAGAGTCCCATCTAAAATTCCCTTAATCTTCCTAAGTGTCAACAGAATTTTGTTTGAGCTAGCAGATAGTGATTTTGCGCGTTTGTCAGTGTGCTCCCAGATTTGTATCATGCCTCACCCATTTCCCAATGTCTGGTAGGAAACCCAGAACTTTTGTGCTTCATGTCTGGAATGGCCGGAGGTGACCCAAAAGAGGGCTTGAAGGCTCCCTTAGTTCCCATGCCTCTAGTGATGGTGCCTTTTGAAAGGGTAGACATGGACTTGGTAGGTCCCTCAGAAAGTTTTCTCAGGTTAGTGATTGTAGAGTATGCCAGTCGGTATCATGAAGATATTCCCCTTCAGACTGCTACAGCACCAGGATTATCTCAAGAACTGATGCCTGTATTTTTGTGGGGGGCTGACTGACCTGGGAACTAACTTTATGTCAAAACTATTAAAACAGATATGGTAACTGTTGAAAATAAAGCCTGTCCATACATAGGTTTAACACCTTCAGACTGATGGGTTAGTAGAATGGTTCAATGTGAAAAATGTGAAAAATAAATTAAATAAATGTAATCACACTTTAAAGATGATCTTTAAAAAAATTGTTGTATCAGAAACCAATGACTGTGACAGACTTTTATTTGTCTGTCTCTCAAGAGTCCCTCAGGACATCCCTGATTTCATGCCTCTTTTCTTATCTGTCCCACAGTTCTGGAAAATTGCTGTAAAGTCTGGAATTCTAAAGGAAGCTGAGAGGGAGAACAATTTGCAAGTCATAAGTGGTACAATGAGTTGAATTTTTAAGTCTTAAAGAGCCAGACCAGCAAAATAGTTTGCCCCAGGCTAGTTCAGAGCAGCCCCTCCAATAGGAGAGATAAGGGATTCTCTGTTGTTCTCTGACTCAGTATGCCTCTTTTCATTTCAGGGAGAAGAATAGGGTTTTCCAGCACCTGGCAGAAAATGGTCAGTCTTTGGAATTAAAAAAAAACTCCATTCGGGGTGATACGGAACTATGATTTCTAAGCATTTCTCTTGAAAGAAAATCAGCTGGTTAGGGGTTGAAACTCGGCCCTTGTAAGGGGCTAATGTTGTGATGAATTAAGTTTCTTTTTATAAATAATAATAAAACATTTTTGACCAGCCTCTCTGTTAGGTAATGGGCTACTGCTAATACTTACTTACCCATGAGAAAATCCTCTCAGTATCTTATCTGTCAAAGAATTCACAGGAGAAATGGCTGGAGTGGGGGAAAGGTTTATTGTCAGAAGAAGAATTGTGTAAACTGTAACACTCACTGGGCATGGGGATGTGGAGGCCAAACAGCAAAGGGAAGTGCTGTGATAGAGTTTGCTCATAAAGACTGGCAGGACAAGGGTTTAAGTCTGGCTTATGAGTGAGATTGTTGTATGGATATGCAAGTCCTTTAATTTTTTTAAGATTGCTTTTTTAAAAGTGTTAATCCATTCCACTACTCTTCGCAATGTACTGCACTGTCATCCTGTACTACAGCTCTCTTTGGCCAACCTTAACATATTCAAAATGAATGAATAATGAAAGAAAATGTAGAAATGGAATGTCATAAGGGTTGTACCTAAGGAATGTGTAAATATTTCTGATGTGTTATTTACTTGAACAAGAAGAAGAACAGAACTACACAATGAGAGGCCAATCAAAGATAAAGGAAGCTTATCTTGAAAAATTCTGTTACAAACTTTTCCCAATACTGAACCAAAATCTATCTTCTTAGTCTAGTCGTATCCTCTCTGGCAATGGAGAACAGTTCCTTGCTGTCTTCTTTGCGATAGCCCTTTAGATATTTGACGACTACTGTTAAGTATCTCTTTAATATAATGGTTTGGAGGAAGGCTCTGTAACCAAAATACTGTTTTCGTATTTTGGTAAATTGCAAAACAATTTGCAACTGAATGTTTTGCCAATTCAGTTGCAAATATACACAATTTGTCAAATTTAGCATTAGTTTTCGATATAGACAACTTCCTGACTGTAAGGATAGTCAGGGAATGGCTACATAGAAAAGTTGTGGACTCTCCATCATTTGAATTTTTGAAAAGGCTGGCTGGATGCATCTGGGATGATAGCTCATCACCTGCCCAACTGGCAGTGAAGGAGCCACCTGTCGCGTTCCCCTTACAGGAAGGCGCAAGGGCCAGGGGGGTTTTCCCCCATGTTGTAGCTGCAGCTGGTCACTGAAAGTTGCTGACCACCTTGGCAGGAGTGTAATTGTGCCTGGCCTAGGTTGCTGGGCAACCAGGCAAAAAGGCGCAAAGGTTGTCTCACGATGCAAAACTAGCAGAGCTGGCTTTAAAGCTAGCTGCGCCAAGCTGCTCTGTGAGCAGTAGGGTGCAGGATAGAAAAATAGTGAAATAAATAAATAACATAAATAAAGTCGGCATGAGCTCCACGCCCAGTTGCAGGTTTGGGAGCAGAATGAACGGCAGAGGCCATCGCCGTTTGTGCTGAGAGATCCTCTGGTGCATGGGGGAAGAGGCCCTCAGGCAATGGTAGACTGCCCTGTTCCTGACCACAGAGCAGTTCAATGTGGCATGCTGATAGAAAGGAGCAGCCTGGTGGGTTTGCTCCAGCTCTTATCCACATGGCCTTAGGTGGGTTGGAGCCAGCCCGATGAGGTGAGTCCTATGCTCTCTGCAACTTTGCGGCAAGGAGGGAAAGCCTCCCCCAACCCGGCGGCCCCCCAGAGCCCTCATACCTTTTCCTTTTTACCAGCCTCTAGGCTGAGCCTCCCAGGAGCAGCTGCTGCAACCTTGACAGTCTGGCTAGCCCCAGCCTTGCAGGACAAGGACTGTGGCCTTTACTCTCGACTGCTTGAATGCCTATGAGGGAGAGTAGCAGTTGGGGCTGGTCTGACAAGGTAGGTCCGCTGCTCTCGGAGATCTCATGGGAAGGGGGAAAACTCCTGTGAACTGGGAGCTCCTCAGGGCCCTCTCACCTTACTCTTGCCAACCTCAGGCTGGGCCCATAGGGCTCTGTCATGGTGGCAGGCCTCTGGGGCCATGCAGGCAAGCCTTGCGGGACACTTGGCTGCCACCAGCTGGGAATTGAGTCAGCCTCCCCAGTACAATTGGAAACAATCAGGAACGCCACACCCTCACCATCAGGCTCAGGCCTGGCTGGGGCGGGTGCAGCCCAGCATCAGTGACCCTTCCGAGAGGCCCAGGCTTCTGGCCTGCCTCCCTGACGGGGCTGGGTCCACTAGGGATTCCTACAGGGAAGGATAGGTGGGCAACACCCTACCCCCCATCTCTTTTATTTTATTAAAATAATATTATAAATAAAATAAATAAATACTTTTTAGGGGTATGGCATTGCTCCCACCCCAAAGTGGCAATCAGATACAAGGAAGAGGACAGTTGTGGGTAACCCAAGCTCCCCTCCCCCACCCCCCTGCAGACCCTGTGCTGGTCCTCAAACCCTGGCAGGCAACCAGCATAGCCAGGTGATGGGTCCATGACCTGCCTGCATTAGTGGGAACAGATCAGGTGCTAGAGTGTGGGGTCTAAAACTGGGGACTACAGCGCATTTGGATAGCTACGCTGTTAGCAATTTTGTTCGCTGGGAGTCGCTTACTTGGGATCTGCCAGGTCACAAAACAATTTCTCCTTCCCTGAGTGCAGCTGATGCTCCTGCCTAGGCGGGACCTTTTTCCTCGCCTTCTATCCTTTGTGTGATAGGATTTAATACATTTAACCCTCCAGCTCGGTGACTCTGGGGGAGGTGGTGTCCTAAATGGTATGACAGTATAGGAGGAAGCATAAGCAAGCTTTTCACTCCCCCTCCTTTATAGATTGAAAATTTCATCCCGTGATTGGCTTGGTTGTTGGCTGGTCTGGGAACCTCAAACAAACAAACAAAAAACAAAACAGAAACCTAGTCTTGTTTAAACCCTGGCAATGAGCTCTGAGCTTACTTGTACATGGGTGTGGGACTACATGGCCTTGAAGTCAGCCCCACACTTCATAATTATATAAAAAAGAAAAGAAAAAAGAAAACTCGCCAACATCTATGGCTATGTGGGGGGGCAGGAGGATCCTGAAGGATATGCCAGTATAAGGAGTAGCACGGAAGTGCTCTTCCTCCCAGCCCCCTCAGTGTGGAATCTTATTCCAAGAATGTCTTGGCTTGGAGCCATCGGTAGACCTGTTCTTCAAGAACTTGGCAAATCCCTCCACAGCTGTGCTGTTTGTTGTCGCTGCATCCCCTGTAGGCGAGTTACATGAGTTACATGTTCACCGTGGTTTGACTCGATGGTTCTTGAAATCCGTCCCACCACAACAGTCCTTCCTTGGTATTTCCTAATCTGGCACCTTCATTAGAACTCATGCTTAGGGACTTGGGGGATAGGATGCTCAGGTGCACAAGTTAACGTTGCCATAGACAATGTTCCATATTAAGCGAACATGTGTGAGGCAGTCAGTCATCATATTAAAGCAGCAGTTTTACATTAGTTTTACTGCCCCTGTTCCTTTTTGTGAAACAGAAAAGGTAGGGGAAGACCCCAGTTCGAGTCTCTCCTTCGTAAACGGCTGACTGCATGGCCTTGGGCCAGTCACAACATTCTCAACCTAACCTGCCACATAGGGGCGAGGGTTTAAATTTGTGTTGAATAGTTCTATGTGCAGTGTTCTGAGTGCCTCAACATGGGGGTGCTGTAACATTTTAAAGACTACAATCTGTCACTCCCAGTGGAGAAAGAAAAAGGGTGCGGGGTGGAGGAAGCTCAGAGGTAGGCAGTAGAGCAGATTAAACCCCCTCTCCTGAAAAAACTTCAAACATGGCCCCTGAAAATCTAAGGCCGACCCCAGTCAAGGGTGGTGTTTCCAAATACTCCAAGGCAGGTGGTGTGCAGCATTAAGGACACTGGATTGGTTTACAAATGGTGTGTCTAGAGTTTTGCCCTAAAATTTCAAAAAAATTTTTAACATAATTGTAGCAATGCCACCTTTAGACTGCCGAGAGGGTTAACCTCGCTGTTCTATCCTGGTGTGACACCTGAGTGGTGGTGTATGTTAATGACTCCCCTAGCATTGGCATCCCATGGGTGATTATGCTGGTGTGGCATTGGTATTTGATGGTTGAATAATGTTCTGTTTGTAACATTGCAGTCTAGGTAGTAATGATAGTATAGCCAATGCCAATTCCTGCTTCCAGAGGGAGCATGGCCCATTTGCTGGAGCTTGGTGCTAGGTGCACCACAGGGTATGACCATCATCCGTGAGAAGGTGGATTCCCGACCTGCACGAGACTGTCCTCGGGATCCTTCGCAGAGAGAATCCGGGAAGAGTACAGGAGGGAGTAAAAGGAAATCCAGTCTTCCACTGCAAGATGGATCAGGACACAGATTGCCCATTACTGAGACCTGGAGGCTGCAGTTGTGCTTATGCTGCCCAGGCAGAAAGGGCAAAGCTGCCAGCTCATCATTGACAGGGTCATGCACATCCCTCACGTAGTCTGGCGGTCTGGCCGCTGGATGAGTTTTACTCTGGTTCACAGGCCGTCTGGTAGGCCATCAGCCATCTGACAGGGGTCCCTGTTCCAGTCAATTAACCCTGGGTTGGTGCCAGGTACAAAGTGGGGCATTAATTAAATGGGTGTCAATTCCCACCCCCTTACTTTTCGGTCATTATCGGGGGATTCTTTCCCATGGCTGTTTTCATAACTGATTAACTTGGTGAGCAGCAAATGACAGTTCCTTCATATGGGCTAGGCGATGGTCCCTAAGCAAGGTAGGGAACACTCCAAGTAGGGCTTCCTTCAGGTTGCCTATCTGAAAGCAAAGATTCCTGAGCCAAGTGGGGATGTGGGAGGTAGAGCCTGGTTCAGGTTCCCCCACACCAGCGATTTCCCCCCCAGCCCACCCCTACAGTCATTGATGATGTGGTTACACCAGTTAATGGCTGGCTAGAATGGAGGACCTAATTCTGACATGGCCCAGAGCCAGTCACCCACGTTGTGTCCCATCAAGGCCACTGTGGGTACTCAGTGGTCAGTCTGGTGTTCTAAAAGAGGGAGTTTATGCTGTTTCAGCATGTTAATGGTGCTTTTCTTACTAAATTCCAAATTTTCCAAATTTGTTTATTAAGTTTGGCAAATTTGCCATCGCTGACCAAACCGCACAGCAGGCTCAGCAGAAGCTGGGCCCATATAACTAAAACCATAAATATACAATATGAACACATCCTACATATTGCGAGCAAACCAAATGCAAGTACAGAATAAAATAAAATTACAATGCCAGGATTTAGACCTTAAACATTAAAAACTTATTTCGAGCCTCAAACATAGAGATAAGGCAGGACATGACAGCCTGAGTCCTAGACTCGACTGCATCGGACAAGAAAAAACGGTGATTTCGGTAGAAGTTCAGCTTGGTAAACGACCTATATGGTCGGACAACCACATATCTCTAGGCAATTCATACAAATGACATGCACAGAAAATATGCTCCACAATTTCTGGCTCCATATTGTCAAAGGGGCACAGCCTTAGGTGAAAAGGGACCTCACAGCGGCCCTCAAGCACCTGGGTAGGAAGTGCATTGAATCATGCACACATGAATAGCCAGAATTTCCTGAAGGAACATTTTGCTAAGAGGTACCTAGCTGGAATACCAGGGTCTGGGAACGATGGAATATAATGGACCAGAAAGGAGCACCTAGAGACCAGCTCATACTCTTCCTGGTGACTTATATCAGAAAGCCCAGCCAGGACTATTGCTTTTGCGTTCTTTAAATCCATTATCAGGATGTCAGACGGTGACAAACCCATAGAACGGATCTTCTCACTAACTGCCCCATCCCAGGAGCTAGTAAAAGAGTCCTCCCTCAAGAAAGACAACAGGCATGGGCCCGGATATGTCCCCTCCTGTATTTGAACCCATAACCCTATTGCCTGGTACCACGGGTAAACATCCCATGAAACCTGCCCAGTCTGCAGACGAATGGCTGCAGAAGGAACACCGTTAGGAACCCTTAGGAGAGAGTGGAAAAAACGCGCCTGAAGGAGACCCAAATTACTGGGACGGAAGATAGTCCATATGGCAGAGCAATAGAGCAGCTGAGCCCTCGGTTTGGCAGACAAAACTCTGCATGCTGGGACAAAAAAACTGCCTTCTCTTTTACAGAAAAAGCGGAGAAGGGCCAGAATAGTCCCATTTACCCTGGCGCTAACCTCGGCATGGTGAAGGTTCCATTTAAGGGAGGCTTGAATTCGCAGCCCCAGGTACTTATAACATGAAACCTGCTCGATGGAACTATCCCCTATAAACCAGGAAAACTTCTTCCTAGCAGACCCAAACACTAAGACCTTTGTCTTTGAGTGATTGATGCTCAATTTGTTTGCCCTGCAGTAGAGATTAGGGATGGGCGAACGCGGTTCGGATGTTCAGAGTTTGCACCAAACTCAGTCTGTTCGGATGTCCGAACTGAACGTCCGAACCAAACTCTCAAATAACCAAACAGTTTGGTTGTGTTCGGGTGAGTTCGGGGGCAGGAAAAATGTTTTTTCGGGGGGTGGAAATTACTTTCGGTTTCGGTTAAGTTTCGGTTTCGATAGTGCTATTTTTGACTGTTCGGCCAAGTTCAGCCAACCCGAACTCGGCTGAACCGAACCATCGAACCCGAACTCGGGTTTCAAACCAAACGACCGAACATCTAAACTTCCGAACCACATTCTGTTCGCCCATCCCTAGTAGAGATCCAAGACGTTAAGTTGTGTCAGGACACCAACCCACATCTGAGACAAAATAGCCGCATCATCTGTGTACAACAAAACCCCAACTGGATGGGAATCCAGCTTGGGGGGGAACAGACTGAAGGCTGACAACTGGGGAACCAGGTCATTACTAAAGGTTTGTGTGGGGTGCACTTACCCCTCTTCTATCTTACCTCCAGGGAAATTAATTGAACCCCCCACCCCCCGAATAAGGGCTGCCTGATTCCTGCTGCTACAAGCTGTGAGGGCAGTAGGCTAATAGGCCAGGGCATAGGGTGTCCCCGGGCACTAGGTTCACATGGGCAGATTGGACCCTGGTAACCTTGATTGATGTATTGTCACTTCCAGGGGAGCACAAGCTACCAAAGAAGGTCAGTTTGAATCGACTGCAGCCTTGAGCACTGGACAGGAAATTGGAGGAATAAACCAGTGGGGAATTCGTCTTGCCTCATCCCTGGAGCTGATGGCGGATGACAGGGTGCAAGGGTTACAGTGGCCCCAATCCAATGCCCCGTGGATCCCTGGAAATGTGGATCAATGTGGGTTTCGGCATTGGATTGGGGCCAGTGGCAGCAATTCACACCCACCCCTAAGACCATTGTACGGGGGGTGGGGGGACCCCTTAGTGGAAATAGGGAGTGTACCTGGGATGGAAGAGTTAGAGCCGCAGGGATTATTTAATTTTATTTATTTATTTATTTCATTAGATTTATTTGCCACCTCCTCCTGCCATGGCAGCTCGGGGCAGCTCACACCAATTTAAATATCAAATATAAAAATAATCTAATATAAATAACAGTAAAAAAAATACAATATAAAAACAACAATAAAACCCAGGCAGAGCTAACCCACCCCCACCCCACCCCACCAAACCCAACCCCTCACCCATCGTATTGTAAGGGTTAGGCAGACTTTAAGCGTTGGAAGTTTCTCCCAGTTCTATCATTCAAACTGACCAAGTCAGAGTGTAGCACAAAGGCGGCATTCCACCTTAAATGGAAATAATGAAAATGCAATTCCGTTAATTGAAAATAATGAAAATATGAATGATTGAATTATGCACACGGGTTGGAGATCAAAAGGACATATTGAAAGTTCTCGTACGGGAGACCTGAATTACATCCCACTTGTGGGGTGCATTAGCATAAGGCCATTTTGGGGGGAAATTTAGGTTCTTGAGTTAGGTGGGGGTCAGATCCATCCGAGCTATGTCGGCGGCTCCTTGGCCCTTTATGGTTATGGAGTTTTTGAGAGTTACATAGCAAACTGGGAGTCATCTCCTTAAGCGATGGGGAAATGATACCTGGCACAGAAGCAGGGCACAGTGAGTGCTGGGGTCGCTTCCCTGGGATGCATGAAGACTGAGGGCAGAAAGAGGGCAGATGTGGCCTCCGTGCCTTTCAGGCACCTGACTGCTTACTCCAGTCCTTAAGGGACAACTTCCTTTAGTCGTGCGGCGTGGGCTGGAAGGGGAGCTTCAGTTTTCTGAAAAATTGGGGGCTGGTACTTGAGGGTACATCAAGGTCAGTTCCCCTGACAGTTATGAGGAACTGTGTTCATGCTTGTGGTGATAAAATGGGGGCTGGCACTTGAGAGTGCATCAAGGTCAGTTCCCCTAACAGTTATGGTTACCTGTGTTAATGCTTGTACTGGATCCAAATTGCCAGTGGCAATTTACCCCACCTAGCCCATTGAATTGGAATAAAGCATGCAGCCATTAAATCCCCATATAATGTTGTCCTTGTCTCATTCCAGGAGGCATCAACAATATAGGTTTAGCAAATCCTGCACCAGGCAGGGGGTGAGGAAGCAGGAGGGTCCTGTCCAATTCTATGATACTGTGAAAAACATGGACCCTACCCCCCTCCGCCCCCACTATCAGATTTATAGTCCTTGCTTTGGTAGAACTACCGCTGGTTTCTAACGTTGGTTGGACAGGATGTTTTCCATCACCCTTTTGTTTCATTTTTGGTGTCTATTAAACTCAGATTAATCATGCTCACCCTTATTAGGTCTGAGGGATTAGCAGCTCTTGTTCTACATTCCTCAAGGGGTGGTCAAATGACGGTCACAGAGGTCTCCCTGAGATCTCTTCTTGGCTGTCTCACCATCAACTTAATATGGCCCAACAAGTCTTTATCTCCCATCGCAAAATTATCCTCTCCTTCTTGCCTCTCAGTATTCATTGATTGTGTCACCATCCATTCTGTCCCTCAAGCATGTAGCCTGGGGTTCGTCTTTGACTCTTCCCTCTCCTTTACACCTCAGATCCAGTCTGTTACCAAGTCCTTTTGCTTCTTTCTGCATAATATTGCAAAATATTGCTAAAATTGGACCTTTCCTGTTTTCACTGTCAAAACTTGTCCATGCTCTAGTCATCTTTTACTTTTACTGCAACTTCCTTCTTACTGGCCTATTTACTGGCTACTTCCTTTTTACTCTTGCCTTGTCTCCTGCAACTTACTTACTTCTGGCCTCCCCTCTGATCTCATCCCTCTCGCTTTCCATCCAACAGTCTGCTCCCAAGGTTAGACACCACGCTTGTTGTTTTGACTGTGTTCAGTCCATCTTCTCTACTCACACGCATTCAGCACAAGCTCCTTGTTTTTACCTTCAAGGCTCTTCATGGCCTTGCTCCCCGCAATCTTTCCGTACTTCTTTCCCACCACATTCCCGCCCTGGAACTTCACTCCTCCTCTGCCATCAGCCTCATCTGCCCATGACTCTCTGCTCCTTGAAACATATTTGCCCCTTCTCTCTTGTTGTCTCCTATGCCTAGAACTCCTTTCCTGAATGTATTTGTTCTGTTCTGTTCCTCCCAACCTCCAAATCCCTCCTGAAAATCGACCTCTTCCATCCTCATCCCCATGGACTAATCACTGATGCCTCCTCATCCATCCTTCACTCATGGTCCCCCTTTACCTGGTAACTAAATTAATCACATGCACCTGTCATTTGCCAACGTTAAGAATGTCTCGCTGTCTCCCTTTGTTCCCCTCCCGCTTGTCTCCTCTCCTTCATCTTCCCTAGACTATAAGCCTCTCGCTGTAGGAACCTGTCTGTACAGTACCAGGTACATTGTCAGTGCTATATAAATAATAAATATTAGTAATAATGCAGATGGACTGGTAAAAGGGCATTGACTAATACTAATACATGGCAACATAATAAGGAAGACTTGATGTTCACTGACATTGAATAAAATGGGCTAGGCAATCTTACATTAAGAATTTTGATTGAAAAGGAGGAAAGTGAGCTTAGCTTGTTCATTCCTCAGAAGACCATTATTGATTTTTTACCTATCATTAAGTGATTATCTAGGTTTCTTTCTATGCAGCAAGGCTTCTGATGTTCTACCCTGTACTGACTGAATGATCTCACTGAATGAAGAATTAAGTGACTGAGTGACACATTAGTAGCGCGATATATAAGACTGCAGTGTACTTACTGAATGTGGTAGAGCTGTGCTATCTTGTGCAGACCACATTGCCAAACCACTAATTTAAACTGGTTATTCCTGGGCTGATAATGACTGAGTATGTGTTAAGGGCACAAAAAATGTTAAGCTTCTCAATCCTCTTTGAATTCCAGCTATGGAATTAAATGTATGCAGTCGAACAGCTGAACGAAAGAGAAGGAAATAATATTAACAGTCTCAAGTTTTTTACAGTGTTATTGAATTTTATTTCCAGGCAGCCTTTTAAATTTCTTTAATGCAAGATTGGTAGTATATATATATATATATATATATATATATATATATTTCCCTTTCTGACCGAAAGGTCATATATTAAACATCACTTGGCAACAGAAACTTGAAGCTGATCAGGACTAGAGCTGAAACAATTACCTGCAAAAATTGGTATGCCTGATGAATTTCCAGTACCTGAATCGATCCAACAGCAGTGAGTACCAATCGATACCCAATTCGATAACCAATGTCCTGGAATGTTGACTTCCAGTCCTGATTTTTTAACTTCTGACACCTATATTTATTTTCCATCCTGGAAAGTCAACTTCCAGTCCCAATTTTTTTGGATATGCATCCTGATCTTTTGTTTTTCGAACACGATATACCATCAGGAACCAGAAAATCAACATCCGCTACCTGAAGTTGCCAAGTTTTCTGGTTTCTGAGTACCCGATTGGTACTCGGGTAAGTGATCATGTCACTTACCCCTCGCTGAACACACACCAACTTCTCCATAACCTATTTGATGATATGCCAACACATGGGTGAGCATTAGCCCACAGAGGAGGATCCCCATTCTCTGAACCAACATTGTCGGTGATGGGGGAATGTTTGCTGCGTGTTGGCCATGTGCTGGGTGTTGATCCTGCCCACTTAATAGACAACCATGAAAACACCTAACATATGAGGGTGGGGGTATTCATGTTTGCTTTTTTGAGACAAGATCATTTCAGCTTAGAAATTGTATCCATACACTTTAATTAGCAAACCAATAAAATCCATGTCTCATTAATTCATTATCTATTAATATACAACTATCTGTAGGGAGAGGGATCGGTTATTCAGTTCTGGAGAAATTAATATTCTCTACAGATTCTGACTGCAAGAGAGTCTTTTCTAAAAATGTCCCCCAAATATGATCTCAGTTCCACACCAGCATTTCTTCCTCTCTGGAGTTAGCAACAATTGATTCAGAATGACTGATGATTGCCAGTGGCAATCTGCAATTCCTCAGCCAGTTCTAGCAAAGGTTCCTGGAGCACTTTGACTTGTTTTAACTT
Source organism: Sphenodon punctatus (assembly GCA_003113815.1). NCBI lineage: Eukaryota > Metazoa > Chordata > Lepidosauria > Sphenodontia > Sphenodontidae > Sphenodon > Sphenodon punctatus. Next base: position 1,099,931 of record QEPC01011543.1, read on the forward strand.
CCAGAACATCAGCTGCTCCTACAGGAAAGTTCAGACTCAGGAAACCTAAGGCAGATGGGATTAAGAATGGAAGAGTCAAATCTCTTTTAAGTTTGGATTGTTCAAACCCTCAAATCAGAAACTAAAGAAAGTAAGAAAGTTGAGGAAGAATCCCAGCAAATCGGAGAGTGTTGGAGAGCCAACATGACAGCACAAAGCATAATAAAGCCCTTTCCCCCTTTAGCAGTCCAGACACTGTCTCTTCTCTTTTTGCTTCCCCATTTAAATATCAAACATGGTCTTTTAATTCACTTTCATGCTTGGAACATCCTTTTCTGTGCTTTCTTCCCTTGAACCCTTCTAATACACTTTTCTCTCCCTTTAGTTGTGTTCTTCATTATCTCACTCTCTTCCCTTCCAAAAAATAAAAGGTCTTTGCATGCAACATCATCGATAGGACCTATTCAAAAAAGCCTATTGAGGAATCTGTTCAAGACTACCCCAGATGGTGCTTCTCTTTCATAATTCCCCTCTTCTCGTTCACTTGTTTCACAATCAATATCCCATATCCTGATCTCTTCCGCTCCCTCTCAGTAAGTACCATGGCGTGCAGACTATACACTCCAGTGTGGAAGGGAATAAAGATTGCTACAGAATAGAACGAAGGCGGAGAATCAGAATCTTTGGTCCTATTGCAGCTTTTATAACACCCTCACTCTGTATGAAATGATAGATCTTATCATATAGAGATCAGGGTCTGTATTTTTAACAGCTACAGCATTTCACTGAGCTGTTTTGTGTCGTTTCCTACTGTGATATACCTGTAGGATGGCATCACAGAACATGATTCAATGTGACAGTTTTATTTAGGCTAGTTGCTAGTGTTTCAGACAGTATGCAGTATTCACATAATATTTAAGCCTGCAGCATATGTGCTGCTGCTGCCATACAAATGGCCAGGAGAGAGGGAGTTTATCACCTGTAGAGTATTGCTGCTGTGTCTCTTCCCAATCACCATTGTCAGGTTTATTGCTTTCTAGTTGCTAAGCAAACAACTTCTGCTTTTGCAGAGCATTGTTTCTTCCCTCTGCTCCAAAGGTGCAAGGGTGTGGGGTGCAAGGAAATTTCACATAGGCTTGGGCTCACGGAGGGAATTTGGCAGAGTCAGGAAAAATTCCCACCCTCCCTACCCCAGCACTTGACTGAACACAGGTCAGAGTAGTTGCTCTGGAGAGTGTGCTGTCTAAATTACTGGCTCTGCAGCAAATTGCAAATTGGAGCCCTATGCAGCCCTGTAACATGCATCTCTGGCTGTTTTTTACACAATTGTTATACTGGTATTAACCCATCTGAATCTGAATTATATGTGGTCATCTGAACTGCCATGCTGGATTAATTTATTTCTACTTACTGGTTTTTAAACTCCTGTTTTCTGCTTTTATTCCAGATTAGTTTGACATGATTGTCAAGGATTTATTTACTTCAGAATAAAATAAATCCAAAATAGTGATTGTATAATTGCTTATTCTGGACTAAAAATGTCACGGGTAGAGGTTTATAACAGAGAAGGCTGTGACAAAATGCTATCCATGCTGCCTCCTAGTCCACTGTGATTCTGCAGTGAAGGGAATCCATCACACCCATCCGCTCCAGGGACACATGACAGCAAGTGACATAGGCACAGGAAGGACATTGGGAGGAGCGGGTCTCACACAGCACCCAGAAATCAGAGTGGAAGATTATTCAACTGCACTGTCTCTGTGGCTGAATCCCCCTGCTTGTCTCAGCTCTCTACACAAATACAATCCCATCTGGAAATGTATGTCCCAGTCAATTAAGCAGAGGCATTCTCCTCTTTGTCGGAGTTTCCCACTGCTGTAATTCAACTGTGCTGCACCATGGGATTGATGCAGTCCCTCTTGTGATCGCTCTACTGGCATAACTGTTCACACTGCCATACCGGATTAAGGTTTTATGCTGTATCAGATCTGATCATCTAAACACTTATTCCGGAATAACAACACTGGAATGTATTGCTGGCATTACAGTTAATACCGGTATTACTGCACTCGTATAAAGACACAAAAGCTTGTGTAATGTGGTCTGTAGCTCCTCCTGCTGGTAGTTCCCAGCAAATTCCTAGACAAAGGTAAGAACTATATTCCCCTTGCTTGTGGAAAAGAAGCAGAGCATGGTAGTTAACTCAGAATAACTTACACCATTTTTAGACGAGGAGCGCTGAAGCACCTCCTGAATGCCGCGTTCAAAGACAAGCCGCCGGAAGTGACGTGTCCCCATTGCCGGTGGCGGTGGCGGGGGGAGACACGGGGCTTTCGAGCGGCGCGTTCTGAAAGCCAGAAAATTCAAGTCTTCATAACGCGCCGCTCGAAAACCCCTTGTCTCCCCCCGCCGCGGGCGCCGCCGGCAATGGGGACACGTCACTTCCGGCAGCTTGTCTTTGAACGCAGCGTTCAGGAGGCGCTTCAGTGCTCCTCGTCTAAAAACGGTCTTATAGTGCCCTGCGACTGAAGCAGTGACATGGAATGTTGGTGGGAGACAGCAGGTGTACAATCAGAGGGTAGTAGAACTGAAGGGAGGGGCTCAAAATGAAGGACAGTTTAAAAACCGAAGGACAGCTGGCAATTGGAGACAGACAAGGAAACAGTGGCTAGTGGAAACCTCATGTGGCTGAGGAAGTGCCTCAAAAGACTTACAGATGCTGAGCAACTACAACTGAAAGCTGTGCCACTGAGGGATCATGTGAGAGACTACTAGCCAGAGTGTGGGGAAGGACTGAATGTTAGGCAAGGTATTGTAATTATTTGAATTAGTGGCAAATAATAATAGAATTTACAGACACATGGAAGCAGGCCACAGTTGCTCCAGGCCTCTCCTCAGACTAGGAAAGAAATGGCAGCTGCGGAAAGCAACCTTCAGGAATGCTCCCGGTCTATTGCAATGGCCAGATCTAGAATTATGGAAGTAGCAGCAGCAGCAGCTCAGGAAAATTCCTTCCCTCCCCCTTCCCCTCGATGGCATTTCAGCTGATTGCTTCTGCCACCCTGTGGCAATCCCATCTGTAGGAGTCAGACTCCTACTTGGGTTTGAGACCCATGATTTGGCAAGCACTACTCTGCCAATGATGCCACAGTGTGACAGAAGCAAGGAAAGGTGTTTTTTTTAGAGTGCTGTGAAGTAAGCACTCAAATCCTACACTATTTGCTGGTAATCCCTGAGGCTGAGTGTGGATGGAGGTATATACAGTCAGTTAGTCCAACTGGCAAAATATTTTGTTGTCTGCTTCAGTGGAACCAGAAACAAGTGAGGAAAAGTCTAATATTGGATCCTTGACAGTTGCACTAGCAGAAGCTGTTGTCTTGCCCATAGCAAACCTCTCATTGATCATTTTGCTCATCACTACAAAGTATAAAACCAGTTCTTTCCAGACAAGAATAGTCATCAAATTATGTTTTGGTATCAACATACCTGGAATTTTGAGTATGGTTGTCAATACATGACTGTTCTTACCATGGCTGAAAGTTTGTTCTCGTTGTTTGTTTTTCCTGGTCTTGTTAAGAATGCAAGTTCACAGTTCATTCCAGCAACCAAGATCAAACCAAGAACTGGCAGCTTCTCAGCTTAATTCTTGACAAGAAAGGGGGAAATATTAAAAATCTCCATGCACGTGCAAAATGGCCACTGGGCCATTTTATGCATGCGTAGCCCTTTTTCAAAATGGCAGTGGCAGCATCACCACCATTTTGGAAAAGGACAGTTGGTTTATGCATGTGCAGTGGCCATTTTGCACATGTGCAGACCAACTGCCCTTTTGAGAAAAGGGCTATGCATGCACAGGGATTTGAGAACTGGATCTGAGGTCACACAGAGATCTTGGTCCTGGTTTTCAGATACTTGATATTTCCCGCAAGAAGCTAAAATGCTTCGTTTCAGCACTAGTCCTTACTAATGATTCAGGTTAGTGAGCCCTCTGGTTTGGGAATAACCATATCAACACTGTCAGGATCCCAGCTAAGATGTGGAGTCTGGAGCAAGGCATGAATCAGAGCCAGGCTGTGGCCTGTATTATTAGAAGGTCAATCTACATGGACATCAATTCAGGAGAATAGAAAGAGGATGCAGTCAAGGGTCATGTAGGATCACTGGCCAAGTGATCAGTCCTGAAGTGGTGTGAAAGGCAGGAGCAGGTACAGTAAGTCAGAAAACAGGGACCATGAGCAGAAAGAAGCTGAGGACTAGAAACCAAGAACAAGAGAAATCAGGAACCTAGCCACAACTAGGACCAATAAAAACAAGGGGAAAGGCTTGAAGAACATTGCAAGGATCTGAGGCCCAGGCCACAGGCCAGGCCACTAATGAGAGCTCAGACAAGATTCTGGTGCCATCCATGAAGTTACATGGGGCTTCTGGCCAGTCAAGACAGATTAATCCTGGGCAATTACAGTGGAGCAGTCCCATTCTGGCTTTAGATCTGGAATTTGAACAGGCTTGAGGCCATTTGTCTAAAGCCCCTACCTAGAACACTTCAGATCTAAATTTGAGTCCATAAACCCTGACACACTTGTAGTCTGAGAAACACCGCATTTACTTAAACACTGTCTAAACCTCTGCAATGAGGAAGGATCAAAAGAGATAAGTGCAGGTTGAATAAGGAATTTCTGGGAGTACATGGTAATTGTATGCACACGTTTTAGGTGTAAAAAGACACTCAAGAGTGAAAGGAATTCTTTTACACAATGCTAGCACGTATAATCTGTGATGCAGGTCATTTCTTACATATTTTCTTCAACAGCGAAATGCTGCCATTTGGCAAAAGTGTTAAATAAATAAACCAGAGGCTATGCCTTAAAGACTCCTTGTTCATTTTGTCTGGAGATTTAATGGATATCACTATATTGGTTTATACTCAGATCATGTTTGGTTTCATCCCACCTATAATGACAAGAAGCTTGTGCCCTGCTTTGCAGAGGTGCTGTATAACCACTGCACCCAGTAGGTTCAAAAAACCAAACATCCAATTTTCTTTAAATGAAAGCTCTGAATCTGGGGCACAAGACAGCAACCTCTGTGAAAATGTACAGGCTCACTGGGTTGCCACAAGCCTATCCATTTTGACTTCTAGATGTAACTAAAAGCAGTGGGATTAAAATGAAAAGAGCAAAATTCAGACAAAATATAAAAAATATGTCCCCATGGTGAAGTGTAATGGACTGTGAAATAATCCCCCAGGAGATAAGGAAGAATGTACAATGCACTCAAGAAAGTGCTGCAGTGAGCAGTCATGCTTCGGTAGCAATAGGAACGCCTACTGGCTTAATTGGTCTTTTCCATCTTTAATATGTAGGATTCTCAATGCTTCCAGAAGAAGGATGGAGAGAGGGAGAGAAGGACACGAATAACAATAAATATAATTACTAAAAAACACAAGACAAATTCTTCCGATTTTGTGTTTCAAAGCTTCTATATTTGGTGGACAGTCTACAGCAACGCTATAGAAATAGCCCAATGCAGCTAGTGAATAAAGCACTCTGCTTTCTCTCTGTGCACTAGTTGTGCAGGAATTGTTCACTTCATACATCATTTACAACTGGCTGCAGTGATTCCACCATAGTAGGGGGGGGGCTATGAAATGATAATGAGGAAGTTCTAGGGTAGGTAAATTGGGGAGCTTGGCACACTAAGCAGAGTGACCAATTTTATTCTCATTCCTCTTCCTGACAGAAAAGTCATGTATCTTTAAATTAGTAAATACACAAGAGAAGAAACCAAACACAAAAGGAGAACTAGTTCCGTCTGTATGCTCTGCAGCATTATGGTACCTTTTCACACAGAGTTTGTTTCATTACAGCCCACTCAGCAACCTCAGCATCTGTGCACAACAGCAAGCAATTGCCACTGTATGTTAACAAGCTAGTTCTAGAAGCCTATGATTTAAGTTTCTTGCAGGGCATCCCCCCTCCCGTTGCTTGGTAAAGACTCATTTAATCATGTGTGACAGAAATAAATCTCTGTCCCAATATCAACACTTTGAACATACATTGAGTTCCTCCTTCTCGCTACCTGTTGTTGTAAAATAGAGCTGCATCGGGTACTAAAATTAGTCCCCTTGGGTAACGCCCACATTTTCAGGCACCCAATGGGCTATCCAAGAACCAATCAGGTACCCAATGTCTGAAAATGCAAGCATTACACAGAGGAACTGACAAGCTACAGCTGAGAGCACTGCAGAACCTGACTTCAGTTCGCAGTGCTCCAGCCGGGGCTTGTCAGTTTCAAAGGCAGACCAGGGCTCCCACACACAGTGCGCTGACAGGCACTGTGGTCAAGAAGACACTTTTGAAACTGACAAGCACCGGCCAAGAGTGCTTTGGAGCCCAGAACACAATGGTTCCAGTCAGGGCCCGTCACTTTCAAAGTCTGGCTGGCGCTCCCCCTCCCTCCAACAGTGACAGGCACTGAGGGGGGAAGGGAAGTGGCCTTTGAAACTTACAAGCCCCAGATGAGACTGCTGCAGAACTGGGCTTGGCAAGGGTCCCAGCTGGAGCCTGTCACTTTCAAAAGCCAGCTGATGCATTCAAGCAGCCCGTTGGGTCCCGTTTGGACTTCGATGGTGCCCAAACAGGGCTGGGTCAATTCGGGCACCCCAGATTCGTTGGAGGGAACCCAGTTGTAGCTGTATTGTAAAAGCACAAACTATACCCTTGACCCCAGAAGTTCCCAAATGGTGGGTTGGGCTTGGGACTCCAAGTGGCATAATGTCAACTGCAGATGCGGTCATGATTATGGTTCTATGTATTCTGCATGGCATTACTGCTGTCTGGGGTCACGGAATCCTATGTAATTCTCAAAATATGGACACAAAGGGAAAAGTCTGAATCACTGCCTTAGCCTATTTTGAGCTTACTCCTTCTTTCCACCTTTTTATGCTTTTGAGTTGGAGATAATGAGATCCACCTGGTCTTTCTCAAAGGGTGCTCAAGCAGAGTAGCTCTGCATTCCCCCACAAAGATATATGGTGTGATCTTCTCACTCTGCCCCTAAAAGACTACCAAACACACTGAAAAGGGGGGGGGGGGGAAATCAAATGAAAGAAAAAAATGTAGGGTTAATTTTTTCATTTTTCATTTTTTTTTAAATTCCCTGCGGAGTAGTCTATTCATAGCCTAAAAACCATAAGGACTTACTAGTCTGGGAGCTAGCAGTAGTTGTGTGTGCACTTCAACGTTCCTTAAATCTGACTTCAGATATTAAAATTATACTAATTGGGGAGTTGATCCCACCCATATACACGTTTCTGGGTGTGGTTATTTGGCAGCCATCTTGGATGCAAGATGGCGGCTGAAGCACAGGGCTTATACATACTGTGGCGCTTTCACTATTAGGTTTAGGGAAAAAAAATGTTTAAACAAAAGTTGAAGAGTATGGTAAGGGGAACATTTCTGGTGCCTAAGAACTGTACTGCTAATGACATAGACATAAGAAAACCAAAAGAAATATGAAAATACATGGAAAAAAACAATTTATTATCCATAAGTTTCTTATCAGTTAGTACCTTAATTCAAGGAAATTGTTCATTGTGCAGATAAGATTGACACGTTAATAACATTTGAACAGTTCCCAAACAAAAGCTATAATATTCAATGTTACATTTTCTACAGTCAATACAACAACTACTATGTTGCTCTTGGTAATGGGTTTTGCAATTGTCACCTCCTTCACAATTGCAGAACTGACAACATGGAATGTTCAGAACCCGGCAAGGGCAGTTTGCCTGGCACATTTTCCACATGTACAAGGCTTAGGGAAATCAGGGGGCAAGGCTGTTCTCATGACAATCTCTGACAACCGAATACCATTGTTGAAGATGTACCCAAAGTCCGAAGGATCTATAGAACTAATAGCTGTTGGTGAGAGCGCATGTAGCCACATATAGCACTGGAAGTAAGTGCAGATGATATGAAGTTATATAGAGTGTGAATTGGACACAATCTTTTCAAAATTGTTTCACAGATCTTTATTATGGTAATACTGTTATGAACGTAATGCATCAAAAGTTGTTAGACTTGAACCCAGAGCTGCAGTCAGGAACTTCTCAGCTTTTGACGACATTACAAATATAAAATCTCCTAGCCCAAACTCACATAGTAGGTCTGGACCACATTTTTCCGCCACACTTAGTGCTGCGTACTTTGTGAAACCAGGGGTGGCTGGTAGGTTTTGCTGTTGGAGGGGCACTAGGGAAGTAAGGCTGGCGGGCCTAGGGGTGGAGCCAGGAGGATGGTAGGCAGAGCCAGGGGGATGGTAGGTGGAGCCAGGGGGACGGTAGGCCAGTGGCATGGCATAACCCAGCAGCAAGGAGTTCCCAGGGTTAACATCATATGGAAGAAAACACAGTCTACATGCACATCAAGCTAAAAATAAATAATTTATAAACCCAAAACACAGGGAAACACCCAAACACTGGCAAAACACTGGCAAAACCCAGCAGCAAGGAGTTCCCGGGGTTAACATCAGATGGAAGAAAACACAGTCTACATGCACATCAAGCTTAAAATAAATAATTTATAAACCCAAAACACAGGGAAACACCCAAAACACTGGCATAACACTGGCAAAACACTTGCAAAACCCAGCAGCAAGGAGTTCCCAGGGTTAACATCGGATGGACAAAAACAGTCTACATGCACCTCAAGTTTAAAATAAATAATTTATAAACCCAAAACACAGGGACCCATCCTTGTAAAGCACCCATCCGAGTGGGAGCCAGGACTCCTGGGTTCCCTGGAATATACCCCTGCTCTAACCCACTAGCCCCACACTCCTCTCCCAGGGAACCCAGGAATCCTACCCACCCATCTGGGTAGGAGCCAGGACTTCTGGGTTCCCTGGAGCATCCCCCTGCTCTAAGTCACTAGCCCCGCACTCCTCTCCCAGGGAACCCAGGAGTCCTGGCTCCCACCCATCTCCCTGCGCTAACCCACTAGCCCCCCCCTCCCCTCCCAGGGAACCCAGGAGTCCTGGCTCCCACCCACCCCCTGCTCTAACCCACTAGCCCCCCACTCCCCTCCCAGTGAACCCAGGAGTTCTGATTCCTAGCCCCGCTACTCTAACCCACCCCCTCCACCGTGCCCTCTGTGCCCCCCCACTCCCTCCCTGCCCCGCAATTTACTCACCAGCGGTGGCTCAGGCTCGGCTCTGATGTCCTCTCTGCTCCTGACTCCAGTCCTGATGGATGGCTACGCGAGAGCTCCCACCAGGCTCAAACTGTTCAGTCGGGCCTGGGAGCTGCTGCACAGCCAGGTTTTCCTCCCTCCCAGAGTTGAGTTAGTTTGACTCAACAGGGCGGGAGAAGAGAGGAAGGTCAAGGGACTCAGGGAGAGGGGGCTGGGAGCTGCACGCACGGCAGGAGCTCCCAGTCCCCCCTCCCTGCACAGCTGCAGGACGGACAGTTCATACCAGGGTACCTGTATGCAGTGCCCTGTTATGAACTCAGCCTGGCCCTGCACTAGCCCCGCACTCCTCTCCCAGGGAACCCAGGAGTCCTGGCTCCCACCCATCCCCCTGCGCTAACCCACTAGCCCCCCACTCCTCTCCCAGGGAACCCAGGAGTCCTGGCTCCCACCCACCCACTGTTCCATTGCAGGGGCCTTTATGCGGACTGGACATCGCTTTTAGCTGCCCATTCCGCATAAAGGGAGAAACAACTCCCTTTTGTCCCTGAAAGGCTTCCTTAGGAAGCCTTTCGTGCATGTGTGTGTGTGTGTGTGTGCGTGACTAAGTCACTGGTTGTGTGCGCGCACACGCACACAACCAGTGAGAATGTTTGGAGGCAGAGGGCTCGGAAGGTGGCTGCGTGCACCGCGCTGAATGTTTGGAACCTGACTGAGGCTCCAAACATTCAGCGCTGCGTGCGCGGCCACTTCCCCCCCCCTTTCTTTTTGGACTCGGGTCGGCTGGGCTGAGTCCTGGGAGGGCATTGCCCCTTCCCTCCCTAGGCGGCCCACCGCCACTGGTTGAAACCTTGCTGGTGGTATTGCAACCTGTTAATAAATGGATTGCTGGTAGTATATGAATAATGTTACGATCAGTCGCCAACATTAATGTGTGAAGTGGTATGGTCCTTCTTGTGTTGCCTTGTCCATGCAAAATCCAAAGCTCAGAAAAAACCTCTGTTGTGTCATGTTTGTGCATAGTGATAGAGTAAGCAAACGAAAATGTCGGCATCCTTTGAAACGACAAGAACCCGATGTATTGGTTGTGAGAGGGTACAGTAATCCACATGCACCAGTATTCGATTGTCTGCCTCTTCATGCATACAGTATATGTCTGCTATCTTGTCACTCCCAGTATCCAAACGAACACAGGCATATGGGCAGGGGCGTAGCTAGGGTGAAATGGGCCCCTGGACAAGAAGTCAAGATGGGCCCCCCTCTTTGTGTCCTGCCAGTGGGATCGGGGTGCAGCCTGGTTCGGTGGGCCTCAGGACACTGCTATCAAACACACAAGACACTCAAAATACAGCCAGCCTACTAAGTGCATTATGCCATGCAAAGAGACATATATATAACCAGTTCAGTTGTGCCCCCATAATCAATTCACACTGCCCCCACCCCATAACTAATTCATTTCTGCCCCCGCCCCAATATTATCAATTCATGATACCCCCCACCCATAACCATTTCTGCCCCCCACACATAACCAGTTCATTTGTGCCCCTGGGGCAGATTGATTATATGGGGGGCACAAATGAACTAGTTATGGTGTGGGGGTTAAAGACAGTATTCCTTAGCAATAACTTCATTAAGAAGAGTTAGTGAAATAGCAGCCATGATAATGTCAGAACCATATTTGCAGATTTTCCAAGATAGAATAGATATTGCTTTACATTCTAAATTCCTACCTAAGATAGTGTAAGTAAGACAGTTGTGAGAATGTGGCCCTTTTTACATGGGCCTCTCCCACCCATGAAAACTCAGATTTCTGCGTGTTCATGGGTGGGGGAGCCCCGTGTGAACAACGCGGTGCCTGCAGTGAGTAGGGGTGCATGCGCCCTCCTAACACGCATCCCAACTCACCCCCCCACTCGTCCCCATGCACGGAGCAACTGGGGCAAACGGCGGTTGCACCATTGGTGCGGATGAATGAGGGGTGAGTGGGGATGCATGTGCGGCCATGTGCACACCGTGCCCATGCACCAACATGCCCACGGATCCCCCCCAACCCAGTGGAGCTGTGTAGAAAGGGCCTGTGAGCAGCCACTCGAAGAAGAATAGAAGGTTGCTGCCTTGTAAACAAGGTTCTTCGAGATGTCTCCTAACATTCTCACAACATCCACCCTTTCAGCCCCGCATGGAATTTTCTTATATTCCTAGAAAGGGTTGGAAGGAAGTGTCATTCTGAGGGGGGGGGGGGG
>QEPC01011543.1:1111903-1140177 GCA_003113815.1 Sphenodon punctatus
CCCCCCCCCCGCCCTCCTCCTCCCTCCCCGCTCAGGATCTTGCTCTCTTTTTCACCTCTAAGATTAACAAGATTCGCCTGGAAATTGCTTCCAAGTCCTCTCCCCCTGCTACTCCCCCCTCTCACCTCCCCCCACCTCTCTCCTGTCCTCCTTCCCTCCTGCTCCCTTGAGGAAATCTCCTCCCTGCTCTCCTCCTCCAACCCCTCCACTTGCCCCCTGGACCCCATTCCTTCCTGCCTCTGAACCTCCATTGCTTCCACCATCACCCCCCCTCCTGAACATCATCAACCTCTCCCTCTCTACTGGCTCCTTCACCTCTGCCTTTAAACACACCACTGTCTCCCCCATCCTCAAAAAGTCCACCCTGGATCCCTCTGAACCCTCTAATTACCGTCCCGTCTCGCTCCTCCCTTTCCTTCCAAACTCCTTGAACGGATTGTCTACTCCCGTTGCCCCGACTTCCTCTCCGCCAACTCCTCCCGTGACCTCCTCCAATCTGACTTCCGCCCCCTTCACTCCACTGAAACTGCTCTTGTTAAGATCACCAATGATCTTGTGGCTAAGTCCAACTGCCTTTACTCTATTCTTGTCCTCCTTGATCTCTCTGCTGCCTTCAACACTGTTCATCACTCGCTCCTGCTTGAATTGCTCCACTCCCTTGGTTTCCGGGACTCTATCCTCGACCGGTTCTCCTCCTACCTTTCTGACTGCTCCTTCAATGTATCTCTTCCTAACTCCTCTTCCTCCTCCTCCCTGCCCCTCTCGGTCGGGGTTCCCCAAGGCTCCATCCTTGGCCCCCTCCTCTTCTCTATCTACACCCAATCCCTAGACAAACTCATTGCCTCCCACAGTTTCCAATACCACCTATACACTGATGACACTCAACTCTATCTCTCCACTCCTTCTCTCTCAACCTCTGTTCAAACTCACCTCACCAACTGTCTCTCTGATATCTCCGCCTGGATGTCTCAATGCCAACTCAAACTGAACATGGCTAAAACTGAATTCCTTATCTTCCCTCCCAATCCTTCCTCTCCCTCTTCCCTGTCAATTGCCATTGACGGTATCTCCATCCTCCCTGTCCGCCAAACCTGTAACTTGGACTTCATCTTTGACTCACACCTTACCTTCAAACCCTACATTGACTCTGTGGCCAAATCCTGCTGCTTCTCCCTCCACAACATTGCCAAGATCCACCCTTTTCTGTCTGTCTCATCTGCCAAAACTCTCATCCATGCCCTAGTTATCTCACGCCTCGACTATTGTAACCTCCTCCTCGCTGGCCTTCCCCGCTCTCACATTTCTTCCCTCTAGGGATGGACGAACAGAATGCGGTTCAAATATTCAGATGTTCGGTCCGAAACCCGAGTTTGAGTTCGATGGTTCGGTTCAGTGAGTTCGGGTTGGCCGAACTTGGCCGAACAGTCAAAAATAGCTCTATCGAAACTGAAACGATACCTAATTTTTGGCCCTGAAAAGATGTTTTTCCTCCCTCCAAACTCATTTGAACTCATCCAAACACAACCGAACTGTTCGGTCATTCGAGAGTTCAGTTTGGACATTCGGTTCGGATGTCCGAACAGACTGAGTGCGGTCCAAACTCTGAACATCCGAACCGCGTTCGCCCATCCCTACTTCCCTCATCTCTGTTCAAAACACTGCTGCCAGGATCATCCACCTAGCCGGTCGCTTTGACCATGTGCAGCCTCTCCTCTCCTCCCTCCACTGCCTCCCCCTTGCTGAGCATATTCTGCACAAGTCCTTGTCTTCACCTACAAAGCCCTTCACAACCTTGCTCCCCCCTACCTCTCTGCCCTGATCTCCCTCCGAACCCATGTTCGAGCACTCCGCTCCTCTTCCATCCCCTCCCATGCCTCCCCTCCCATGCCTCCCCTGATCCCCCTACCACCTTCGTCCCTTCTCCCTCGCTGCCCCGCATGCCTGGAACTCCCTCCCCGCCCTCGTCTGCCTTGCCCCCACCCTCCACACCTTAAAGTCCCTCCTCAAAACCGACCTCTTCCACTCTGCCCTTCCTAACTCCTGCTAATCATTCCCACCCAGGATTATCCCCCACCTGTTATCTGCAAACTCCTAATTTATTCTAACCAAGCCAAGAATGTGTACCTGAGTTCTTGCATCCTCATGAATGTTGCATCCCTTGTCTCTCCCTCTGTTCTCCCTTCCCTGTCTCCCCTCCCCGTGTCTGCTCTCGGGCAAGGACTGTGTCTATTTTATTCTCTGTAAAGCACCAGGTACATCGCTGGCGCTATATAAATGCTAATGCTAATGCTAATGCTAATAATAATAATAAGGCAACAACCTTCTAATCACTAACATGAGGAGGAGTTGTTTGTAAACAAACAGCTTTATCTCCCAGTCTGATCTGTCCTGCAGCAGCACTACTAGCATGCAAAGGCAGGTGAGGGATGGGGACCCCCCATGATGTGGGGGTGCCTTGCACACAAGCCTCCTCCAGCCCATCCCAGACACAGGGCCCCTGCTCTGCAGGAAGTGCCCCGCTTGACCAGGCAGTGGCCCTTGGGACCTAGCAGCCCCTGGATTTATGCTGGGTTTGCTCAATGGATGCTACGCCCCTGTGTATGGGTTGTCTTCATGTGCACCACCCACATAAACAGCACAAGAAACTGAATTCGCTTGTAGATGGATTCTCAACCATGAACCCTCCCAGTCTGGGTTTCAGCCTGGGTATGGTATGACGATGGCCTTGGTTGATGATCTCCGTTTGGCGTAAGACCAGGGTCATCAGACCTTACTGGTCCTGCTAGACCTTTCGGCTGCATTCGACACAGTCGATCATGAGGTGTTGGTGACTCATCTATGGGACCATGGTGGAATTGGTGGAACGGTCTTGGACTGGTTTCATTCGTTCCTGGCCAGGAGAACTCACCGGGTGGTCTTGGGGAAGTGTACGTCTTCCCCCCGGGACCTCACATGTGGCGTCCCACAGGGTGCCATTCTGTCCCCCCTCTTGTTTAACATCTATATGCAGCCATTAGCGGAGATCGTGAGAGGGTTTCAGGGCATGCAGTGTCATCAGTATACTGATGACACTCAACGCTACCTCTTCTTTTCCATCGACCCAGGCCATGCAGTCTCCTTATTTTCCCAGTGTCTGTGAGCTGTGGGGGCTTGGATGAGGTTGAACCATCTGCAATTGAATCCTGACAAGATGGAGGTGATGTTGGTGGGTGAGGGTTTGGGGGATCTGGGGGTGGTTGAATCTCCTCTTGTTGGGGGTGTTTGCCCTCCCATGGTCTCTCAAGTGAAGAGTCTGGATGTGCTCCTCGATTCATGGCTCAGCCTGGAATCTCAGGTTGTGGCTGTGGCAGGGAGTAGGACTGATGCAGCAGCAGCTGTTACTGCACCGCGATTCCATTCCGCCATTTCGGAATTGCCCGTGCCACACCGCGGCTTTTCTGCAGACATTCCGCTAATTCCACTGGCATTCTGCAAATTGTGGAAACCACTGTTCTGCTATTTTGTGGCGCTGGTGGAATGGCGGAAGTAGCGAAAATGTCATGTTTTCGCTATTTTGTGATGTCTGTGGAAGTAGCAGAATGAAATTAGCGGAACTGCAGAAGTAGCAGAATGAAACTAGCAGAATGAAAGCCTCTGCCACACCGTACCACTAATTGCGGAAACGCTGTTTCTGGCGGAAATAGCTACCGCTGAGACATTCCACTACAGCCCTAGCAGGGAGTGCATTTAGGCAGTTATATCTTGTACAGTGGCTTCGGCCATATCTCTCAGACTCTGACCTCGCCACTGTCATCCATGCCTTCATCACCTCGAGGCTGGATTACTACAATGCGCTCTACGTGGGGCTGCCTGAGAAGCTGGTCCGGAGGATGCAGCTGGTGCAGAATGCTGCAGCCCGTCTCTTTACGGGGATGGGTCACAGGGAGCACATGACACCAGTGCTCCGGGCTCTGCACTGGCTGCCTATAAAGCACCGGGCCAGGTTCAAGGTGCTGGTTTTCACGTTTAAAGCCCTTCACATCCTGGGCCCTGCTTATGTGTGGGACCGCCTCACTCCCCATGTGCCCTTGAGATTGTGGGAGCCTTTTTGAAGGTTCCCCGGGTGAGGCAGGTGACCACTGATGTTAGATCTTTTTCGGTGGCCGCCCCTGTGCTGTGGAATTTGCTCCCAGAGAAGGCTCGGTTAGCTCCCACTCTCTTGTTGTTTCAGCGTGTATGTAAGAACTGGCTGTTCAGTCAGGCTTTTGGCAAGGGGTAGGGGTGGGGGGGGCAGATAGGGTTTTTCTTTTCCCCACATATTGTATTTTTAAATTGTTATTGTTTTATTGATTATTATTGTTCACCTTCCCGGGCTGCCCTGTGGGCAGGATATAAATTTTATATCAATAAATAAGTTAATTAAAAAATGAAATTAAGAACTGCTGTAAGTGGATCTTGTTAACAGTTGAAGACCAAAACTGCTCCATCTGGACAGGTAGAGGTGAAGATGGGCCTAATATTGTAACATCTATTGGATCCACCTTTGTGCGACGAACACGTTCATTAAGATTGATGCTGTTTTCTGGATAGTTGTCACAGACAATATCAATTCGCTCACAGACATTATAAAATTTTGTGCATAGGTTCCATAGGTGCTCTGCAAATGTCCCCAAAGTGATATTCTTAAAAGTCTTTACTGGCACTGATCTTGCCAGTGACATGAAGTCTACCACAACTGCATCTGACATATGTACTGAACCTATGTTACTGGTTAATGGCTCTTGAAGTTTCTTTTCCAGTTCATGGGGGAGATCAGACGTATTTATTTATTTATTTATTTAACTAATTAATTAATTATACCCTGCCCCATCCAGCCTCACGGCAGCTCGGGACAACTTACAAAAGTTAAAACAAATAAAAATTTATAAAAATATATAAAGATATATAAAAAGGGGGGATTACAAAAACATTAAATACAATAAAAAGAGGTAAGACCCACTGACTAAAAAATCCCATCTCCATCCCTCCCCAAAAGGCCTGTATGAACAGCCAGGTCTTACAGGCCTGACAGAAGGCCAGGCAAGCCTCCTCTGGGAGGGAGTTCCACAGCCATGGTGCGACCACTGAGAATGCCCGCTTCCTCATGGTCCCTCGGTTTATCCAGGGGACCTCCAAGAAGGCTCCATCAACGGATCGCAGAGATCGCTCCAGGGCCCGAGGAGTGAGGCAGTCTCTCAGGTAGGAGGGTCTCAGGTCCTGTAGGGCCTTAAAGGTCAACACCAGCATCTTGACTCGGTCCCAGAACGCTATAGGCAGCCAGCACAGAGTATGAAGCAGTGGTGGGCCCATCAGGAGGTGGGCCGCAGCATTCTGCACCAGCTGCAGCTTCCAAACCATCACCAAGGCAGCCCCACATAGAGCGCATTGCAGTAATCCAACCTAGAGGTGATGAACGCATGGATGATGGTGGCCAGGTCAGTGTTTGTCAGTTTGAGACATATGACTAGATCCTCCACACAAGATGTAATTGGTGAAAGGCTCCCTTTGCCACTGCCTCCACCTGACAATCCAGGCAGAGGCCAGAGTCCAGCAGGACCACCAAACTCTGCACCTGTGGGGCCAGCAGGAGGCAGATCCCCTCCACAAGTGGGGCCATCATCCCAGCTGCCCTACCCACCAACATCACCTCCATCTTATCAGGGTTCAGCCTCAGTCTGCTCAGCCTCATCCAGTTGCTAACTACTGTCAGGCACTGGGAAAGCACCGAGACTGCAGGACCTGTATCTGCTGAAAAAGAGAGATATAGCTGGGTGTCATCAGAATACTGGTGACAACCCACACCAAACCATCTCACAACCTCACCCAGGGGTTGCATGTAAATGGTAAACAACAATGGAGACAGAATGGAACCTTGCGGTACGTCACAAACGAGATCCCAGAGGCTAGATGTTTCTTCCCCCAGCACCGCCCCTCTGGCTTCTCCCGAAGAGGAATGAGCGGAACCATCCTAGGACAGTCCCGTCGCCCCCTTCCCCCAGGGCCCGCAAACACCTCAACAGCAACCCATGGTCAACTGTATCAAATGCTGCTGAGAGATCCAACGAGTAATGTCGAATGTCCCAAATCCAGCTCTCAGCGGAGGTCTTGATTGGTTTACGAAGATAGCCATCTTTGGTCAAGAAGAAGGAAGTTGATGTAATTTCATATGTTAAAAGCACGTCGAGACTGTAACCTCTACTTCTGGCAATGTCAACATACCTTAGTGCTGCACTCACTTCCTTGTGGACATCCACACTATTAACCTTTGTTTTGCCTTTTGTAACTGCAGGTTTAGAGATAGGGTCCATTAACCTCTTTGTCTTACTGTCAAAGCGTTCCTGGACAAATGTGTCATAGACCTCTTTGCCAAATACAAGGCAGTTCACTTTGATTGAGGTCTGACTGTAATTGAAAGTTTTGCCCGTTCCTATCTTTCTAACCTTTGTTGCACGTTCACTGGTCAAGGAAAATGAGTTTCTGCGCTCTACTAGTTCAGGTTCAAGTTTATTTGCGTGGCCATTGGCCATTGCATAAAAGCATACAATGAACAAAATAAAATAATAAAGACAATCAAATCAGCATGTATAGACATAAACAAAGATACAATACACAACAAAACTCCTAAAGGCAGCTAAAGAAATTCAATACAGTTCAATTACGATTAACTCATAAGCAACAAAAATAATAAAATCAGATAAAATTTTATATATAATACTTAATGAGACTATCTTAGTCAATAAAAGGATACTATACTATCCCAATTTCTCAAACATATTTTCAATAATAAAAAACAGAGAACCAATCCCCGTAACCCCACATCCCATCTAGATCCATAATCCATGGCCTAATCAATTAAATCTCACAAATTATAGATAAGTATCAGACATCAAATATCGGATACCAGACATCAAATATCAGATATCCAAAATCAGAATTGGACGTCAGGGATCAGATCTTAAAGATCCAATAAACATTCAGCATCAAATATCAGGCATCAAACATCAGACCTCAGGCATCAAACATCAGGCATCAGTATTCTGGAATCTGCCAGATTTCCCTGTAATTTCAAAAGCCATTGTTAGAAAACCTGCCACTGCTTTAGTCTTTTTCTGATCTCTACCTGCCAATAAAATTTGGACAATCTCGTGGTTGGACCTTCCCAGAGGTGGTTTAAAAAGGGAGCCAAATTGCACCTTCGGGATTTATTATATAGCTGGCATTCAGCGCTCTACTATGAAGTCAACCATTCTGGAAATGCGTTTCTCATCTTGAACTGTTATGGCTAGGGATGGGCGAACAGAACCGAGTTCAGAAATTCGGTTTGGTTTGGTTCGAAAATCGAGTTCAAGTCAGAAGTTCGGTTCGGTCGAACTATTCGAGTTCAGTCCGAACTCCGAACTTACGAATAGAGTTCAGAAATTCAAACCCCATTGAACTAAATGGAATATTATCTTATAGGGATGGGTGAACAGAACCGAGTTTGGAAATTCGGTTCGGTTCGAAAATCGAGTTCGGTTCGGAAGTTCGGTTTGGTCGACCGAACTGGTTGAGTTCGGTTCGAACTCTGAACTTCTGAACCGCATTCGCCCATCCCTAGTGATGGCATCTGTGTATTCATGATGCAAAGAGTACTCATCTTAATCTTACCAGCCCACAAAACTCACGGCACACCTGTGAGATCTGCACCTTCTCATGTTTGATCAGATTGTGTGAAGCAACAGCTTTTTTTCTTCTTGAGAACCCGACAATGCTGCCATGACTTTTGGCTGGCATATTATAGTTCTGCTCTGATCCATCGGTACTGAGCTGAATTTGCAGGCAGTGTTCTTGGCAACGAAATGACCCTGTACAAAATCGCTACAAATAACATGTTATCAATTGTTTTTTATGTTTTTTTCTTTTTTGTTATGGGTATGTTATTAGCAGCATCTTTTTTAGACATCAGAAATGATCCCCTTACCATGTTCTACAACTTTTGTTCAAGACTTTTTTGTGTAAACCTATTAGGGAAAGTGCTACATAATGAAAAAGACCTGTGCTGCAGCCACCATCTTGAATCCAAGATGGCCACTAAATGACCATGCGCAGAAACATGTAGATGGGTAGGATCAACTCCCCAATTAGTATGGTTTCAAATTCTGAAGTCAGATTTAGGGGACGTTGAAGTATACACACAACCATAGCTAGCTCCATGACTATACAATGTTTGTCTTGTTTGGGGATATTAATTTCAGCAAATATGCATAAAGATCACGTTTTCTATTTCACTTTGCTTTCAGTAGCCACAATTCACAAACTACTTACCCTGGAATAACACTCTTGATATAAGTGGTTTGTGGATCAAGGCCAGTATGTGTGGTATTGGGTATAATAATTCATGTTTAATGTAACCTATAAAACTTGATCAGAAATTATTACAGCCTCATGCTAAAGCATAAAAGTGCAATGTGGAGCATATGTTCTTTACAAACTTATGTGAAATAAATTTTGAGCAAATAGATTCTATTTAGATGGAATCTATCATCAAAGTAAGGGAAAAAAATTCACGAAACTGGCTTTCATTCCAGATCATTAATGGGGCTGCTATGGAGTAAGTGGCTTGAGAAAGTGCAGCCTTGCAATTGCTAACTGATAAGCAGTACATTACACCAACATTACAAATACTGCACCAGTACTAGCCATGGGCGATAGCAGGAGGGACAAGGGGGGGGGAGGGGGGTTACCTTCTGCTTCTGCTCCTGCTGCTCCCCCTTCAGGTGATACTTACCTGAGCAAGCAGGTGGGGGATCATCCAAGTGGCAAGATAAAATCCATCCAATAAGAACACAAGCTTGCTGAGCCCCACGTCTACTCTGGCATGCCCCCTCCTACCCACTAGGTGGCTCAGATGCTGACATGTGGCTGGCTTCCTGTTGTCATTCCAGATGACTTGTACCTGCACAGCAGTTCCAGTGTGACCTCTGGAGTCCTTCAGCCAACACCAAGAATGGTAGGCCTGCGGGGGCTAGACAGACATGCATCCAGGATGACTAACAATAGGCTGAGGGGGAACCCATGCTATAGCACAGTCCAAATAATGTCTAATCCAGCCCATGCTTACCCTGTGATTTCCTCTGGTGCTGTGGTAGGTTGATGTTTACATGGACTGTGTGAATTCAGATTTAGTGATGTGTAAACGCGGTTTGGAAGTTCGGGGTTCAGCCTGAACTCGGGGTGTTTGGCCCGATCACGAACACCCCGAATCCAAACCGCCTCCTGCCTGAACTGTCCGAACAAACTTTGTATTCCGAACCCGTTCGGGTAGGGGCGGGGGGTAGGGAGGAACCCAGTTTTCCTTCCCCCTTCTAGGCTGCGCAGGTGGAAGGGGTGCCGGCGAGCACCTCCCCCCCACCCTGCCCAGCCTCTTAATTTTTTTTTAAACTACCCACCCCAGGGATTGTCCTACCTAGGTTGGGCTCCAGGTCCAGCAGCGGTGGTGGCAGCGGTGGCAGGTCCATCAGGTCCAGTGGTGGCGGTGCTCAGGAGCGCTTCAGGCTGCTACTAGGCCTTCTGGTTTGACCCAGAAGGCCTAGTAGCAGCCTGAAGCACTCCGGAGTGCTGCCGCCGCCGGACATACCCGTGGCTGGAGCCCTGGCACCACCAGGTAGGGGAGATTTTAAAAAAATAATTACAAGGCTGGGCAGGGTGGGGGGGGGAGGTGCTCCCCAGCGCCTCTTCCACCCACGTAGTCAGGAGGGAAAAGCGCCCCCCCCTGCCTGAACGGGTTCAGCCCCCCAGAACCCAATAGGGCTGAAGCGAACGGTTTCGGGTTCGGCCAAACCCTGAACAGGCTGAACCCCGAACCCCCTGGTGTTTGCACATCCCTATTCAGATTATGTAAATGTACACATTTATATAAAATTGGTCATGTGATTTTTACATGTAAATTTAGGCAAATGACACATCTTAGCAAAGCCAGTATAGCCTAGTGGCTAAGGTATTTATCCTGAACCTGCAAGGCCACAATCCAAGTCCCATCTCATCCATCAACTCATTGGGTGGCTTAGGACATGTCACTATCTCTCAGTTTTCCACTTCAAACCTCACAGGGTTTTTATGAGAGTCAACTAGACATGAATTGTAAAGCACTTTGGACACTGAAAGTGCTACAGAAAGGATTAATAATAATAAATAGTATACAGTTGTATAAAAATTAAGCCTAGGTACTGAGCACCTGTAATTTCCTGGTTCAGCCACTGATGCCTCAAGCGATTGGTGATGCCGCTTTGTATATTTCTAAAGAAAGTTATTCAGAACATTGGAACTCTCTTCCCCTGTAGGTTCACCAAGGCCCAGTGTGAGCATTTTCCACAACAGAAAGTGCAAGACTTTTCTATTGACCATGTGCTTGGTGAAGGGTGGTAGGATTTCATGGGCAGGGGGATGTATTTATAGGGATTTTTATACCCTATGGATTTTATGCATTTTATTTTTATATTAATATTTTATAATTGCTACTGTCCCTGAGTCCTTGGGATAGACTGGGATATAATTTGAAATAATAAATTCACTGTCTTGTTTAACATCTTCTGATACTATTCTCTTTTCCAAGGTGTATGTGCTAGTGGGGGCATAGGTATGAAGGAGCAAGGCAGCTCAAACTTGGAAGTCGCAATCTCAACACTTTCTCATTGAGACCCCACCCCACCCCATTTACTCACCAGAGCTGTGTGTGCTGCGTTCTGTGCTGAGTTTCCCTTCTGCACCTGTCTGTCTGTCTGTCTGTCTCTTCTTTCTTCTCCACTTTCTTCTCTTCCCTCTTCTCTTCTCTGCGATGAGGGGAAAAAACCAAGAAAAAGAACTATGTATGTGCAAAAAGGGTCCCTGGGCTCTTCTACGCCAGCAACATTGTTGCCATTTTGGAAAAGGGCAACGACGGCCATTTTACACTTGCGCAGTTCGTTTTTTTCTTTTTTAGCAAGATTCTCCTGAGAATCTCGCAATCTCAGTGAGATCTCACTAATGATTCTCGATTTTAATTATATTATCACGAGAATCAAATCCATGATCATTTCAGCCCCAGTTGAGTCCAGGACCTGGACTACAGACATGCTCTCTCTGCAAGCTGCTTGAGCACTGCTAGGAAACCTTCAGAGTATGTAGGGAGGGAGCAGGGCCAGCCCTCTGTCCCCAACCACTCAGACCACTTTCAAAAGTCCCCACCCCGCCAAGAGTGGGTAGGGGTGGAGTGCTGGCCCTGACGACTCTTAAAATTTGCTTCCTGGTGGAATAGTTGCTAGTGCCTCCCTGGGAATGAGGGTAGCTAGCAGTGCAGCACATCCTTGTCATGGACGGACCATTATCTCCTACAGGCCAGTCTCTCAGCACACTCCCTCCAGAAGGGGGATGGACCAGTTAGGATGGTCTGCCCTCGGAGGCTGATGTAACCGTAACGGTTCCAGGAGACTCTGAGGGAGATAACCCTGGACCCTGACGGTCACTCGGTCGATGAGCTGGTACAGCATTGGAACATCTTGCTGGGGGAAGCCATTGACAGGGTGGCTCCGAGATGGACTGCCTCCATCTCGTCACCGCAGGGCCCCTTGGTTTATTGAGGGACTGCGGTGTATGAAACAGGTAGGTAGGAGACTAGAGCGACGCTGGCGTCGGACTCGCTCTGAATCTGATCGACTTCTCCATAGGACCCACTTGTGGTCCTATGTTGAGGCTGTGAGGATGGCAAAGGAGGAGTTCTTTGCTGCCCTCATAGCGTTGGTGAAGTCGCGTCCAGCGGAGCTGTTCCAGGTGGTGCGGGGGCTGGTCAGTTCGGCCTCCCTCCACCTGGATGGGGACTTGTCCCAGGCCCACCGTGAAGAGTTTGTGACCTACTTCGCAGACAAGATCGCTCAGATTCAGAATAACTTTGACACTGGATTGGAAGCAGTAAGCGAGGGGCATGAGGTTATGGAGGCCCCGTTTAGTCGATCTTTCTGGGATGAGTTTCAGGAAGTGATGCCAGCCGATGCGGTGAATGTCCTGGGGTCTATTAGAGCCACAAGTTGTGAATTAGATCTGTGCCCGTCCTGGTTGGTGAAAGCCTCCAGGGATACTTTGGGGATGGTGCTGGTAAGGGTAGTGAACGCATCCCTTCAGCAGGGGAGGTTGTCGCCCAGTCTCAAGGAAGCTGTGGTATGCCCCCTGCTGAAGAAGCCATCTTTGGATGTGGACGCACTCGCCAGCTACCACCCTGTCTCTAATCTTCCCTTTTTAGGGAAGGTTATTGAACTGGCAGTGGCACTGCAGCTCCAGGTGCATTTGGACAGCATCGGTTTCCTTGACCCTTTTCAATCTGGGTTCCACCCCGGTTATGGTACTGAGACAGCGTTGGTGGCCTTGGTGGATGATCTCCACCAGGAGATGGATGCAGGATGTTCAACCTTTTTGATCCTGCTAGATCTCTCAGCCGCTTTTGATACCTTGGACCATGGGCTGCTGTTGAGACAGCTGCGAGACTTGTGGGGTCTGGACGGGACTGTCCTTGGATGGTTCCACTCATTCCTCTCAGGTAGAAGCCAGCGGGTGGTGCTGGGGGCTGAAACATCTAGCTCTCGAGCCTTGACCTGTGGTGTTCCGCAGGGTTCCAGTCTGTCTCCACTGTTGTTTAATGTGTATATGCAGCCCCTGGGAGAGATCATGAGAGGGTTCGAGGTGCGATGTCACCAATATGCTGATGATACTCACCCATACTTCTCGTTTTCAACAGACCCAGGTCCTGCTGTCTCATTACTCTCCCAATGTTTGGAGGCCGTGGAGATTGGATGCGGCAGAACCGACTGAAGCTCAATCCTGATAAAATGGAGGTGACGGTGGTGGGAAGGGCGGGGGAGGTGCTGGCCCCCCTGATGGGCCAGCCTGTTGTTCTTCGGGTTTGGAGTCTGGGGGTGGTTTTGGATTCAGGCCTCCATCTGGATTGGCAGGTGGAGGCGCTGGCTAAAGCCGCCTTTTGCCAGCTGTATCTGGTACGGAGGCTTCGACCTTACCTCTCCAGGCCCGATCTGGCCACTCTCATCCATGCCTTCATCACCTCGAGGCTAGACTACTGCAACGCGCTCTATGTGGGGCTTCCCTTGTTTCTGATTCGGAGGCTACAGCTAGTGCACAATGCGGTGGCCCGTCTCCTCATGGGGATGGGGCGGCGTGAGCACATAGCACCAGTGCTCCACACTCTGCACTGGCTGCCTATAGCGTACCGAGCCAGATTCAAGGTGTTAGTATTGAATTACAAAGCCCTGCATGGCCTGAGCCCCTCATATCTCGGGGACCGCCTCGCCCTCTGCGCCTCAGAGTGATCCCTTCGGTCTACTGGGGGCGCCTTTCTGGAGGTCCCCGTGTAAGATGGGGGGCCACAATGGAGAGGGTGTTCTCAGTGGCCGGTCCGCGGTTATGAATTCCCTCCCAGAGGAGGCTGGCCTGGCCCCGGGCCTGTTGGCCTTATGACATGTCTGTAAGACTTGGCTGTTCGCCCAGGCCTTTGGAGGGGAGGGTGGGGGTGGGGTAGGGGGCAGGAGTTGGTTTTTAGTGATGTTTTAAAATTGCTGGGGGTTAATTTATTGTTGTTTTTTATTGTTATATTGGGTTTTATAATATTGTACGCCTCCCTGAGATGCCGTAGGCATGAGGGGGTGGCTAACAAATGGAATGAAAATAACATTTTTTAAAAATCCTTTGCAGAAGGAGGCTAAGGCTAGTCACTACTTAGGAAGACCCTGCTCCCTTGCCCTTAGGGGAGTCCAAAACTGGAACATGAGCCTGGGCCTGCCACAACCTTGCTATGTGGGACAGGTTGGGTCAATTTTTGGAGGGACTTACCTATAAATATCCAGAGGCCCTAATTATCATGTCTGGGGATTTTAATGCCAGAATGGGCTCAGATGACCAGGCCATGGCTCCCTACTCGGTTGGATGAATATTTACCCCACTGGATCCTTTGGTCCTTAGGAAATCTAAATATCGGGGTATAACTTCTTCAGGGATTAGGCTAGCCAATTTTCTTATTACGCAGGATCTCTGTACCTTAAATGGCTCAGGATTCAGTGACCTGGATGGAGAGTACACATTTATTGGGACACGGGGACCCAGTGTGGTAGACTATACCCTGGTTACTCCCAGAGTACTCCCCTTTGTTGATGATTTTGCAGTGGGCCCGCCCCTGATAGGAGATCACCTCCCGTTGATATCTAGTTTTATGTTTCCAACTTCATTTTCACACTCTACTCACTCCCAAGAAGAGGTTAATACCCAATGGGATCTAGAGCAGTTTGAAGTTGTCCAGGCCCCCCGTTGGAGTGAAGCAGTCTCTGCATCCCTAAAGGGCTATGTGATGCAGTCTTACATTGTTCTCCTCTGTGAAAGGCTCCTTTCCTCTACTCCAGGTACAGATGAACTGGATTTATACATCCAGTTAACTGAAGGCTTGAATGGCCATTTAAGGGGGTTGGGGTGCTCCCTGGCTCCCTCAAGTAATAGGGTTAACCAGCCATGGTTCGACAGAGAGTGTCGAGAAACCAGACGCATATTGAAGGAAATGCACCATCTTTATAGGAGAAGTGGTGCAGATGTTCTGCCCCCCAATTATGTAGCATATAGGACACAGTATAAAAAATTAATTGCCAGTAAAAAGCGGGGATTTTGGGACACCCAATGGAAGATCCTTCTGCAGGCAGAAAATTTGGGGGATGCCAGACATTTCTGGCAGTTGATTAATGGCTCCATTGGGAGGTCCCAGAGATCTAATTCTATGACATATATTTCACCAGCAGCTTGGATGGCCCACTACAAGAATCTTTTATAACATCATTGACAAAGGAGAGAATCGATCTCAGGCTGCAAAAATTTACATCCCAGAGGAGGCCCCCTTGTGGCCCCCAGTTAGAGAGGAGGAGTTTGAGTTTTTGATAGACTCCTTTAGTAATAATCGTGCACCAGGCCTGGATCTTATACGAGTCGAACAGCGGAAGGCCCATAAGGCCTGGTGGCTGCCCGTTTTGGCAGCTCTATTCACTACCATTAATAACAGTGGCAAAGTCCCAAGGGCCTGGAATATGGCAGTGGTCATTCCCGTTTACAAAAAGGGCATCAAATCAGACCCAGCCAACTATCGGCCCATTAGTCTGTTGTCCGTCGTGGCTAAAGTTTATGCCAAATATTTATTGGGGAAATTAAGTGACTGGATGGCTCAGACCAGAGCCCTGGCCCCAGAGCAGACTGGCTTCCAGCAAGGCTGCTCTACCACCGAACAATGCCATATCCTTATCACTTGGCAGTTAAGTACAGGGCTCGCAATGGTGCATTGTATGTAGCTTTCTTGGATCTTAGAGCTGCATTTGATTCAATCAGCTGCCTTGTGGGGAAACTGCAGGCTTCTTCCATACACAGGCGCCTTTTGGCCCTGATCTACTTGTTATATGAACATTCCTCCCTGGTGGTAAAGCTTGACCATCAGGGACATGTCACTCCCCCAATTTCCACTACTTTGGGGGTAAGATATGTGTATTAGGGCTGTGTATTAGCCCCAGCTCTCTTTAATTACTTTATTAACAAGGTTATATCCATCATGGCAGATCCGTGGGTTTTTCCTCCTAAGCTGGCAGCGAGGCCCGTTGGATGCCTATGTTACACAGATGACGTTGCGCTGCTCTCCCAGACACATCTAGGACTTAACCGACAGCTGCAGGTTTTTGCAGCATTCTGCCACAAAAATTCCCTAACTATCAATTATGACAAATCAAAGGTACTGTTTTTTTCCTGCAAGAGCAAAATCTAGACCTGGTACATTGAGGGATCCCCCATTCAACAGGTACCCACTTTTCGTTACCTGGGCGCCTATTTCACAGATCTTGTAGCTGGTGACACCATGTCGATCGGGCGTTAAGAGCAGCGCAAGGCCCTGCCAAATCCATTACCGGCCTCTTTTCCAAACAGGGAAGAACGGCCGTACTCCCTGCATTGCAGGTTTTCACCAGCAAAATCCGATCTCAACTCCTTTATGGAGCTGAACTCTGGGCCCTTTTTGTTCTAACCAGATAGATGGGATCCAATCGAAATTTTTGCAAAGGATTTTGGGGGCCCCACGGGGAACCCCGTTGGCAGCCGTTCAGTTGGAATTGGGACAGAAACCTTGGTCTCAGGGTGCTGTTGAAACCGCTTTAAAATTCTGGCTTAAATTACACTTTAGTCAGGGATCACAACTTCTGAGGGACCTTCGGGATGATACTTATACTGCCCAATGGTCTGAGAGAATAAACTTGCAATTAAGGTGAATGGGGTTCTCCCCGGAATATCTCCACCATAAACATCCAACTTCGATCAGAGTCGAGATCTTAGTTCTGAGGACATGGGCCGCCAATTGGAAATTGGCAGCCTGGGCCTTTCTCCCAATATCCAGGACTACCTGAGGTGGATCCCCGAGAAGGGGAAGATAGCAGATTACTTAGAGGTCCCCCTCTCTGGAAGGGCAAAGCAGTTGCTTTGCTCCGCAAGAGTAAATGCTCTTCCTTCCTGTGTGTTGGAAGGTAGGATTTGTGGCATACCCTATGTTCATCGGTTATGTCCATTCGATAATTTGGAGGTGGAAACGGTAGATCATATTTTTTTTCGATGTCATCTGTACGAGGTTCCAAGATGGGAATATTTGGGATCTATCATTGACAGATATCCAGGTAGATCAGATTATATCCTTCTCGCTCTGCTCCTCGGTAGTTCGAAAATTGATGTCATAAAGAAATCTGCTATGTTCCTATTGAAGGCTGTCCAACTTAGGAAACTTTTTGTAGGATATCTCCCCTTGCCCTCTGATTTATAGTAATTGCAGTTTATTTGCTACGGCAAGCGTTGGTCCCGTAGATCCCTAGATACATCCCTATACCTTGTCTTATTTGTTGATATATCTTTCCTGTTGTGTTTCCCCGAGCTAATAAAGGCTTTAGGGTACCAAAGAATTTAATAATTATAAATGGTTATTTTAATGAAGATTGCAGTTCCATAAAACAAAATTTCAGACTAAAAGGGCCTCACAAGGCTTTCTAGGACAAGTATAAATCCATGGCAAACTGCTCGGTAGTAGTTTTATTAGTTTCGTATTAGTTTAGTTTAGTAGTTATTTTAAATTAGTATGCACTTTTGAATGAATTATATTTTGTATTGGATACTTTATGTTTGCAATGTAACTGTAATTTGTTATGCTATGGCTGTGGCTATGCAAATAAATTTTACCTATCTACCTTGCTATGTCACTGTGCTTGTTTAGTCTAGCTTTATCTGGGGTGACCTATTGGGCATTTTTACACACACCTTAAAGTTCCAGATTTTTCAATCTTCTGGGTTTCCAAGTCCACAAGTAAGTTCCAGATGCATTTTTCACACACACACTGCCCTGAGGCAGATCCTGGATGCATTCTTCACACAAACACTGCCCTGAGGCAGCCTAAAGTAGCCGCAGCGGTAGACATGAGGGGCTGCTATTGAAACCAAGTGACCACAGATGCCTGGAGCAAAGCCGTTTACCAGGAGAACTTTTTACACACAAAAGTTCTGGGAGAAGTTCTATGCAGAAGTTCAAAGAGCTGGATGTTTAAGATGTGGGTGAGTGATTTAGACACACAGAAAGTTCAGGATGTAACAGCAAACATGCAGAAGAAATGTGTGTGTAAAAATACCCATTGTTCTTCCTGTTGTCTGCCAGTGTTCTGTTTACTGCCATTTAGATGGGGTCAGGGCACACTGTCACCAGTGTAACAATTTATCCACCAAAACAATCTGTTAAAAGACCAAAGATCCAAGTTTCCTGGAGTGATGTCAAAAGCTGAGAAGCCTGTAGCTGACAACACCTTAGGCAGGAATTAAATTATTAGTACAAAAGTATCTCTCAGCAAGTCGAGAAAAAAATTCTGGGTTTCAGAAGCTGAGTGAAAATGAGTTTTTTCGCTCTATGCCTGCAGCCAGCTGCAAATGGAGGATCATCAGTATTATTATATTAATTATAGTAATAATACATTATAGCAGGTCTTTTGTGGCTGTGCTTTTTCCTATCTTTCTGCCCTCATTTCCTGCTGCATTTCCACCTGGAAACTTTGTGCCTCTCCTGCCAACACACTTAATGTATAAAAAATGAATTGCCAGAGCCCATGCCTGCCCCAGAAGCTACGTCCCCTGCTCCACAGCTTTCCACAGCAGGGAACTGAGCCCTTGTTTCCAGCTACCACCCAAACTACTAGACTAACTTCCCTCTCTCCAGCTGAATTTAAACCAGGAGATTTTGTGATTTAATTTATATGATGATCAACACAGAGGGTAGAGCAGGAAAGTCATTAATGAAAACTAGGGCTGTACTGAATTATTATTAATATTATTATTATTATCATCAAACATTTATATAGTGCCAACAATGTACCTGGCGCTTTACAAAGTAATGGAATAGGCATGGTCCCTGCCCTAGGACTTACAATCTGAGAGACGGGGGTGGGATGGGGGGAGACAAAGGAAGGGGAACAGAGGGAGAGACAAGAGTGTAACATTCACTAGGATGCGAGTTCCCAGGTGTACGCGCTTGGCTTGGTTACATCGAGAATGATGGCTGGTTGGTCCATGTGGTGAGGATATGACTACACAGACCTTAAGTAACAGATTGTACTGGAGGGAGGGTATCAGCAGGAGTTAGGTGAGGGGAGCGAGGAGTCAGGGGGGCAGAGCAGAAGAGGTGGGTCTTGAGGAGGGATTTGAAGGTACGAAGGGAGGAGGCAAGGTGGATGTGGGCAGGGAGAGAGTTCCAGGCATGGGGGGCAGCTAGGAAGAAGGGACAAAGATGGTTAGGGGAGCAGGGGAGGCATGGGAAGGCGAGAGAGGGGACAGAGGAGGAGCAGAGTTCATGGACTGGAGTACGGAGGTAAATTAGCACAGAGAGGTAGAGGGGAGCAAGGTTGTGAAGAGCTTTATAGGTGAAGACTAGGAGCTTGTGCAGGATTCGTCCAGGAAGGGGGAGCCAGTGAAGAGAGGAGAGGAGGGGCTGCATGTAGTTGAAATGACGGGTGAGGTGGATGACTTTGGCAGCAGAGTTTTGGATGGAGATGAGGGGAGAAAGGGGAGAGCGGTGGAGGCCAGTGAGAATGAGGTTACAGTAATCAAGGTGAGAGATGACCAGGGCATGAACAAGGTTTTTGGCAGACGAGAGAGACAGAGAAAAGGGTGAATCTTAGCAATGTTATGGAGGGAGAAGTGACAGGATTTGGCAACAGAGTTTATGTAGATTTTTAAATAAAGGGGTGAGTCAAAGATGAATCCTAAGTTATGGGATTGGGGGATGGGAAGGATGGTGACCCCATGGATGAGGATCAACAGGGAAGAGGGAGAGGAAGGATGAGGGGGGAAGATAAAAAATTCAGTTTTAGCCATGTTGAGTTTGAGTTGACGTTGAGACATCCAGGTAGAAATGTCAGAGAGACAGCTGGTGAGGTGAGCTTGAATAGATGGAGAAAGAGAAGGAGTAGAGAGATAGAGTTGAGTGTCATCAGCGTAGAGGTGATATTGGAAGCCATGGGAGGCAATGAGTTTGCCTAAGGACAGGGTATAGATAGAGAAGAGGAGAGGGCCAAGGACAGAGCCTTGGGGAACACCAACTGAGAGTGGAAGGGAGGAGGAGGTGGAATTAGCAAGAGACACCTTGAAGGAGTGGTCAGAGAGGTAGGAGAACCAATCAAGGATGGAGCCATGGAAGCCAAGGGAGTGAAATGAATCCAGCAAGAGTGAGTGGTCAACAGTATCGAAGGCAGCAGAGAGGTCAAGGACAACAAGAATGGAATAGAGGCGGTTCGATTTAGCCACAAGAAGATCGTTGGTGAACTTAGCGAGAGCAGTTTCAGTAGCGTGAAAGGGGCAAAAGTGAGATTGGAGGGGGTCAAGGTTGGAATTGGCAGAGAGGAAGTCAAGGCAGTGGGAGTACACAACACGTTCAAGAAGCTTAGAAGCAAAAGGAAGGAGTGAGACAGGATGGAAGCTAGAACGGTCAGTGGCCTCAAGAGTGGACTTTTTGAGGATAAGAGAGACAGTAGCGTGCTTGAAGGCGAATGGGAAGGACCCAGTAGAGAGGGAAGGGACAACAGTGGGAACAATGGAAGTCAGGAGGCAGGAGGGGATGGGGTCAAGGGGAAAAGTGGAAGGAGCAGGGATGAGATTTCCTCAAGGGAGGTAGGAGGGAAGGAGGACAGGAGAGGAGGGGGAAGAGGGAGAGGGGAGGGAGTAGGAAGAAGAGAGGAGTGGGAAGCGATGTCGAGGCGGATCTTGTCTATCTTGGAGGTGAAGAAGGAAGCAAGATTCTGAGCAGAAAGGGAAGAGGGAGGAGGAGGACAGGGGGACTTGAGGAGGGAGTCAAAGGTGGAGAACAGGCGGTAAGGGTCACAAGAACAGGACTCAATGTGAGAGGCGTAGTAATTCTTTCTAGCGAGAGAGACAGCAGAAGTAAGGGAGGAGAGACAGAATTTGAAGTGAAGGAAGTCAGCATGAGAGTGGGATTTGCGTCAAAGGCGTTCAACAGCATGGGTGCAAGAGCGGAGGTGGCGGATACTGGGGGTGAGCCAAGAACAGGGGTTGTGGGAGCAGGCAGGTTGGGAGGAGAGGGGGGGGCAAGGGAATCAAGGGTGGTGGAGAGAGAAGCATTGAAAGCAGATATGGCAGAGTCAGGGGAGGAGGAGGAGGAGGAGAAGACTGAGGGGAGAAGGGGGGAGAGAGAGGAGGCAAAGTCCAGGGGGTTAATGGCCTGTAGGTCATGGAAGGGGCATGGAGAAGGGGAAGAGGACGGGGGACAGTGGGAGACATTGAAAGAGGCAAGGAAGTGGTCAGAGATGGGATGAGGTTTGAAGGAGAGATCAGAGACAGAGCAGTTCCTATAGAAGACAAGGTCAAGAGAATGGCCATTAGCATGGGTGGGGGAGTTGGTCCAAAGGTGGAGGCTGAAGGAGGAGACTAGTGAGAGGAAGCGAGAGATGGAGGGCTGGGAAGGGACATCAACGGGACTGTCGAAGTCATTGAGTATGAGAGTGGGAGTATCGTCAGAGAGGAAGAAAGTGAGTCAGGACTCAAATTCAGAGAGAAATGAGGAGAGAGCGCCAGGGCGGTGGTAGTTGACAGCGACACGGAGATGGAGGGCGGAGTAGAGGCGCACAGAGTGCACCTCAAAGGAAGGGAAGGAGAGAGGTGGGGAGGAGAAAGTGGTTGGAATTGACAGGAGTTAGTGAGGAGGAGGCCCACGTCACCACCCCAACCTTCGGAGCATGGCTGGTGAGAAAGGAGTGACCCCCAAAGGAGAAGGTAGCTGGGATGACAGAGTCAGAGGGGGAGAACAGTACTTCTGAGTACTCAGGCCGAACACCAAAGTTCCAAATAATCAGTCCGTGTACTCGATGGCCCTTCAGCACGGTTTCCGAAGTTTCAGAATTCAGACCCAAATTCTGGACCACAGAACACTTTGAAAATTTCAGAAAGTTGTTACAAAGTTCTTGAACCCACAGCCAAAGCACTCCCCAGAAAAACACCACCCAGAAAAGCAAGTTAGCAAGAGTGGGACAATTTCTTCATAAGACAACCCCACAAAAGTTCAACTGCTTACAGAAATTCAAAAAACCAACAGTAGTATACCCACTATCAGCAGTGAATGCACCCACTTTAATCATTATGCCAACCAAGCAGTGCACAAAAATGCAGGCTAGCAAGGGACATTCGCTCAAGAAGAATACAACAACCCCGCAAAACAGTCTGCAATTGCATGGAGAAATAAATCCCACCAAAAGCCAGCAAGCCCAGGCCCCAACAGTCACAAAATTAAGAAACCAGACATTCACGCCCCCATCCAGGAGGCACACTCTTGGCATGGTATTGGTACTGTGGCATTGGTAACTTGAACAGACCAGGCAATGGGAAGTGGAGCAAGAAAGAGAGATCCCTCTGGCCTCATGGTGCCAAATGCCAACCAAGCAGCAGGCAGAACTAGTAGCAATGGTATTTTCTTAAAACAACTGCATGGCATGGTAAAGGTAAAGGTAACCCCCATCCCCCAGTATGGGCCCTATGGACAAGACAGGTCAAAACATACCATGCCAGGACAGGACAGACACTCTTGCCCCGCAACTGATTACTTACAGATTCAGCAGCACTGTAGCACACAACCAAATTCACCAAAGAGAATGGACAAAATGACTGCAGCCACTTTTATTTTGCCCTGCCAGCCAATCAAAAGTTTGCCAAGCCAATAAAAACTTGCCATCTGGCTTACCATCAGTCAGTTGTCCCCTCCCCCTGTCCCTCCTACCAAATATAGCACTAAGTTTCATTTCCAGAAGAAGGGAAGCTCAACTGTCCACCAGCCCCCCATGTAGGGGTTTCCAAAGTTTTCCAAATAATGGCCTTGGTCCTTGTAACTTTGGAATTCGGACATTCCGAACTTAATACCGTAATATTTGCTGAATTCTGAAGTTTTCCAAAGACTTCGTTTCAGCCCTAGTCACCAAGTCCTAGTCTCATGAGATCATCCTGCAATTCCTCACAGTTTGCTCTGATTTTAACTACCTTGAATAACTGTTGATCATCAGCAAATTTCATCACCTCACTCTACTCCCTTTCCCAGATCATTTATGAGTATATTAAATAACACTAGTCCCAGTACAGTCCTCTGGGGCACTCCACCATTTACTTTTCTCCATTGTGAAAACGGAACATTTAGTCCTACCCTTTGTTTCCTGTCCTTTAATCAGTTACTGATACATGATAGGACACTGCCTCCTATCCTGTGACTATTTAATTTCCTCACAAATCTCTCGTTAGGGCCTGTACCAAATGCTTTCTGAAAATCCAGATATACTATATCGACTGGCTCACCCTTATCCACGTGCTTTTTTACACCCTCAAAAAATTCCAATAGGTTAGTGAGGCATGACTTCCATTTGCTAAATCCATGATGACTCTCCCCCATTATGTCATGTTTATCAGATTGTCCGGTAATTCTGTTCTTAATCACACCATTTCCACCAATTTGCCTAGCACTGAAGTCAGGCTCACTAGTTTGTAGGTTCCAGGATTGCCTCTGGAGCCCTTTTTAAATACTGGCATTACATTTGCTACCCTCCAATCTTCAGGTACAGCAGCAGATATTAGTGACAGATTACAAATTACCAATATGTAGGTCTGCAATTTCTTACTTGAATTCTTTCCGAACTCTCTAGTGAATACCATCTGGTCCTGGTGATTTGTTACTATTTTGTCAGTTTGCTCTAGGACCTCTTTCAGAGTCATGTTGATTTATTACCGTTCTTCCAATTTATTACCTACAGTGAATAGTTCCAGAGTGGGTATTTCCCCAACATGCTATGCAGTGAAGACAGAAGCAAAGAATTCATTCAGCTTCTCTGCAATGGTCTTATCACACCCTGGTAATGGTCCAGCTGACTAATGGCCCAATTGACTCTCGATGGCTTCTTGCTTCTGTTGTACTTGGAAAAGTTTTTATTATGAGCTTTTGCATCATTAGCAAATTGTTCTTCATATTATCTCTTGGCCTGCCTCATTAGCATTTTGCTTTTAATTTGGCAATGCTTATGTTTTTTCCAATTTTCCTCATTAGGACTAGTTTTCCATTTTTAAAGGACCCCTTTTTGGCTCAAATAGCCTCCTTCATCTCACCATTTAGCCTCACTTGGCAGATGTTTGGTCCTCTTGCTACCTTTTTTTACTTGTGGAATACATTTAATCTAAGCTTCCAAGATAGTATTTTTAAATAGTCTACATGCCTCTTTCAGACATTTAATCCTCACAAGTGCTCCTTTTAGTTTCCCTCCAACTAGTTCCATCATTTATGCATAGTTCCCTTTTTAAAATTAAATGTTACTGTGGAAGTTTATTTGTCATTCTCCCTCCTATAAGTATGTAGAATTTGATTATATTATGATTACTATTGCCAAGCGGCTCCACCACCGTTACCCCTTGTACCAGAGCCTGTGCTCCACTTAGGACTAGATCCAAGGTAGTTTCTTCTATTGTAGGTTCCAGGACCAGCTGCTCCAAGAAACACTCATTGATGGCATCTAGAAATTTTAACTCTACACCATGCCCTGAGGAGACAGTCACCCAGGGTTGGTGTACCATATTCAGCACAGGCAGCCAACTATGAACCAAATTCATGGGGGCAACTCTCCCAAACCCGATTCGGATTCAGCCACCATGACGCCACCACAGCTGGATTGGGGGGGAGGAGAGCTACCTCTTGAAACTGCCCTAGCCATACTCCTCCCCCCACAGCCACCCACCTCTGATCCAAAGCTGCAGTGGCTGCATGGGGGCAGTGGGCACAGAGAGGTGGGGTCACCTGGTTAGCAAGTTCAAGGGGTGGCTCCCTCCCAACCAGCTGCCATGGAACTTGGTGGTGGTGGCTGGATCAGGATGGGGAGAGTAGATTTGCCTATGGTGGCATGTTCCAGGGGGCAGATCTCCCCCCTCCCACCTCAATCCAATTATCCACAAGGCAAATATTCTTGTACTGCTCCTGCATTCATCCTGTCAATATTAGGGTAATTGAAGTCACCCATTATTATTGTGCTTCCAACTTGAATAGCCTGTCTAACCTACATTAGCATTTCATAGTCAGTCTCACTGTCCTGGTCGTGGGGTTGATAGTATTGTTTCACTGCTATACACTTCCCTGTTACGCATGGAATTTTCATTTTATTTTATTTATTTCACTATTTTAACATTTGTCTATCCCGCACCCTCCTGCTCACAGAGCAGCTCGGGGTGGCTATATCTATCTCTAGAAATCCCAGAGTACCGTTCACTTCCTGTAAAATTTTAATCCTGCTTGATTCAATGCTGTCTCTGGATGAAAACAGACATGATGCTAACTGCACTTTAACATTGCTTTAACATTTCTTATACATGTTGCAGGGCTTCATAGGGCACCAACACAGCCCTGCAACATGCATAAGGAATGTTAAAATGGGTGTTAAAGTGGAGTTAGCGTCATGTCTGTTTTCACCCTCTGACATATAGAGTCACCCCTCCACTAGTTTTATCTACTCTTCCATTTTGATATATTTTGTATCCTAGAATTACAGTGTCCCATTGGTTCTCCTCATTCCACCAGGTCTCTGAGATGCATATTATGTCTAGATCTTTATTTAGTGCCAAACACTCTTGTTCACCCATTTTACTTTTTAGACTTTTAGCATTTGTATATAGACACTTTAACATATTCTTTTTATTCTTACTCTGCTTGTTATACGTGATTGTTTCATTTAATCTGGAATCATTTAAATTTGTCTGTTCTCCACTGATTCCCACCTGAGCTCTTTCAGCTTCTTTCCATTCCTCTCTATTAGGGTACTCAAATTCCCCTGAATTAAAGACATCCTTTAGAGAGGCCTCTGCCCAAACTATGCATTCCTTGGCACCTGTTAACTTTCCCCCAGATTCTAGTTTTAAAACTGCTCTATGTCCTTTTTAATTTTAGTCCCATTGAAGTGAATGGCATTCTTACTAGTGCTAAGAGCTAATAACAGCATTAACGAGTTGTAGGATCATGCTCCCTGGCAATGAACATCAGTGGAATTTAGGAAATAACTAATAGTTTTAGCTTTAGTTCAAATATGTTGCTTACATTTGTAAAGACATTAATTCTGTAAAGTAAATGTCAACAATGGGAAAGAATCAGTGCCTTTTATAGGAGTTACCTGCCTTATTGAGGACATTTTATAACATGAAAAGCTGGCACAACATCAAGGGCAAAAATAATCTCACCTTAATCAATACAGTGACAAGCTAAATTCAGTGGCAGCAACCTTCACAAAGCCTGTCCTCCAAGTGAATAGCAACTTTTCTCTAGAGACCTGGCAGAGGTTTAATACTTTTCAGTGTTCATAATTGCCTCCCTAGAATAAAAACCTCCAGAGACTGTTGTATCTATTGTACACAAAGCTAAATTGGCTTATGATGCGTTTCTCTTAGATTGATAAAGCATCGTTTCAATTCATTCAGATTAATGGCATAGCAGGGAATTGTGTAGTGGCAGCTACCACACCTTTAAATAAGTGTGCAAATTAGTGTGACAATTCCCAAGTGGGGGAAGTATTTCCTTTAGAACCAATTTGTGGAAACTGAGCAGTATTCATTGTTTTAAAAACTCAACATAAATGGATATTACAAAATGGATACCAACAAAAATAATCTGAAGAAATATCTGCCTAACTCATGCCACAAAGTACAACAAACCTATGGACTTTTCATAGCACCTTGTACAGTACAATCATCTGGCAGGGGACCAGAGCTGATATAAGTACTCCCCCAAATAGGTATACCTGTTGAATAACCATACCCCGGGCGAAATCAGTGCTATTTGTTTAGTATCTATCTATCTATCTATCAAGTATCCATTTTGGATTTAAAATGGGAGAAAACATGTGTGCATGTATAAATGTCCACTAATTGTATAAGCCAGATGACCTCTCCCGATCTGGGCTGCCGCGTGGCGGGAAGAGCGGGATACAAGTGTGTTAAATAAATAACTAGGAACTTAGCTATACTGTGGGTGGCATAGAACCCATGACCACTGGCACAGCAACCATAAAGCTTGGCTAATCAGCCACATTGCAACTGCACCTGTAACAGCCTTACAAACAGCTCTTTAGGTTTTGGGGCACTATGCAGCGTCCTTCTCCTGCAGAATGAACAAAACCATGCAGATAACCCTTATTTGTCAAGGCCACTGCATTTTTTACCATTGACAGCAATGGAGGAAAGGCAGTAAACAAACACAGCTCTGATGATAAAACAGGGCACAGGGGACTGATAGGATAAGGATTCAAATCTGAAAGTGTAATTTATTGCATATGTAAGTTTACTTGGGAAACAATAATATAGGGCCTTGCCATCTCTGCTGTCTACACATAGGCTCTTTTCAAACAGACACCGCCATGGGTCAGGATGGGTGGAGATGGTTAGAGGTCGGAGGAGATGGGTGGGGGAGCCCACGCACCGCACACCCACTGGTGGCAAGCAGGTAGGCATTCTCACGGACAACGCCCCAGGGAG
This sequence comes from Sphenodon punctatus, assembly GCA_003113815.1. Classification (NCBI taxonomy): domain Eukaryota; kingdom Metazoa; phylum Chordata; class Lepidosauria; order Sphenodontia; family Sphenodontidae; genus Sphenodon; species Sphenodon punctatus. The sequence continues at coordinate 1,139,021 of QEPC01011543.1, forward strand.
TTGTGGGAGGTCAGGGGAGATCACGGCACTCACCCACTGGGATCGCATACACCCAGGGCTCCACTGATTGAACACACACACCATTCCTATGGACAGCCCACACACTCAGTTGTGGTAAAACCACACCCCGCAGCATGATGTTACAACATGGCCGAGTGAGGGCAAACAAAGACATGACACAGGTCACCACCCATTCCCTGACAGACTCCAAGTGGGTGGGGGAGGAGGGATGAGGGAAGACAAAGAGCTACAGAAAAACAGCTGTGCACAGGCCACCAGACAGCGGCCAGACAGCCGGACACCACAGAACCCTAAACCCCCAGAATGAGCAGGTGGACCACAGTCCAACCAAAAAAAAAGGGGGACACAGTGGGGGAAGGATGAGGGAACACAACACGAGTGGGGGGGCAGCAAGGCAGATCCCCCCCAGTGCCCAGCACATGCGACACCACAGTACACCAGGGGAGGATTGGGAAATCAAATTGGCCTGGGAAAATATAGTTTTAGCGGCCCTGTGCCGGTGGCAAAGCTACCGGTGGGCCAGAAACAGGCCAAGGGGGCATGGCTTGGGGGGGCATGGCTTGGGGGGGGCAGAGTGCACCAGATTTGGGGGCTAGCAGAGCTGAGTCCTCAGATTCAGATCCTCAGCAGCCTGGCAGGGGTGAGTGGGAATTTATGGGGGGCTTGCAGGGAGGAGACTGCCACTGGTGGGGATACTGGCCCTCATTTCAGTGCTCTGGCTCTCCAAATCACTCTGTTTTAGTGCTCAATGGCCCCCAACCCAAAATCACTCTGTCCTTTGCTATGCATCCTACAGTAAGGCTTCTTCATTCCTACACCAGCTGCACTAGTATTCCACAGGCCCTGTGTTTAGCTTAGCAAAGCGAAGACTAAGGGCAGAATTGATACCAAACTTCAAATATCTACATTATATCCTACATTAAGGCATAATTCCTTGCTGCTGAGTAAAACTCTGCTACTTGGAGACTGAGAGAACCCTCCTACAATAGTATCTCATCCAGTAAGTGGATGGGACTCCAGTAGGACAACTCTCTTTTTCTCCATCAGTGGTAGTGCCACAGCAGGATAAAAAAATCCTGTTCACATATTTAAAACATACAAAACCTCATCAAAGGGCCACATCAAAATAGCTGCAT
>QEPC01011543.1:1144958-1183932 GCA_003113815.1 Sphenodon punctatus
GAGGAAGGGAAATGGCTCCATTGTTGGTGGGAATGCTCATATGTGAAGGAATTCTGGGATAAAGTGTGGTCCCAAATGAACAAAGTGGCGAACTGTGAAATACCGAAGACACCGGACACCGCACTGTTGGGCATCTTCCCCAACTTGCAAATAATTCAGGAAAATACACAAACCTGCCAACAGCTTAGATTGGCAGCCATACACACAATAGTGTGTAATTGGAAAGCAAGAAAAAAGCCGTCCTACAAAAAATGGATTCACAGAGTTTGGCATACCATCACCATGGAGCGGGTGCAGGCAGAACTTCGTCAAAACCTCAACAGTTTTTACTCTGTCTGGAATAACATATGGAGCCTCTTGGAACAAGAAATTAACATGAACCAACCTAAAATGTCAATATGTATAACAAAGATATAGGGAATGTTAATTGTTTAATGTTATATGAATATGGAATGCGACAAGACGCACTAAAACAATATTAGGCTGGGACCGATTCTGTAACCAAGATCCTCAACCAAAAGGAGAAAAAAGTGTGTAAGTTGTTAATAATTGTTACCCGAAAAACAGAATAAAAATATTATACAAAAAAAAAAAAAAAAGAGCCTATTCCAGGTCCAACCTCCCTCCACCTGGAATTGGAATTTTCCAATGCTCAGCCCACTGTGACATGTTTGCTGATTATTTCATGGATAAAATTGCCTGGATCCACCATGGTTTCAACACTGCATTTATTGCAATGGGTGAACCGCCCTGACCGCCCTTACCACCCCTAACTGTCTCAGGGCAGTTAGGGGCAGTCACCCAGGTCCCCGCCCCTTGGGGGCCCCCGCGATGGCCCTGCAATTGGGCTGTTTTTTGTTTTTTTAAAAAAAATTGGAGGTGGGGACTGCGGGGTGTTGGTGGCTATGTGACTGCTCGCTGTGTCGGGGTGGTTATGGCATGCATGCTCATCATGCACAGGACCCCGTTGCCACCACTTGACCCACCCACCATGCTGCTCCTGAGTCCTCCCTCCCGGCCTCTGGCAGGGCCCCACATGGTTGACCCCAGCCATTCCTCACCTGGCTTCTATCTCACTCCTTCACATCCCCCCTCCCCTCACAGGTTTGAACACTTTCTGTCTGGCGGGGGACGCGTGACGCATTTCAGTCGGTGTGGCAGAGGCATAGCTGGAGTCGGGACCCAGAGGAAGCAGTGCGGTGCATGTGCGGGCAGTTAAGCCAGGCCAGTCTGGCTGACCTGAGACAGTCAGTGTGTGTGTTTGTTTAAATGTGTGTGTGAGAGAGTTTGTTTGTTTGTGTGTGTGTGTGTGTGTGTGTGTGTGTGTGTGTGTGTGAGAAAGAGAGAGAGAGAGAGAGAGAGAGAGGTGAGAGCATGTGTGTGTGAAAGAGAGAGAGAGGTGAGGGTGTGTGTGTGAGCTTGAATGGGTGTGTGTGTGTGTGTATGTGTGTGTGAAAGAGAGAGAGAGGTGAGAGCATGTGTATGAGTATGAATGGGTGTGTATGTGAAAGAGAGAGAGAGAGGTGAGAGCGTGTGTGTAAGTATGAATGGGTGAGTGTGTTTGTGTGTGTGTGTGTGTGTGTGTGTGTGCGTGAGAGAGAGAGAGAGAGGTGAAAGCATGTGTGTGAGTATGAGTGGGTGTGAGTGAAAGAGAGAGAGAGAGGTGAAAGCGTGTGTGTGAGCCTGAATGGGTGAGAGAGAGAGAGGTGAGAATGTATGTGTGAGAATATGAGTGGGTGTGTGAGTAAAAGAGAGAGAGAGGTGAAAGCATATGTATGTTTGAATGGGAGGGTGAGTAAAAGAGGTGAGAGCATGTGGGTGAGTTTAAATGTGTGAGAGAGGTGAGCGCATGTGTGAGATAGAGCGAATGAATGAGTGTGTAAGAGAGAATGAATGTGTAAGAGAGAGAAGGGTGTATGTGTGGGTGAGTGTGTGTGCGTGAGGGGGAGTTGCTCCCTCTCTTCCCCCCCCTCCTCCCATGGCTGTTCCCTCTCACCTCCCGATGGCTGCCCCCATTCCCCCTGCCTCCCATGGCTCCTGGAGGAGAAAAGGGAGTCACTACCCTGCCTAAGCAGAGTCCCAGAAGAATCTTCCTGCTCTCCCCTCCTGCCTAGCAGCCTAAGCCTGCCAGCCTTGGACTGACCTCCAGCCCTCCCAGAAGACCCAGGGCCAGCAGAAGCTGAGGTAAGGGCCAGGCCAATACCTCTTCCTCCTCTTTCCTGATATGAGCTGATTTGTGTTGCTGCTGTACCCCTCTGTGGGGCTTTGGGAGTAGAGTGGGGCCATCTGGGGGATGGTTTCGGAAGGGATTGGGGGGGGTGCTGTGATTGTGGGGTTTTTTTTCCGTGTTTGATATGTTTAACTGGATTTTCAGTTCTTTGGTGCTTGAGATCCCCAAATCCAATAATTGGAAAGGGGTCACACTGACAAAACCTTGCTGAGAGCTGTGTTTGGCCGCTCTGGGCCTGAGGTTCAGTTCCTCATCCTGCTTTCATGGGGGGTGCTGTGACTGTGTGGGGGTTGTTTGACCAATGTTTGATCAGCTGAATCGACGTTTGAACTCCTGTGTTGGGAGTGTAATAGGAATATGCTCCAGAGAAGGAGAATCCAGGCCATGGATAATCTGTCCCTATCCATTGTGTGCATGCCCTCCTGTGTTTTAAATAAGAGTTTTTGCCTTTTAACCATATCTGTGTCCTGGGCTCCCTTTCATCTAAACCAAATTTAAATGTTCTTTGGAGTGCATTGTACTGACAAGTTAAAAATAACTTATATGACAATTCTCTAATTGTCAAAGGGAAGTGGGTGGGGCCTTGGAAAATGGGAGGGGCCATAGGAAAGTGGGAGGAGTCATGGGGAAGTGGGTGGGCTGTGGAATGTGGGTGTAGCAGAGGGCCCCCTGCATTTTGTGTTCGCCCTGGGCCCCGCAATTTCTAAGGCTGGCCCTGCCCTGTCTGGTCCTGTTTTATGGGATCAATTTCAGTAGGTGTTGCCCGCTGATACGGAGGGTGTTCTTGGGGCTGTTTGGGTCACCTTTTGCGAAATAGATCCATGCCCATCCCAGCCAGGAGACATTATGACTGTTGCTGACAGAGGTGATCAATGCCTCTCTTCAGGAGAGCAGAGTACCAAGCTGCCTCAAAGAGTCAGTGATATGGCCTCTGCTCAAAAAACCATTGCTTGATGTTGACTTCCTCGCTAGATATTGGCCAGTCTCTAACCTTCCCTTTTTAGGGAAGGTTATTGAACGGATGGTGGCTCAACAGTTCTAGGAGCATTTGGACCTCATTGCTTTCCTAGATCCCTTGCAGTCTGGCTTTTGCCCGGGTTATGACACTGAGACTGTGCTTGTGGCATTGGTCAATGACCTTCACCATGACTTGGATTGGGGTCGGTCATCTCTCCTGATCCTGTTAGATCTGTCAGCAGCATTTGATACTGTTGATCACGAGATGTTGGTGAATTGCTTGGGGGACCGAGCCAGGGTGTGCGGAACTGTTCTTGAATGGTTCTGCTCTTTCCTGGACAGAAGAACTCAGCAAATGATGTTGGGGGACTGTTCTTAGTCCCCCCCCCAGGACCTGTCATGTGGGGTCCCACAAGGTTCTGTTTTGTCCCCTCTCCTGTTCAATTTGTATATGCAATCACTGGGTGAGGTTGTTTGATGTTCGCTGTTATCAATATGCTGATGACACCCGGCTCTACCTTGCATTTTCATCTGACCCTGGCCCTGCAGTCTTGGTGCTTACTCAGTGTTTGGCGACTGTGGGAGACTGGATAAGTCTGGATAAGCTAGTGGGGAGGGGTGGGGGTGGAGGTACCCATCATTGATAGAGTGCATCCCTCCTTGGTCCCTCAGGTTCAGAGTCTGGGGGTACTCCTCAACTCCCAGCTCTGTCTGGATGTCCAGGTGGAGGCTGTGGCGAGGAGCGCATTTCACCAACTACATCTGGTGAAGCAGCTTTGGACATATGTCTCAAACTCCAAGCTGGCCACCATCGTCCATGCTTTCATTACCTCTAGACTGGATTATTGCAATGCATTTTACGTGGGGCTACCCATGGTGACAGTTTGGAAGCTGCAGCTGGTGCAGAATGTACTAGCAGCTCGGCTCCTTACAGGGACTGGATGCCGGGAGCACATAACAACAGTGCTCTGGGCTCTGCACTGGCTGCCTATGCTCTTCTGGGCTCGATTCAAGGTGTTGGTTTTTACCTATAAAGCCCCACATGTATCTGTGGGGTTGCCTCATTCCACAGGCGCTGTATCGGCCCCTGCGGTCATCGGGGAGTGCCCTCCTCAAGGTCTCCCAGGTTTCTTGAGGGACGACGATGGAGAGGGCATTCTCGGTGGCCACACCAAGGCTGTGGAACTCCCTTCAGCCAAGGCCCAGGTGGCCTTGGACATCCCCACTTTTCAACAGATGTGTAAGACCTGGCTGTTCTATCTGGCATTTGGTGGGTGAGATGGGTGAGGCTGAGGTTTTTTTTTGGGGGGGGGAGGTTGAGAGGGGGGTTTCATTGCCGTAGTTGTTTTTTGCCCCATTATTTATGTGTATATTTATGTGCATATTTATTCTGTATTTTATATTTTATGACTGTGTTAGGGTTTATGTAATTTTATATTATGTATATTTTAGCAGGTTTTTAGAGGTTTGTTAGCTGCCCCAAGCTGCTTTTGCAGGATGGGTGGTGTATAATTTTTTAAAATAAATAAACAAATAATGCAATCAAAGCTGTCTCAGGGTTGAGAGGAACAGCAATCTGGCATCAGCAGACCATCTACAAAGCCTTCCCATGCAAAGAGGCCACACCTGTAACCCCACCCCAGGCACACATATGTGCATCTACCATGAAGTGCTTGAGAACAGAGTGGCCGATGGCACCACCAACTCTGACATCTGAACATTTGGAACATCTGACAGGACAGCCATCTCTAGCACATCAGGCATCTCCAGCGCCCCCCGGCCGGAGGTGCAAGCAAGCCAAGATCACTAAGGCGGTCATGACAGTCCCCACAGTGTCACGAGTAGCCACAGGCATGCAGCAAGATTTTACATAACAGCTGGCAACATACAGACCACCAGCCTGGAGGGTCAATCCATGATCAGGCAGATCAGCCACCTCACGAACAGCTGCACTCTCATGAGCATTCCATGGCTGCACCACTCCGAGTGGGGGCCCATAGGCACCACTGGCCAGCAGACTGAAGCATAGCACTCTTGATTTCTGCTGGCAGTCAAGGCTCCCAAAGGGGTGTCCCAGCAGCTACATGTAACAAGACAGTAGATTGAAGCCATCACTCACGGAGAGGGGATCACCCAGCTACATCTGGACATTGCTGCTCTGCCACAGGGTACTGAGAAGCATAGTGGCACACATGGGCCACTCCTCACCAGCCCCATGGTTGCAAGGATGGACACTCCAACAGCTGCATATGTCCTGCACCCCCCAGACACAACCAAGCAGGTCTAGGGCACACAGAGCAGTAGTAGGAGAGAAATGGAGCCGAGGCGGAGTTGATCGGACACACACAAGTGTTCCTGGGCAGCTGATAGTGCCCTGGTACTCAGAGACACTCTCAACAACCAAAGGAGCCGCCTGCAACATTCCACCGTGATACGCAACCGTGAGGCTGTGCAGGGGAGGGGGGAGGAACAGCAATGGAATGTCCCTGTTGCAGCATTAACTGTAGACCCTCGGACAGAGCACCTGAAGGGAGGGAGGTGCAACGAGTCTGGTAACACCCAGACCCTATGGGCAGCTCTGGGACCAATCCCGATGAAGAGGAGTCCACTAACCACAACCAGGCTGGGCAGGGGGTGGGGCTGGTGGCACCGTGGAGTGTTCTGCAACACCCTGCAATGACAAGCACGATCGCTGTCCAGCTGGACAACCGCAGCGTGACCACTAACCTGCAGGTCGTGCTGTGGAGAACATGGCCAGTAACCAAGCCTATCATGGGCACAGGTATTGTGCAAACAGGCCATCAGGGGTCCACACAGATAGTGAGGGACCCGCCAAGGTGGACAAGGAATCCCTGAATCAGGAACATGGTGTTGCCCCACCACTCCTGGCAGTCAGCAGCCTGGTGCTTGACAAGCTGAGTCTCTTCAGCTTAGAAAAGAGAAGACTGAGAGGGGACATGATAGAGGTTTATAAAATGTTGAGTGGTGTGGAATGAGTAGATAGGGAACGGTTATTTACTCTCTCAAATAGTACTAGAAATAGGGGATACTCCATGAAACTAGGTCCCGGCAGATTTAAAACAAATAAAAGGAAGTACTTTTTCACTCAACGCATAATTAGCCTATGGAATTTGTTGCCAGAGGACGTTGTCAGGGCCAGTAGTATAGCTGGGTTTTAAAAAGGACTGGATAAGTTCTTGGAGAGTAGGCCCATTAAAGGCTATTAACTAAATAGCTTATGGGATGAGCTTCTTACTAGGGTTGTGCAATTCGTTTTCATTATTATGATAACAAAAATGAAAACTTATGTTTAGTTTTTTGTTATTTTTATAAAGAAAATGAAGAATAATAACGAAAACAAAAACAAAAAAAGAACTTGAGTTTTTGAAAATATATTTCTGGCTATAACTTTTTTTTCTTATTCAGTTCTGATGACACTTGAAGATATTGTACCCCCAATAGAGGGCATGGTGTGTACCAAATTTAGGAAGAATTATTTAAAATAAACCAATTTTATAAGCAATTGAATGTTGCAATTTTAAGAAAAGCTGCATACACATTCCTGGCTACAATTTCATCTTCCATCCAGTTTGCATGAAACCTAGGAAGTTCATGTCCTGTCTCAAGATTACCCATTCTGCCGAACATCAGAAATATTTGATGAAGGGTCCTGATGTTATAAGATATTAACTTGAAAATGCATTTCTGGGAGTAACATTTTTATATTCCATTCTATTTTAAAGAAATTTGGAAGAAAGTTATCGCACATTTTCCCTGTCATCCCTACCAAACAACAGGACAATTTGATAAAGGTGCCCAATTGTATAAGCAATTGATGTTGTATCCTTAAAGACCATTATTCAGATAAATAGCAGCACATGCAGAGGCAGGCATCTAGTAGCATGGCAGCGGGAGGAAGGCTGTAGGAGTGAGGATGGGGAACAACCCAACAGACTGACACATTCACTGGCCAATTACTGCATGCTTCCAGCTTTACAGGACCAATCGGTGGTGGCTTTGAAGCAGGCATAAGGGGCAGCCCTGAGGCAGGCATAAAAGGGTCATAACTGGGACTTTGGGGATAGCATCCCATCAATCAGGAGACATAGGGTGATTTCAGACGTTACGCGAACACGGTGAACCACGGTGAATACCCACCTGTGGTCACCGTGTCCCGTACGTCTGTTCACGGCGGGCCAGATGTTGGCCACGGTCAATACCCACATGGGGTTCGTTTGAACCACGCTTCCCGGGCTAGCCGGGGGAAGGTCCCGGGAAGCGTGGTCAAACGGACCCCGGGCCGTGGCCAAGGAAAAGTAACGTCTGGCCACGTGCCACGGCCCGGGATCCCCGGCGGGATCCCGGGCCGTGGCACGATCGGCCGGACGCGGCGGCCGCATTGGCCCCGCCGCCCGCCCGTCTCCTCGGAGGGCGGGCGGTGGGGTGCGTGGAGGGGGCGGGGCCGTGCGGCCGCACGTTGCGCCGCGCGGCCCCGGCCCCTCCCACTTTCCCCGCTGGGATCCCCCCGGCACGTCTGTTGTGCCGTTACGGGGTGACCCCGGCGGGGAACGAAGCCGTTGGTGCCGGTACGGGGCCAACGGCCAATGTATCGTCTGAAAATACCCATAGTCTACACATCCAGGCTGGCCAATTATCATCACAATCACCCTGCAGCACTGTGACAGAGGACATAAGAGAATCTCTATTGGCTCATTCCTAAACAGATGCTTCCAACTTCCCAGTAACAAGTGGAGGAGAGAAGCTGGGGTAGTCACAGCACAGAATGAGGATATTTGTTTGACATTTCTGCTGGCCAATTGGCATCACAAACCAATATTATACCACAGTGACACGTAAGAGCATCCCTGGCATAGGCTCCTTCTCTGCATACACTGTGCGGGCATATACAATTGGGACCCTTTATCACATCTTTCCTATATTTGGCAGAGATGATCCTGAATGTGTGAGATATAGCCCTGCAAACATTCATGTAAACTGGTTGGACTACAAAGATGTTACAGTCAGACATACATTTATATGTTCATTGCTTATACCACCAGGACCCTTTATCCAATCCTTCTGAAAGTTGGCATAGATAGTAAACTTGGTAAGGGGTATCATCTTGCCAAGTTTCATCTACATTAGATTGGAGACAAAGGAAGTTACAGACAGGAGCGTATATGCAGATTTTTGTAAAATAACATAATTCAACTGCTTATAAAATAGGTTTCCTTTATCCAATCTCTCTGAAGTTTGGTGTGCATAACGCCTTCCATTGGAACATATTTTTTTCATGCAAATATAATGAAGAACATTACAGCCGAAAATGTGTTTCAATTGAAACCTATGGAAATAGAAAACAAAAGCAAAACCAAAATCTGATATTTATGAAAACAAAAACAAAATATTTAAATAACAGAAAAGAAAAATGAAAAAGAATAATACCATGGGTCCCTGGTGCACACCTCTTTTTCTCACTGTTGGGAGCTGGGAGCAAACAACAGGGAATGGATTGCCCATTGTGATTGTTGGTTCTTCTCCCATGCAATTGATATTGGCCACTGTCATCGGACAGGATGCTGACCTTGATGGACCATTGGTCTGACTCAATATGGCACTACTAATGTTCTTATGGTGTGCGCTGCAAGCCCACACTGTGTGAGTGAGGGGTCATGTTGGTTCATGGGAGGGGGGTCCGCATCTGCAGTGCCCCCTGTATGCAGGCAATGGCCAATATCTATATGCTACACAACACAGGGATGTAGGTAGGACCTATTAACAGGGGGTGCACTAACACCACTAAGGACAGGTGTGGACCTGTGCTCCCAATGGCTACACCACCAAGGCCACTCTCCCAACACACCTTACACCTACATAAGGTAGCTAGTTCCCCTCCAGGCCCGTGGCAAGTTAGAGCATTTGGCGTGTATACAGAGGGAGAGGTGGTTGGAGTGTGTACAGAGAGAGAGGTGATTGGTGGTTGGAGTGTGTGACCGTGGGGGTGTCCATCCGTGCAACCATGGCCCTGATCGGATGCTCCTACATCCCGGCGGAGACGCTTCACCATCCTGTTCAGAGGGGTAGCAAAGTGATGGTTCCAGAGGGTATGGGCCAGGAGGCTGGCATGGATGAGTTTGATCCAATCACACTTCATCTGGTTCGTTCACTCCACGGTGCCCCTGAACATCCATGACATCCGCTTGACCGTTCCAATGCAGAAACTGGGTTGCGTGAAACCTCAGAGCAATAACTGTTGGGAGACCATCCTCATCAGCTGTTCGGATGAGGACTGGACTAGATGCTTCTGAATGCCCCAGTCTGCTGGTCCGGGTAGCTGATGTCCCTGTCATTCACCTCAGGTGGAGGAGCACCAACATGCGGGACCAGATCAATCCTGGGAAGCGCGTGACTATAGCCATGTGGTGCCTTGAGAACCCTGATTCCTGTTGGTGTGGCAGATCAGTTTGATGTAGGGGCATCTTGGACTATTGTAACACGCTCTACGTGGGGCTACCCATGGTGACAGCTCGGAAACTGCAGCTGGTGCAGAATGCGGCAGCCTGTCTTCTGGTAGGACTGGGCCGCCGGGAGCATATTACACCAGTGCTCTGCTATCTGCACTGACTGTCGGTGGTTTTCCAGGCCCGATTCAAGGTGTTGGTTTTGGCCTATAAAGCCCTAAATGGCCTAGGCCCTACCTATCTGCAGGACCACCTCACTCCGTGGGTGTTGGATCGACCCCTGTGGTCATCTGGGGGCATCCTGATCGAGGTCCCCCGAGTCTCCTGGGGGGCCACTCAGGGGAGGACATTCTTGGTGGCCACACCACGGCTGTGGAAGTCCCTTCCAGTGGAGACCCGGTTGGCCCTGGATCTCCCCTCTTTTCAGAGAAGTTGTAAGACCTGGCTGTTCCGCCAGGCATTTGGTGGGGGAGATGGGTGAGGGGGTGGAGGGTTTTGGGGGTGGGGTATGGGGTTATGTTCTTTCCCTCCTTTTAGTTGTTTTAATTGATGTTTTAAATGTTGTTTTATTAATTGTAAGCCACCCCGAGCTGCCTGTGGCAGGAGGGGCGGGGTAGTACAAGTTTGAAAATATATAAAATCTTCTGTTAACAGGATACTCCACGATGTCTGTGTGCTCATGGTGGAGCTCCTTTCCTAGTTCCTCCATCTGCCTCCGGTTGAGAGTCTACAGCTCCCAGTTCCTCTCAGCACTGCTGGAGGAGGCCCTTCTCCGTGACGGTCCCGGCTGGTCATCTGTGGACAGAGTAGGGGGCCAGGGGTTAGTGTTAGGCTGCATCTCTGCTGCTTCTTTCCTATCCAATCTGTGTCTGTGTTTCAGACAGCCTCTTGTGGTGCCCCCCCCCCCACTGCACACACAATGGGCTGCCCCCTGTGACTGCCATGGTATGGCCTTCTTCTACTGCCTGCATCTTGCTGTCTTTTCTTGTCTTCAGCTCTGCAATGGGGGGAGGGGTGGTTTTTTCTGTCACTGGTCCTGCTATCCCAGCGGGACTGGGGGTTCCATCCCCTGTATGCACTTGTCTACCCTTCCCACCTGCATCGTCAGTTGCCCTGTGTGCCCTGTGCTCTCTTGTCCCCTCTGATTGCTGTGCTCCCAGCCCCCCTTTTTCCTTTCCCCTTGCCTGCCTGTCCCTTGACTGCCCTTGGGTGGCCATTGGCCATGTTGCCGGGGCAAGCCCTTTCCCTCTGTGTATTGCTGTGGTGCCTCCCACCATTGTGTCTGTGTCCATGTTACCATACCATTGGTGTCCTGGATGAAGGGTTCCCATATGGCCTCTGGGTCCTCCTCCTCCTGGGCCCCCATCACGCATTCTTCCACCTCCAGGTCCCCATGAATTGTGGACTGTGTTAGTTTATCTTTGCATCCTTCCTGTGGCCAGGCCTTTCCTGCCCCCTCCCATCTCTTTCATTGGGGCTGTCTCTTAACTGGATCAGTGTCTTCCTCCTCCTGGGAGGCATACCTGTTGTGCTGCTCCTCCATGTGCGCCCCCTGTTCCTGTGGCTGCTGTGCCTGTGGGGTTTGGGGACACACCCAACGGGTGATGTGGTGGGTGTTTGTATCCAGGGCCACTTCCTCCACCTGTAAGACGGGGGCATGTTCTCTTCTCACTTCTTGGCTAGCCTCACCAGGGGCAGCAGGTTCCCCTTGCTGGGGGGGGGGGGTTTATTGAGAGGGGGGTTGTCTCCTGCACCCCTGGCAAAGGCTGTGCCATGTGTGCGGGAGGCACTATCTCAACATCAGCACATCCTTGTATCCTGTCCCCAGGTCCTTTGCCTGCTGCCTGTACTGGGCCATGTCCCTATTGTACCTCATTTCTTGGGAGATGGATTCATACACGTCTGTATTTTTGAAGCATTGCACCAGTTTGTACTGGAATTCTTGTCCTTCCACAGGCTTATGAATGACCTGGTCTCCTCCCTGGACCATTGCTGGACCTTTTGGGAGTCACTTTTTGGGACTCCCAAAAGGGAGCTGTCCGGACTCCCAAAAAGGCCCTTTTGGGAGTCCGGACAGTTCAGGTGTCTGGGGCATGCCTGGAGTTGTGGTGGCAGCAGAGCAGGTGCTTTCCTGTTGAGGGAATGCATTCCCATCAGGTGTCATCTGGCCATACCCTGTGGGTACTCAGGGGTGGTCTGTGACCTCCTCCTTCCCCCAGGGGTTTTCGCTGTGCTACCTGACTGCCGGGGAGGTGCTCCTCAGTGGCCCACCCAATGTCCCTGGTGGCAGGGGGCTCAGGTGTGTGGGTGCTCTCCTTTTGGGGGCAATGGACTGGTCAGAGATCTAGGCAGCTGTACTCATAAGTGTGTTCATGACTGGTCTGTGCCCTCCCCCATGTCTGAGGGGTTCCGCTGTGTTACCTGACTATCGGGGGAGCCCTCCTTTATTGGCCACCTGGTTGCGGGGGCTGCTGTTGTGCAGTTGCTCCCCTGTTCAGGGACAATAAACCTGTCAATTACCATCTGCCCCTCTCCCCAGCGAACTGGCTCCCCCTGCCCTGTCTCCGTGGTTACCTGGCTACCTGAAGCGCATTGCATGGTGCTGGTTGCTTTGGTTTTATCTTTTTCTTTCTTGCCAACCATGGTGGGAGCCAGTGCACCCATCTCATCATGTGCATGTCCTTTAAGGGCCCCAGCTGGGCATTCCACCTCTCGCGCTCGGGTGTGTGTCAGCTTATCGGCACCGTCTTTGCCTCTCTAGCCCTTCCTCATTGGTTTCAGAGGATCCCATCCCACAGGTGGGTGGTTCCCTGTGCCCACCTCCACCAATCTCCACTCACAGAGTCTCCCGGCTCCTTCCCAGATGGTCCGTACGTGGAGATGGTGAGCCACAGGAGCATGCACACCCACTCATCACCGTTCCCATGGGCGATTGCCCACACATCCAATGGGTGGAGATGGATGAGGACATTTTGTGCAAAAAGGGCCATTGTTTCTTAAAGATAAAGATAAAGATAAAGAAACTTCATCCACAGTTGCTGGAGAATAGCATAAGTATCAAGGACAGTATCTATCAAGGACAAAAAAACCTGAGCAGGAGCAATATTCATCAACTGAATTTGTCACCATTTGGTTTTCAAAGAAGAAGAAGAGTGCTTTCAAGGGAAGAAAGTCGCTCTGAATAGATCCATATTAAAAAATATGATGGAATAGTCAGTAAAGGTGACTGAAAAAAATGCTGTAATTTTTTACTTCAAAGTAATCTAGGATGATGAAGGAAAACATACCCTAAGGTTGCTCTTCCTGGGTAATACACTTGCAGAGAGAGTCCATAATAGTACATGGTAACACTAATATGGAGAACGAAACAGCTCAAGAAACCAACAGCATTCATCTGATAATTCTGAAGGCATGTGACGCAGCTGAAATACTATCAAAATATTTGCTGGCACCTTTAATTATGATAACTGCCAGATTCCTTCCAATACAGAATAAAGACCCCGAGGAGGTTAAAAGAAATCTAAATTCAGGATATGAAGCAGTTTTATTTGTAAATTAATTTTCTCAGAGATCTTGAGGTCACTGATCCTTAGCATGTGAATTGTTTCCCTTGTCTGACAGAACAGAGACAATTTGAGCTATCATTCAGTGTCGAGTCCCTTTTTCAGAAACCATTCTTTCAGTGCTGCAGGCACTATTCTGAAGTACAGAATACGGCAATTATTTTAACATTATCAGTGGTAAGTGGTTAAATCATTTATGAGGAAAAAAACTTCTGTGTCCTAATTTTGCAGTCACATGACTCTTGTGCCCTTAGAGAATGCAAGGGACCTCAATGAAGCACCACATGACAGTGAAGTGTTCTCTTGAAGTTTGGGCTAGAGAGAATACTATGAAATAATTCCATACTCTGAACTGGTGTCAATTAGCATCAGCCAATGTTGTTGTGTGTTGTCCTTGCTTAAAACACTTCATGAATGGAAGCCATTAAAGACAAAAAAAATTGTTATACCAGGTTTATTGCTTTGCCAGAATAACTGTTTACTTTTTTTTTTTTTTAAATGAGCTTGCTGCATATTTTATCAACATGTACTAAATGATCAGTTACCTAACGGTAAGCCTCAGGAGAAACAACAGTTTATGGAGACAAGCCAAACTTCTGCTTTTGTTAGATGCTCAACTTAATGGGCCTAGAATTGCAGCTAGTGTAAGTGGCACAATATATCAAGAGGGAAATGAGCTAATAGGAGAATCACTGCAAATATATGAACAGTGGTTTTGAAGTCTACGTGAATCAATTAAACATTCAAGCTGGAAAAAGAATACCTAAGTACCCCACATACTAGGTGCAACAGGGTACAGTTCCCTGTGGTAAGTCTCTGCAGGTTCAGACCCCGTTCAGTCAGTCTCTTAAGGGAATTCAGCGCCACCACTTGCTTGTTTAGGCTTTTAACTCGTCTCTTTATTCCAGAGTCTATATCAGTTCAATGTCTCCACCTTCATATATAGTCTTTACACTCTTCTCTACAGCCAGGAAACAGCCCTCTGGCACCCCAGTCCCTAATCCTAGCCAGGTCATTCTTCTCTGGCCATTACTCACTGTTCAGGAAGTCTAGCACAGACCCAACCCTCTGGAATCCAATACACTCCCTCCAGCACCTTGGAGAGCGTAGAGTGTGAGATTCCTTCAATTCAGGCACCAGGCTTTTCCAAGCTGGCCAGTCCTGGAAACAGCACCTTGGAGAAAGTGTGGTTCCTGCCCTGGCAAAGGGGAGGCTAAAACCTTGAACAAATAAATAAAGAAGAAGCTTTAAACTTAAAATTCAGATTCATATTGCTTTGTCAGATGACATAAATGTACTTCATTTTGCGACCCCTAGTGCCATCACAAAAGGAAAATAATGAGTTAGAGGAAGGTTTGACATGTATATTGTGTCTAGTTGAAGAAAAAAAAAACCATATATATTTAAATAAGTAAAAATTAATCTTTTGGGGGAATTAGAAGAATAATTCATTATGTTGTAACTGGTAATTTCTTTCTTTCTCTTGGAAGTGCTAAAAGTGCCAAAAATGATGAAAGTGTCAGAAAGTGTCCTCTTTGATTTTAACAGAAAGAGAAAGTGAAAATTTATACCTTTTTAAAGGAGTCCAAACTGTGCTGTCCTTGGTCAGAAAAATAAAAGTGAAGGCTCCTATATTTTAAGGTTGTCTAGTATGGGGAAACACTGGTCTGTGGCACATATAACAAAACCTAGAGCTGATTTTCTATTTAGCCCTTTTCTTGTTTCTGGAACTGTAGTGGTGTGCATGTCATTTTCGTTATCATTATTGTAATAATGAAAATGACAAATAATAATAATGAAATCATTAACGATAACAAAAGTCATTATTGATTTTGTTATTGCCTAGCAGCCTGGCAGGTGTTTTTTGGAGGGAAATGTGACAAGGGGAGGAAGGAGCAGACATCTCAGAGCCAGAAACAATGTTGAACTCTTGAACTGCATCTGTGATGGGAGGGGAAGGACCTGATGGATATAATTGCTGGCCAATGAGCAGTGCAAGCAGGTTCCAGGCAGTTGAATGGCATCCTGCAATTGCTCAATGCCTCCTGCCTCCCAGAACCAATCAGGGGAGCTCTGGGGGAGGGCACTGCAACCCTTTATACTGCAGGGCTGGGCTGCTTGACTCTGGTTCTGTGTTAGCTATTGCTGTCAGGGTGCATTTGCAGCATTTGCTGGTGCTTGCACTAAAAAAACCTCCCATATATATCCCTACCACCTTACCTTTCCAGTCCTTATTCCGTACTCTTACATTTTACCTTTTTCTTTCCCCTCCCTGTCTCCTCCTCTACATATATATAGATACACATATAGAGAGATAGTTATAGGTAGTATAGTTTAGATATCTATATTACATGATAGAGATAGAATAGAGATAGATTAAAGATAGTGGCTATACCTCTGCGTTTTCCTTTTCCCTCCCCCTGTCTGTCTCCCTCTGTCTATATATTATATAGATATTTGTTGTATATATACAGATTAGATATTTAGATACTAGGCTGTTTTATTATATATATTAGGATTATAGGATAGCAATATTTTGTATTATACATAGGTTAGGTATACCAATACCAATACCAATCGGTATTTTCAGTCATGACGGGGCTCAATTCGCCCAGCCACAGAAACACCCTATTGATTCCCCACCGGGGCCAACACGTAACGGCCAACAGATGTGTTGGCCAATCCCGGTGGGGACTCTGGGGGGGGCCGTGGGGCTGCACAACCCAATATGCAGCTGCACAGCCTCGCCCCCCCCCCACGCTCCCGCAGCAGCCCGCCCTCCCAGAGACGGGTGGGTGCTGTGGACAATACAACCGCTGCACCTTCCCGCACCCAGGAAATTGACCACGGCCCGGAATCGGTGGCAAACATGGCCACCGATTCCGGGCCGTGGTCAGCGGCTAGATGTGACGTTGACACTCTCAACCACGGGGCATTCGCCATGGTTGAGCGTGTCAATGTCACGTTTGTTCAGTGTTACGCCGGGTGGTCACCCCCGTGAATCACGGTGGGAATCACATTGAACACGCAAACGGAGATGGTCCAGCCAGGACCTCCGTTTGCATGTTGAATGTGATTCCCCCCTGTGATTCACGGGGTGAACATCTGGTGGGGAGCTTCCATTCCCCCAAACAGATGTTACGGGATCATGCTCACCATGTGGGGATTCACTGTGGTTAAGCGTGATCTCGTAACGTCTGAAAATACCCATAAATGATACCAAAAACAAAGTCTTTGTTTGAAATCGGTATCGATACTGACAACGAAAATGATAATGAGAAACAACATTTTGTTATTAACAAAAATGAAACCCACATATTTTAATAACGAAAATGATAATGAAAAGCTACATGGGGCCCTGGTGCATACCCCTATGGAACTGACCCCTTGGACCAACCCATATCCTTGGGCACTGAAGGTGGAATATAGCAGAGGTGAATGTGTGCACCCACGGGGAGAAGCTGGATTTGCAGGCCATATGGTCTACACTGTCTGCTCCCTTCCCCTGAACACCCACCCACTCAACCATGCATAGGGCTGCAAATGGCTGTTCCCAAATCAATGTAAATTCTCACATTTTGGGGAACCTTGCTGAGTATTTGTGTAACTACTAGGGTTCAATTTGGGAGTTACATTGAAGACACTCAGAGACAAATGTCACAACAAAATTAAAACATGTACACAAGTGTATATTTAGACATACTATATATATATTCATGGCTGAACTATGTTCCGTTAATAACTAGCTGTTATTTTTATTATATCCACAGCATGCTTGTGAATAATACAAGTGTAATATTTCACTGGTAACGAGACCCAAATGTCCATATAGCTTTAACTTCCAGCTACAAGAAAACATGTAGGCCTTATCCAGTATTTCTCTGTTGATTGAAGGCTCTGGTACAAACACTCACTCTTATCCTTATGCTCCTGCAGGAGAAGTTCAAAAGAAGCCCTGCCGCAGAGCAGAAAAACAAAACAGTATACCAATTCTAATTTCTTCCCTTTCTTTTTCATTACCCCAATTAAAACGCTTAGTACAATTGATTTGATCAGCATAACAATTATTTGTCTCTTTTGACATTTTTTATTATTATTATTATTATTATTATTATTATTAGGCATTTATATAGATAGATAATGGTTTATTACTGGCTGGCTTTCGCCCTTGCCACCAAAAAAACACAAATATACATAGGACAAATATAAAACAAGATACAACAACCAAAATTCCCAATTCTCCTTAAGTTTTAACAAATGGAGAAATGGAGAAAGAGTTTATAATTTAAACAGTTACAACCAATTAAACAATTGCAGTAATATTATCGAAGTAAAATATCTTGTATCTTTGGAGCTCTCCTAAAATTAAATGACTCCTATGGAAATGGGTAAATGATACTTAATATTAGCTCTGCTGGTTTTAACCCTTGTGGCCCTAACACGGGTCACACCAAATAACCTAATCAAAAAATACACAAATTCCAAAAAGTAATAGAACACTTCATTTCACACTTCACTTCACACATCCAAGTGTCCCTCCCTGCTGACATCCGCCTTGCCTCCTCCCTCCGCTCCTTCAAATCCCTCCTCAAGACCACCTTTTCCATGCTGCCTTTCCCAATGCCTGCTAGTCTTTCCCCTTACTCTTACTGTCAGCCCTCCTCTGNGCCTGAATGTTTGTTTGTCTTCTCCCATGTCTCTCCCGCTGTCCCCTCTCCTTGTCTCCCCCTCCTTGTCTTTTAGATTGTAAGCCACAGGCAGGGACCGCATCTGATTGTATGTTCTGTTCAGCGCCAGGTTGCAACTGGCGCTTTATAAATGTTTAATAATAATAATAATAAAGTGTCCGATTACCAACAATCCTAATTTTAACATAATTTTAACAAGGGCTATCCCAACCAACCAACAACATATTTAATTCTAGATATGTCAAAACAGGTTCATAGCCAGCTATAGATAACACCAATATAAGGTAGAAACAACATAGGAAGTCAGATATCGCAATTATAATCAGCAGGAATAAAATACATTCCCATATCCATATCCTATACAATTAGACAGAATTGGGCTAGAAACCACACTAAAAGTGGCTAATAAGGCAAAGGAAGCTAAGGCCTTTACCTCCTGTTCCTGGGATAAGGTGAGCAAATATAAGTAAGCTCCCTCGTCTCTGAAAGAAAGTCCATTAGTCATCAAAGGGGCCAACCAAACTGATTGTAAGTCATCAAAGACAGGGCACCTCAATACCAAATGTTCAATATCCCCAATCTCCCCCATAGAACAGCTACATAGCTTCTGAACAAACGGGATATGCTGTACTCTACCCTTTGTGACTGCCGTTGGAACCAACTGAAAACGTAGATAAGAATATGCCCGCCGTAGATTTGGATTGTTTAAATAATCCAAGTAAGATTCAAAGGAAAAGGTCAGCTTAATTTGACTTAACCGCGGGGCTACTTTCCATGAACTAACGACAGCCATATCTTCTTGTTGGTCAACATCTCTTATACTCCCACATATCTCAGATTTTATTTCCATCAAACTTTTTGCTTGGAAGTACGCGAATGAGAATCCCAGAGTATTAATCAGCCGCCCCAAGAAAACGATCCAAGGATAACTCCTAGGACCTACATATGTTAACATTTCCCTGAGGAAGCCTAGGGTCAAGGCTTTCTCTTCCTGCTGTAACAGCCTCACCCAGTATCTTATAAAAGCCATCCTTGTCAGGGCCTGTATTGAGGGAGTGCCAGTCTCCGCTCTTAAAATAGCCCCTGGCACACTAGGCCCCACTCTCATCAATTTTCTCAAGAATAAATTTTGGACCCGTTCAAGAATCAATATATTAGGAGAAGGGACAAGTTCCATCCCAAAACACAATACTGCAGGAATTTTAGCTTTATAGACTTTAAGAAAGGTAGATATAGGGACTCCCTTTGATAGATACATAGCCCTGGAGAGCGTTCTAACTGTCATGGTCGCCTTGGCCGCTCTGGTTTGGAGATGTAAATTCCACAACCCCCGATTAGAAAGGGTAACTCCTAAGTAATTGAAGGAAGTAACCACAGCTAACCTACCCAGACTGGTGACCCAGTCAGGGGACCGAGTTTTTCTCCCCATGATCATTATGTTAGACTTACAGGCATTGACCTCCAAGTCATTGATGGCACAAAATTGATTCAAAGCTTCCAACACCCTTCTCATACCTTTTTCAGTTTGAGCAAGAAAGATTAGATCATCCGTAAACAGTACAAAACTAACAGAGATCTCTCCAACCTTAGCTGCATGGGATTCCTCAGGGTTGATGTAACTGCCCAAGTCGGATAAATAGAGATTAAAGAGGAGGGGAGCCAGGACACACCCCTGGTGAATGCCTCTCTTAATCGAGATCTATATTCCTGTAGCTAATCCCCTCCCCATCTTGATCCTTGCTTCGTTGTTTGAATACAGTTGAATTATAAGGGCAAGCAATCTACTCTCTATACCCAAATTCTTGAGCTTACTCCAAAGTTTAGCCCTTGGTACACTATCAAAGGCTTTCGTCAGGTCAATGAAAGCTAAATATAACTGGTCCTTCCTGATCTTACCATACTTGTGCATGAAATGATGTACAATATAACCACAATCAGTTGTCGATTTGCCTTTAGCAAAGCCAAACTGTTCCAAAGGAACCAAAGCTTCACTCTCAGCCCATTGTTCCAGATGGGTAAGGAGAATCTTAGCAAACAACTTGCCCACTACTGATATCAAACTAATGGGTCGATAGCATGAAGGGTCTCACCGTTTCCCTTTTTTGAAGATGGGAACTATCAGGCTTTGCACCCAAGACACAAGAACCCTTCCTGCTCTAGCCACTTGTAAAAATTTTGTAGAAAGGACCTTGGCCCACCAATTTCAACCGTAGGATTTCAACCGTGATGCAATCAGGCCCTGGGGCCCTATTTTGTTTCAAGCTAAGTATAGCTTTAAGAATTGATTGATGGGAAAATTCTTCAGGTTGCCAATTCCAAGGAGCCCCCTCTTCCCAATTAGGAGTCAAAGTCTCATCCCCCATCTGGCACTCAGCGTATAATTCCCTGAAGAAAGACTCCCAATCTGAACTAGAAACTTCTGGCCCTCCAGACTCTAACCTTGGTTTAATTATAGCATTGAGTGAGGACCAAAAATGACTACAATTACCCGTATCAAAATCCACCTTCATCTTAGCCCCACTGCCTCTCATAGTATCCAACTCTCTTGCTTGTAAGAAGCTTAGAATACTCTCCCCTCCACAACCCAAATTCCCTCTTTGACCCCTCTGTCTGAGTTTTGACCCATTTCCTCCTCAATGCTATTAACCATTTTTTTGCACTCCTGCACTGGGCATCAAACCATGGACACCCATGCTTCACTACTTGACTTTGGATCTTTACCAGTAGCGGTTCCATTATCCAATGTACAATATCCTCAAAGATACAAATTAACATGTCAATCTCTTCCCCCAACTCTATCTTGATTACCAGCTGTCTAAGGTATGATGATTCTTGTACCTTGCTAAGTTCCTGGATCAAAACTGGGGTAGATAACTCCTTGACAGTCCTAATAGCAACCATACTACCGGTTCCAGGGGCCGTGGCACCCTCTTCTTCCAAACTTAAAGAGAGGACCATGTGATCACTTTCTGGCCTGATTATTAAATCTACTTGTCAAAACTTACACCCAGATGGAACATCCACCAGGATCCAGTCTACTTTGCTCCTACCCAGAGGACCAACGAAAGTAAATCCCTCCTTAGGGTTATCCAGGTACTCATCATTTAATACCCGGAGATTCAACTTAGTAACAAACCACTCTAACAGACGTTTTGCCTGGAAATTCCTATGTAATCTATTCTCAAGCTGGAGGTCCAAGGAGCCTACCTTAACTCCTTTAAGGCCTAGATTGTCCAGATGGGCATTCCAATCACCCATTAAGACCACTGTTGCCCGTGGATAGAACTCTTCTAATCTAAGAACCTCACTTTCTAGAACCCCCCAGATGTCTGAGTTATAATATGGGGAGGTAACAGGGGGAATGTAAACACTGATCAAAATGTACTGGTCTTGAGACAAGTTCCTCAGCTTAAGCCAAAAAGAATGGAATTCTGGTCTCTCTGATGTTATAGGCAAAAGATCCTGGGATCTTGATTGTTTAATTAACAAAGCCAAGCCCCCTGCTGTATGACCTCGACCCCTCTTCTTAGAACCCCCATGTAGGTGAACATTGAATCCCTTGATATTAAGAGGATTCTCCTTCTTCAGCCATGTTTCCTGGAGACATACCAGATCAAACCTATTTATAAATTCAAGGCATTCCTTGTCGTCAATCTTGGCTCTTAATCCAGATATATTCCAAGAAATAAGAGGTATTGATTTCCTAGAAATAGATTGTACCAACCCCCTCCCACTTGTATCTACTCTGGGTATAGGTGGTGAACTCTTTATTTTCCCCATATCCCTAAGTCGGGTAGATGTACACTTAGTTTCAATCATACAGTGAGCTGGATCTAAAACAGCCACATTGCTAATCTTGACCTATTCATGTTACTATCTCCATTTATCCCATTTAAGTTGGATTTTCCCTCCAAACTGCAGGGGGTGGGTGTGTGAAGCCAACTCTGACGGATCCAACTCACGAGCAGCCGTCCAAGAGTTGTCCTCTTGCATACAAGATACAAACTTCCTGTCTACCTCCAATTGGGGGGCATGATACTCTAAATCTGGCTTCCTAGTGAGCTCTCCTAACCTGCCCAGTCTAGTAAGGAGACTATCCTGCTCCATAAGAGACAGTGTATGAAACGTTTCTCCCAACCGGACAGAATTGGTATGCCCTCCCTCCCCAAGCAGAAACCCTACCATGTTTTCAATAAATTCTGGGAGTGAAGGTACTGGTCCCAATCTTCCATCTAACATCTCCCCTTGGGGTGATGGTTGCAATAATTCATTAGTGACTTCTACTCTCCGTTCCTCCTGGTCCTCTCCTTTCCCTTTAATGTTTATAGGGTCTTCACCCTGAGTTAACAACTCCATTTGCTGAGGTTCACGTTCAACATTTACCGAATTAACGACTACATTTGGGACAGATAGAGGGCCCAATACTTGAGAGGATACCCCCAGCTACAACTTTGGACCCAGAAACTGAGAATCGAGCGCTCAAGGGTACCCTATTAGAGGAGGTCATAGGGCATGATGTTTCTAGAACATGTTGCTCATCAATTTTACCATGATTGTACCCCCAAACTCTATCAATCGAAACTCCTCGAGTTAACAAATACTTCCTAGCCTTAAATATCGCTCTAATCCATTTATGAGATGCAAATTGAACCCATAACCGATAACCATGCTGATTTGGAGGGAGTTGTTCGTAACCTAGAATAGTATCATGTGGCATTGGACTCCTAAGTAAAGCAGATAAATGCAATAAAGTGTCTCTTGGATTGTCCCACGCATGGACTATTCCATTAAAGTCCCTATTGATATGCAAAAAAATCTCCCTATCCCTAACCATAGGGTTCCTCCCTGTTGGCTTCCTTGGTTGACTATGAGATAGCCTCTGAGATATATTATTATTATGTTGACCCTGAGAAGGCATGGGTTGGGAATCTAGGGGCCCCTTTTCTGACTCAGCTGAAAGTTTGCACATAATCTCATTCAATTGATGGTGAACCATCTCGAATGAGCCACGGAGCTCTGTAAATCCCATAAACAAAGCATCGACAGTTTTTGCAATTAAACCAGTTTGGTATATCAGGTAATTCCTCATTGAACCTTCTCTCATTGTCCCCTTCCCAGGATCCTGTGGGGAAATAGAATTTATCAATTCATCCTGGGGCTCTTCTGGGTCAGCCAAACAAGCAAATCGGTTTCTAGAAAAAAAGGAGCCGCTAGCCATATCTCTTTCAGAGTTCTTAGTAATTTTTGCTGGAATATGTTCTTCAAGATCTGAGAAAGAGGTATCTCTACCTCTTTTCTTCTCCATTCTAGCCCCTCTACTTGGATGCAAAACTTATCTTTCTATAGTTAGCAAGGTCCAGACTCCAAAATGTTACCTGGAGCTCAAGGAATAGTCCGGACAAAGTTCCTGGTCGGCGGCAGTCCCTCTCGGTCTCTCTAAGGGCGCTCAAAGGGTGCACACCCTTGTGCGCACGACCCTTCAGCACGCAGCCCCGGTGTGCACCCACAGCGCTGCCGCAGGCTCGGCGCTGCCTTTTCTCCCCTTGGGTCCTGGCTCCGCCCCCGGCTTGACTCCGGCACAGCTGCCTCTAGCGTTCAGGTGAGTATCCCTGCTTCACAACCCAGTGTTCCATGGCGCTGCCACAGGCTCGGTGCTGCCTTTTCTCCCCTCAGATCCTGGCTCCACCCCCGGCTCGACTCCGGCACAGCTGCCTCTTTACACAGTGGGAGAGCTTCCTGCTAGTCTCCTGTCTCCTTCCCCACTCGCATTTATATAGTGCCAGTAATGTAAAGGGGTGAGTCAAAGATGAAGCCTAAGCTACGGATGTGGGAGACAGGAAGGATGGTGACCTCTCTGCTATGTCAGTAATGTACCTGGCGCTTTACAAAGTAATGGAATAGACACGGCCCTTGCCCTAGGGTTTACAATCTGAGAGACAGGGGGAGGGGGGAGACAAATGAAGAGGAACAGAGGGAGAGACAAGGGGTGTAACATTCACGAAGATGTGAGGTCTCAGGTTCATGTGCTTGGCTTGGTTACATTGAGAATGATAGCTGGCTGGTCCATGTGGTGAGAATATGAATACACAGACCTCAGGTAACAGATTGTACTGAATGGAGGGTATCAGCAGGAGTTAGGAGAGGGGAGCAAGGAGTTGGGAGGGCAGAGCGGAAGAGGTGAGCCTTGAGGAGGGATTTGAAGGTACAAAGGGAGGGGCCGAGGCACATGTGGGCACGGAGGGAGTTCCAAGCGACGGGTGAGGTGGATGACCCTGGCAGCAGAGTTTTGGAAGAAGATAAGGGGAGAAAGGGGAGAGTGGGGAAGGCCAGTGAGAAGGAGGTTACAGTAATCAAGGCAAGAGATGACCAGGGTGTGAACAAGGGTTTTTGCAAAGGAGACAGAGAGAAAAGGCTGAATCTTAGCAATGTTATGGAGAGAGAACTGACAGGATTTGGCAACAGAGGGTGTTTTCAGATGTAATGGGGCGGCTTCGCCCCGTCACGGAAACAATCCTGAGATTCCCCACCGGGATCACTCCGGCACAGCCAACAGACATGCCGGCTGATCCCATCGGGGAATCAGGGAGGGGGCGGGGCCGCATGGTGCAACATGCGCCCGCATGGCCCTGCCCCCCTACATTCCCCCACCGCCCACCCTCTGGGGAGATGGGTGGGCGCTGCGGCCAATGCGGCCGCGGCGCCCACCCGATTTGACCACGGCCCGGAATCCTGCTGGGGATTCCGGGCCGTGGTCACTGACCAGACGTGACTTTTTGTTGGTTCCCGCCGGGGATCTCTTTGATCACGCTTACAGGGATTGTCCGGCGGGGAGCCCCGGAAGCATGGTTGAAATTGACCCCATGTGGGAATTGACCGTGGCGAACATCTGGCGGCTGCCTCACAGACGTTCAGGGCGCTTTGACCCCATGTGGGTATTGACAGGGATTCACTGTGTTCTCGTAATGTCTGAAAATACCCAGAGTCGATGTAGGGTTTAAAAGAAAGGGGTGAGTCAAAGATGAAGCCTAAGCTACGGACTTGGGAGACGGGAAGGATGGTGACCTCTCTGCTATGCCCTTAAGCTCCTCTCTGCTAGACCCTTCAGTTGTTGAGGGCCTAGCAGAGAGAGGAAGAACAGCAGCAGTCTGCTTCTTCTTTTCACAGCATCTCCTCTCCTTTGTCTTCCTCAAGCGCTGCTTTTATATAGGCCTGTTGCCTTCACTTTTGCCCTTAATGGCAGCACTCAAATGGCTGTAGCCATTTACAATTGCATTCAAGGAAGCACTAGAACTTTCCAGAACTGCTACTTATTGGGCACATGCAACTCCTGAGCTAGATCACAATTACCCCACCCTTTTCCCCTGGGATTAGTCCACTCTCTTAAAGTGACACTCTCCCAAAGCATATGGGTTACACATTTGCACTATTTTTGCATTTGGGGTTCTTTCTGTCCATTCACCACTTTCATTATTTCCATCAATTAATTTCTGATACTTCCATAATTTTTGGCACTTTTAGCACTTCCAAGATGATGAAAATGCCAAATAAAAATCCTAACTAAAGGGTACGTTTTCTGCATTGTCAGGAAAATGGTGAACTGAGCTGTTTGATGAAAATGTTTTTTGCTTCAAAAATTCATTTCAGCACTAATCATGCAATATTTCAACATGCCTTCCCCACTATTCTTTACCTGAACCACATCTTTCTTCAGTTCTAGGGCTTAAATGAGCAGCTAAATTGCTGCTCATGAGAAATTTCACCATATCGGGAACTGGGATTGATTTCCCAAGTTTCCTGATACCGATGTGATTTCTTGATTCTTGCAATACCACAACATACCATACCAATTTTCTGATTTTCCACTTAACACTTACCATGTATCATTCATTTACCACTTACCCGCTTTGCTGAGGGTACGTTTGTTATTTCCACATTTCTGAATCAATCACTGTGCAAATAGCTCACCCCTTAGCCTTCCCCCCAGTGCCCCTTAACCACCACTCCAGTGCCTCCAATCAGAATTGTTATTCTATGTTGTTTCCTTTGTTTTGACCAAACTGCAGCCAGATTGCAGATTAGTAAAGGAAGCTGCGCATCAGCCAATTAGTGACAAGATAGTACAAGGGAAAATGGAGTACAAGAAATGCAGTATTGCATCGGTATTACCTCAGTTTTTGAAATGGATGGCAAAGTGGTAAATGGGATGCCAGTAAGCAGAAAGTCAGTAAATCGAGAAACAAAAGGTCGGTTGAGACATTACCAAGTACTGAAAGTTTCACAATTTGACAGAGATGGTATCAGGAACTGGTATTTTGATGAGATTTCCTATTTTGGCAAAATCTCATTTCAGCCCTAGTCTGCACCTTGGTACGTCCTACACATGCTCTGCCAATATTTCCTCATTAATGTCTTGTTTGGCACAGAAATAATTTCTTTTCACAGAAGATATTGCTGTGTTGTTCTGGGACAGAAATAATTGAGACTCTGGATTAAGCATAAATATGAGGATTTGGGTGAAACTGACTGAAATCAACAACATCTCTTCATACATTTGGTGTTGCTGACAAGTCATTTTTAATTACCAGTGTGGACCCAGGTATAAAAGGTTGTTCTGTTCTGTTCTAGTATTAGGTCCTCTTCATTGCACCCATTCGCTGGGTAAACTCATTGAATTTCACAGCTTCCAGTATCACCTGTATACTGATGACACACAACTTTCTCTTTCCACTCCTGTGCTCTCCCCCTACATCCAGTTTCGTATCACTCACTGTCTCTCTGACATCTCTGCTTGGATGTCTAGCTGCCAACTCAAATTTATTAGCCAAGACTGAACTCCTCATCTTTTCCACCCAAACTGCTTTCCCCTCCTGCTTCCCTCTCAGTTTCCAATGTGGATGCCACCATCCAGCCTGTCTTTCAGGCACATAGCCTGGGATTCATGTTTGACTCCTCCCTCTCCTTTTCACCTCACATCCAGGCTGTTGCTAAATCCTGTCACTTTGTTCTGTACAATATTGCTAAAATCCGGCCTTGCCTAACTGTTGCCACTAAAAAAAGAATTAATCCATACTCTAGTCATCTCTCACCTTGACTACAGTAACTTCCTCCTTAGTTGTCTCCCTTGCTCTGATATCACCCCCTCATCTCTGTTCATTGCTCTGCTACCAAAGTCATCCACCTTGCCCATCACTTTGACCACATTCAGCCCCTCCTCGCTGCCCTACACTGTCTCCCTCTACGGAAATGCATTCAGCACAAGTCTTCACCTCCAAGACTATTCATGGTCTTGCTCCTGCATATCTCTCCACTCTTGTATCCCACCACACGACTGCCTGGGGGCTCTGCTCCCCTTCCCCCATTCTTGCCCTTCCTCCTCTAAACATCGATGCCCCTTCTCTCTTGCTGCCCCCATGCCTGGGAACTCCATCCCTGAATATGTTTGTTCTGGGAACTCCCTACCAACTTTCAAATCTGTCCTGAAAACCTCTTCCATCAGGCTTTCCCTAGCTCATCATGAGTGAAATTGCATCATCCCCCCCCCCCCCCCCCAGTCGAATCTCATCCCTGTAACAAAGGCCGCTTTTAGATGAGCGGGTCACCATCGTGTGACCCGCTCGCGCGATATTTCAAAATCCCACGATGCGGGATTACACGAGACACCTGGTGGGAATCAAGCACATGAAAGGCAGTCGCGCATTCTTTGCCAACCGTGAATTAAATACCTCAATTGCAAGGTATTTAATCCGGGTCGCGGAACGGTGACCCACTCATCTAAAAGCAGCCTAAGTTAAGCATGTGCACCTCCAACGTTTCAATCTCATGAGTGTATCCTTGTCTCTCCTGATGTTCACCTTTCCCTTATCTACCTCTCCCTTGTCTTTCCTAGATTGTAAGCCCCCTGAGGATGACGCTATATAAATTAATAATAATAATCAATCATCATCTTATATTGGTGTACGGGACACAGCATAAATTCCAAACCAAAACTTCAGATAGTTTTCCCTTTACTTTGCTAAGCGTAAAATTGTGACATGGTCACTTAGGATGTCAGAGACATATTCCAGTGGAAGTAGCATCAAAGATAGAGGTGAAAATGTCCAAGAAGTCCCCTAAAATAGGGCATATTTCAAAAAGCATCCCATAGATCAAGCTGCATTTTAAGAAACCTTTTAATCTCTTGAAATACCCACCTGTGTCAAAAAATTTCTATTAAAAAATCCGCTTTTGATGTTAACTAAGGGAGAAAAGAACAAAATATACGGAAAAGTACCATTCCAGACTGGCATTTGTGGTTAAGGTCATGATAACCACAAAGGCAAGTAGTAAGAGTGGCTAGAAAAGATGGCTGGGAGACTAAAAATAACTGAATAAAGTGTTATGAGCAAAAATGAACTATGAAAGCAGAAATGTTGCAAAATGAAACAGATGCCCTCTCAGTAGCAGCAGCTACTATTAAACACGTACTTGTGATAAGAACTGATTGCTTAGCAGACAGAGGAAAAAGAATTGGTGAACTAGAAGACTTCTATGCTTCAGGTTGGGGCAATCAAATTCCCTTAGCTTGAAAGATATTTAGAGATAGGGGCAACAAGAAAAAAAGAGAGTTTAAAAAAATCAATTTAGGAGAATAATGATTTGTTTTTCTAAGACTCTCAAGACTTGGCAAAGACAAAGTCTAAGTGCCATATCCTTAGAGAGCCTTGTGTCATCCCTATATGTAAAATTAGAAGAAAACAGAAGGAATTATTATTGGAAAACTATAGAATAAAAATGTTTTAAAATCCTCCTACTGTTTACAGGATAAGAACTATGTAGGTTAAGATTCAGACCTGAAGCTGTTTATGGACAATTAAAGCCTGGAAATGGTTTACTTTGCAATGGAAACCACAGCAATAATGGCTCTTTAACTATAGAGACACAAACAACCCAGCTATAATTACAGCTACCGGGAAGTATAACGGGCAGAATCAAATGAAGGACAACGAATACAGATATTGCAATCCCTGCTGCTTCTGCAAACATTTTTATTAGACTGAGAAGCAATGGAATTAGGCCAAAGGGAATGGTTTTCTGGAAGCTATTTACAAAGAATAAACTGGCAAAGAAACAGGGGATTCTAGCTACACTGCAAGGCATTAAAGGTTGTTTTTCTTTTCCTTTTGTTTCTCCCCACCAAGTAGCTGTTCATTATGAAAAATGGCTCACTGTCAGAGGGGATCGTCCCTAACCTCCTGTGATCAACATCCCTCATCATTTTATTGAGATAAAATGACAGAACAGGCAGACCTAGGACTTTACTTAGCAGATACAAGAATCTGAATCAAGGTGCTGTCAAGTGAGAATTGAAACTAAACAATGAAATTGGAGCTATCCAGCTCCAATCAAATTTGCATTGAATGAATAGCATGATTCCAAAGTGTCTGTTGATTTAATCCATCCCAGGTCAGACAGTAGAAAATGATTTACTTACTGGAGCTTAGGCAAACTTTTCAATTGCTTCAGTTGTTATTTATCATCATCATTGTGATTATTTATTTTTACAATCCTCAAACATGTACCAGGTTCTACAGCGAATACTAATCCTCTACTTACTCCACGGATAAAGCTAAGTTAGGCTAGATTTCCACATAAATGAGGGCACAAGGTTTTTTCCTCACATTTGTAAACATTGCTAACCTAATAGACATGAAGTCCCTTTTCAAATGGGCCAGCAGTGCATAGAGGATGGGTGGATGCTGTGGTGGGTGGGCAGTGCGTGGGTGTGCATTCCCACAGCCCCCCATCCATCTCCACTCACCTCCACGCATGGAGCATCGTCATTGGCGCCTATTGCTCCGTGCGTGGGTGATGGGTGGAGGTGGGTGGAGCGCAGGAGCGCACCCCCGAATCCCCACCCACGGTGTTTGCACGGGCAACCCCCCCCCGCACATGTGGGGGAGGGGCGCCGTATGAAACTTGCTGAGGTTTTAATCTTGAGAAAATTTCTAATAACACATTGCAATGAATTTTCACTTTATTCATACACTAAGG
Source organism: Sphenodon punctatus (assembly GCA_003113815.1). Lineage (NCBI taxonomy): Eukaryota > Metazoa > Chordata > Lepidosauria > Sphenodontia > Sphenodontidae > Sphenodon > Sphenodon punctatus. Next base: position 1,174,888 of record QEPC01011543.1, read on the forward strand.
TAGGAGGATGATACAATACTAATACAGACACTGGTAAGGCGAGTTTTTATGCAACTGACCCCTGGAAACAAGCCTTTTAGCTTGTGAACAAAGTCAACATAGAGCCAGTGCAACCCACCGAGTGGATAAGACTGGACTTTGGACTTTGACCTGGAGACCACGGTTCAAATTCTGTCTTATCCATGAACTTATTGGGTGGCCTTGGGTAAGATATTATCTCTCAGCTTCATTTTCCCATCTGGAAACAATGGGTGTTTTTAGACAGACCTGGGGAAGCCACCCCCAGGTCTGCTCTGGCTATGGTGGGTTTAAACGGAGGTGCCACTGCTGCGGACTGCGGTCTGCCCATGTGGTGCCCCGTCCCCCACACTACAGAGCTGTGAGCGGATCGTCAGTCACTCTAGGCTGCTGCCCGCAGCTCTATGGCTGTTGCCGGAGAAATCTCGTCCAGAGGCAGAGCTACAGTGGTATGTCTGTGAGGCGATGGACTGCTGCTCCATCTCTGACTGGTGTTCTCAGTTTGCGCGGCACACTCCACTTGTGGTCCTCAGGGATATTCTGGAGAACTGCAAGCAGACCTGGCCTGAAGTGGGAAGCACCTCCTGCTCTGCCTCACTCCATGGTGGCCGACCTTTACACGGATGGGCCACCTGGGGGTGTGGCAGGAGTGTGTCTAAAAACACCCAATATGACCTACCTCATAGGGCTGCTGTAAGGGTGAACTAGATACAGATTGTAATGCACTTTGAATACTGAAACAACTACATGAATAATAATAATTGTTATCAATAGTTCTCACACAGAGGTACCTGCCGGATACACAGAATAAGAAAATTCTCTAGTACAAGAAAATAAGGGTGCTATCTTGAGATTGTTCAATGTTTTAACTGCTTCTTGAAAGGCACTTTTAACTGGCATCCGCAGGACATATCATTCCAAACTATCACCACGACCTTCACAAACCTTAGTTGGCATTTATACATTATTAGATTTCTAGCTGCCAGTTCCTTCTCAGGCAGCTTTGGGTAAAGCAGGCCTATGAAAGAAGCACTCACCTAGCCAGAAATAAGCAAGACAATGTCCCCATTACATCCTTGCATTTCCATGCTGGATGCAGCAACTGCAATTGGAACAGGTTTTACCAGGCATTTCAAACCAGGAAAATTTGTGTGTGGACTCTACCCACACCCAAGCAGGCAGGAAAGGGGCTTCTTCTTAGACAAGGGTCTCCTGAGTGGTGTTTTTTTGGACTTTACTCCTCTCTAGTGGAGTGAGAACGTAGAAACAGAATTTGTATATAGTTTACTGTGCAAATATTTTTGTTTCCCATGGTACCTTGATTTGCTAGAACGCTCTTTATTTGTACTTACCATTACACTACTTGAGTACTGAGTTAGTGAGTCTTATGCTTTGGCTAAGCCAAAATTCAAGCAAGTGGATAAATATTTCACTTCTCTTATTTGCATTTATTTGCTGGGGGAGAGGAATTCAGCCAGCATAGGGAGCAGCATGGATGACGTGTCAAATACAATTTAGAGAGTAGGAGATTTGGGGGCAGGTGAGGATAGTGGCAGATGAGGAGTGAAGTTCACAACTGGGAACATAGCAGGGATTGAGGTCAGAAAGATAGAGAGGAGCTAGGCCATAAAGAGCTTTGAAGATGAGGACAGGGAGCAGAGGAGGGGTTGAGCATGATCAGTGTGGTGGCAAAGTAGATGATATGGCAGTGGAGTGATGAAGAGAAGTGACAGGGTCACGGTAAGAGCAGGCCAGGCCAATAAGAAGGAGGTTGCAGTGGTCAAAGTAAGAGATTACTAGATCATTGATTACTGGTGATGGAGGCAGTAAGGAAGGACCAGAGATCAAAGTACTTTCAATTAGACTTGAACTGCGCTCTGCTCAGCTGACTAGCACCATGCATGCAGTTAAGAAGCTTGTTATTATTGCAGTTCTTCATATGAAAGAGGCACTTCACTAAATTCAAATGAAAGGTATTACAGTGAAAATAGTGAACTAACTAGGGCTGAAATTCGATTTTGACTTTTTTACAGTTATCACTGAGAATCATGATTCTTGTCTTGTTTTAAATGAGAAACGATAACCAAGAAAATTGCCGTCTCTTGACAATTCTCGGCCAAGAATCTTTTCTAAAATTACCGTTTACCGTTTACCAGATTGTCGTTTACTGTTGGATTGCCAGTTATGCAGTTACCATTTACCAGGTTGTTGGTTATCATTTACCAGGTTGTTTACCAGGTTGCCTGTGAACCAAATCCAATAACAAGTAAACACAGAAACCAAGAAGCCAATAACCAATAAACACCAATAACAAATAACCAAATAACCAATAAACCAATAACCAACAACTAAAAACCCCAATAATCAATAAACCAATAACCAATAAACATGGTAATAAACCAATAAACCATTAACCAATAAACAATAAAAACCAATAAACACTCCCCAATAAACCAATAACCAATAAACATGGTAATAAACCAATAAACCATTAACCAATAAACAATCACCAATAAAAACCAATCACCAAAAAAATCAAACCAATAAACCAATAACCAATAAACATGGTAATAAACCAATAAACACGGTAAATGGCATATCACAGTAACCAGTAAACATGACACACAGCAAATCGCAATACTGATACAACCGATAAATGGCAAAACCCCATGGTAAACGATAAATGGTAAATTGCAATAACCAACAAATCGAGTTTCATCCGAGATCCTGATTGGGGTTTGAAAAAGCTGCAAAATCTTTGCAGCAAATTTTTGATTCCCGCAAAATTATTTTGAGAATCAATTGGATTCTTGTTTCAGCACTAGAACTAACTGATGAAAGGTAACACAGACTAAGAGCAAATAAATATTTAAAGTTCTACCCCACCCTTCCCCAAAGGCACCATCCAGCCTGTCAGGGATGCTGTAGCTGTTGATTTCCTGCACTGAGCAGGGGGTTGGACTAGATGACATCTGAGGTTACTTCTAACTCTAAGATTCTATTATTCTAGATATGTGAGGGGAGAACCTCTGGCTCCTTGTTGGCTCCCAGTGCCAACAGGTGGAAACAGTCCATCTGGAGGCAAGATAATGCGTTGGCTATGAAGTTGTTAATCCCGGGAACATGCTTGGATGTAAACAATATTTTATGCTTCAGACACTGCAGGAAAAAATACTATCATTAACTTCATTACCTGAGCAGACTTGGATGGTATGGAGTTTATTACCTGCACAACTGTAATGACCATTGGATCATAAAGTTGTACCAGGCGGTTCAGGGTTCCCTCGCGGGCTATACCAGAGCAGCTTATGACAGAGCATTTGTGGAGTTTCAGGCATTTAGGGCTGAACAGGGTTGGGATGTGGCTTTCCCTATTCCAGAGTATCAGGCAATCCAGTTCACCATGGACCTGCACAACAGAGGTTTGGTACCAAGTACAGTTGCAGCAAAACTGTCATCTGTAGCATTTATAAGTAACCATGGTGGTCATCTACCCCTCCCCCCAATCCAGGTTTCTTCTTGTGGAGACTGATTGAAAGCTGGTCCATAGAACAGGGCAGGGGGGCAGGCAGTAGGCAGCCTCACCTCTTGCTACACTGTTTTGCCTCTCCCTACGTGCCTGCATGGTGGTGCTAGAGGCCATGGGCCTGGGGCTCTGCCGCTGCCTGGGGCTCTGCCGCTGCCTGGGGCTGCTCGATACCCGCACCGGCTGTGCTGGCTTCCCGGCTGCACTGGCGTCAAGCTCTACGCTATTGATGAGGGCCCTGTGGCTGCAGCAGAGTGAATGCTAGACTGGGTGGCCTGTTTGCCTGCTGTCTGCCCTGTAGAGGAGCGCAGCAATTCCGGCTACTGCCAGAAGCTGTGATGACATAACACTGCTGCTGGACGCTCTGAGAGGCTCGCCTGAGGAATTACAAGAGAACAATTGGGAGCCATTACGGAAGAGGGGGACGGAGGGATGCTTTGTGAAGCCTGCCGCTGGAATAGGACAGAGTACGGATGGGATAGAGAGCAGGCTGGACCCGCACTTAGCAGCTGTTCCAGAGTCTGCCAGAGTCTGCTGTGTAAATGAGCAAGCTGCAGAGTGCCACAAGAGTGCGAGAGTTCTGGGGACGGGGGTCTTCACCCAGTCACCCTATATGGAACTCCGCGAATGGCCTGACAGAGCAGGTACAGAGCCGAGTTGTCTGTGCCTCTGAGAGTGAGCTGTGACTCTGCTCTGTTTATATTTTATACTTTTATTTTACTGTATTATTTTTTTTAGCCTATTCTCTGTCAGGTTTGGGTAATTGAACGTGTCAGGACTGCTTTTAGCCGTTCCTTGCACCTGGTCTAGTGGGGTGCCCCCCTGGAGCTGGCCTCGCCATGATTGGCTCCTGCAGTCTTGTCTGTTGAGGGGCGCACTGTAGGCAGGAAGTAGAGTTCCCCTTCTATTCGAACAGTTACCAAGATGGAGAAGAAACGAGGGAGAGACTCTTCTTCTTCTTCTTCTTCTTCTTCTTCTTCTTCTTCTTCTTCTTCTCCACCTGAGGGGTTACCCCTGAGAACCAGGAGAAGGGTGCAGAAGCAATTACCTCCCGAGTATATAACTCCTGTGTACAATAAATTTGAGTGTTTGGTGGATATCGAAGGTGGTCCGGAAATTGGAATCTGTGACCATACCAAAAATGACCATAATTCCATCTTGGCTGAGGGAAATTTGGTCATCTCTCAGGACACTGAAACCAGAGATTTTTTAATCTCTCAGACTCAACTAATTACCAGGACAGTAGCTTCACTGTTTACCAGCATTAATGTTATTAGCAACTCTCTGGCTACTGCTCAGAAGCAGCTCGAGGAGATTCTTAACAAGTTAGATTGCCCCTTGATGGCTACTAGTCTGCTCCCAGAGCTGACGGCTGAAAATGACTCGTCTTTCCATCCTGGCCACCGGATGGGAGATAAGGCCCTTGAACTAAAATAACTTTTTATAGGCAGAATCCTGCCTTTGATGTTGTTAAGCGCTTGATACCAACTGCAATTTGTGTCAGAATAAGGCCCGACTATAATGGCATTGTACCTAGATGGGATTCTCTGGTGGATATTGCTCATAATATTTCATGTTTAATGGGTAAAACAGTGAATTCCAGGAATATAGCAAAAGTGAAATATCTCCCCCATTTTTGGAGGGGCTACAGCTTGGAAATTTACTTTACTTCCTTTTCTATAATTAAGGACATCTTTAAGGAAAGGAAGATTTTGCGATATAGAGGAATTTCCATAGATGGGATATGGTGCCTTGCAGAGCCTAGCTCATTTCAGCGTCAGGATTGCTCTCTTTCTTCTCCTAATGCTATCCCTCTGGGAATGGTAAGACAAAATCAGATTACACCTCAACAACTTGATTTAAATCAAGAAATTGAAAGAGGCATTCCTGAAATTTCAACTGATCAGGAAATATGTCAGACCAGTGCTATGCCAAATGATTTTTACTCTCAGGATAGTATTAAACCAAAGGGTGACCCTGTGGTTATAGATTTCATGAACTTTATATTCAGCTACCAGTCTGACGCTATCAAAGATAATTCACTTGTAACTCCAGGAAGAAATTTGTGTCAAATTAAAGAGGACTTAAATCCCACAATTAGACGGCAAACCTCTATAAACGAACTCGGTGCTTTTTTGCTCGATAATACTGGGACCAAGGATGGCACTAACGTTAACTCCCTTTTCAAGCACTTTTCTCCTATCGATCAGGATATTTTACTACAAAAAGTAGAATCCTGTAGGGGCAGTCTCCAAGTTGAGACTTTGGTTTGTTTAGCGTCCGAGTCGGGACAGGCTGCCAGCCCGAACCGGATGGAGCAAGATTTAGAAGTCCCTATAGAAGTCCATAGCCCCACTTCTGCAGTGCAAGAAACCCCCTTTAGGGGATTGGGTGGCTTAATGAGCACGAGTTCTCGGCAGGGCGAGGATGGCCCCCAACGCATAAATGGAGCTATTATGAAATGGAGCTATCCAACTAGAGGCAGAGACCAACCGTGCTTGACTTCCTATTAATTATCCCCTGCATCTCAGAAATTTAGGTGGGGAAAACAGTGAAGTAGCCTCTGGGGATCCGGTTATTCAACATAGGGCCCCTTCCTTTCATTCATTTAAAAATAATTTTAAAATAGGGTCATGGAACATTGCCAGCCTAAGGGCTAAGCGCTCCTTTGATTTGATTTGCCTTCAGGAGATATGGCTTGAGAAGGGTGTGTCCCTGTATTTTGACAACTTTAAAGCAGAACTGCATGGAGGACAAAAATTAAATAAAAAGGGTTGAATTTCTGGAGGATTAGCTTTTTTGATCTCTGATTCTTGTCTTAATCTATTTCAGTCTCTAGCTTCTTTTAGGCTGGAGTTCCAGATTGGCCTATTGAACCTTTCAGACCAGAGACAGTTTTTTTTATTCAATATTTACATCCTTCCGTCTACTTCACCTTATTATTGTGCAGACATATGGGCTATTTTAGAACAATAAATAAATGAATACAGCGATAAATATCCCCGTGCTTGTATTATGTAGGGGATTTAAATGCACGTATTGGAGCTCCAGCTAAGGAACCAACCCAGATGGGTAGACTAGATAGCCCTTCTTCCCCAATTATGACCAGGAGGTTGAAAGATATAACTGTAAATGAACAGGGAGGCGCTCTCCTGGCTCTTACAACAAACGTAGAACGTACCCCTTTAAATGGCAGTATTCAAGGTGACTTGGAAGGTGATTTTACCTTCTTTAGCCCTGTTGGAAATAGCACAATTGATTATATTTTGGTAGAGTCTCCTTTTGTGGAGGATTTTATTTCTCTTTCTTGCATTAATAGGCCTGAAAGTGACCATATATTGTTGGAGCTACAATACATGGCTGTAACAATTTCCTAGATGCCAACTTTGCTTCCCAAAATGAATCAGCTTGTACAAGGCTTAAAGCTCGGTCCTCTATCCAATGGATAACTAGGTCATATGAGTTTTGCAATTCTAAAGCACCCATAGAATTAAGTTCTGCCTTTTTAACTGAGCAAAATATGGGGTAGTTATTTGAGATCTTTGATACTATTTTAAGGACTATTTTTCATCTTCTCCCCCAGCTTGCTCAGGTGTAAAACAGAAAAGCCAATGGTTTGATAAGGAATGCTGGGCTGTTAAAAGACAGCTCATTAGCGCAAAAAAGACTTGGGTAGTAAAACAATCTCCATTGTTACAAATTAAATTTCAAGACTTGCGTAATTCCTACAAGCTTCTACTTAGGAAGAAAAGTAGAGATTTCTATAACCATTCTTGGGCTAAAATGGCAGTTGCTGCATGCACAGGAAATGCGAGTACATTCTGTAAAATCCTGAATTGTATATTGAAACCTGGTTTACCTGAAACTAATCCCCCTATTCTAATGGCAGTGTGGGAGGATTTTTTCAGAACTATGTATAATGGACAAGGACCAAATGATGATACCGTGGGCCTACTTGATCTTGACAGCTTATCCCCACTAGCTCCAGTCCTTACAGAATCTGAAGTCAAGAAATTAATAATGGCACTGAAATTAAATAAAGCTCCTGGCCCTGACTTGGTAAATGCTGAGCTTTTACAGGCCACACCAAACTGGTGGGCATCTATTCTCTGCACCTTATTTAATAGGATCAAGCTAGCTTGCCAAATTCCTGGGACTTGGAGCCTTAGTTGGATCATCCCTATCTTTAAGAAGGGGGATAGAAGGGATCCATCATGTTATAGGCCCATCATTCTTCTTTCTGTTGTAGGTAAATTGTATGCGTCTACGCTATTAATGTATATACAAAATTGGACTGAATCAAATAGGCTAATTCCCCATGAACAATTTGGTTTCAGGAGCAACCGATCTACAATTGATTGATTGCTGCTTTATTTTGACACATTTGATACACAAGTACGTCAAGATTAAAAATGGTAATTTTTTTATGGCTTTTATCGATTTCACGAAAGTCTTTGACTCCGTTCCTTGGCATAGACTATGGGCAAAATTAAAGGTGCTAGATCTGGATAGCAGAGTTCTTAACTTGCTTATCCAGTTACACACTAATAACAGCGCAAAAATAAAAATGGGCAATAGGAAACCCCTAAGTGATTCGATACCTATTGAGAGAGGGGTGCAGCAGGACTGTGTCCTTGCCCCTACCCTCTTCAACTTGTATGTTTCTGATTTGGTGGAAGCTATTAAAACAGTAAACTGCCATCCTCCCTTGATTCGCTCTTATCCCTTATATCTTTTGCAGTATGCTGATGATGTTGTTCTATTTTCTCAAACAGAAAGGGGGTTAAAAGAGTCAATAAATGGTCTGCTAAGGTACTGCAAATTAAATGGTCTGGAGGTAAATGACAAAAAAATCCAAAATTATGATAATTGGAGGCAGATTCCGCCCTACAAGTTCAAACTTTAAGGAGAAGAACCTTGAATTTGTTAAATCATTTACATATTTAGGGGTTACTTTTACAACCAGGTGCACTTGGTCTGCCCATATTAGATCAAATGCCTGTAAAGTAATTAGGTCAAGTCTATGCATCCTGCGGGCTGCAAATTTGTCAAAGGGAGTCCAGGTATCTACTTTTTTACATACTTATAGATTAAAAGTCTCTCCGCAAATGACCTATGGCACTGACGTTATTCCTTTTCCAAATACAGTCGAACTAGTAAGAGCCCAAAGCCAATTCCTCAGGCGATTACTGAGGGTAGGGAATAGTATACCAGGTGAAGTAGTCTGCACAGAAACAGGTACCCTATCTGTGGACTACTCCTTAAAGATGACGTATGTGAGTTTCTGGCTCAGGTTGCTAAACCAACGGCCTGATATGATTCCCATAAGCTGTCTTATTGAACAATTAGAATTTACGGGGATCAGAGCTTACCCCTGTTTACTTGGACTCCTTGCTAAGGGTGATTTCAGACATTACGGCACCCGGTTCACCACAGTGGATTCCCAGTTGGGGCGAACCAACCCCCCCCCCGGAGTCAATAAAAGCCCTGAACAGACGTGA
>QEPC01011546.1:8481-19173 GCA_003113815.1 Sphenodon punctatus
GAAACACTGAGCCTTAGAAGAGACAGAGCCTTAGAAGAAACAACTATACTACATGCATTAAAGCAAGCTTGGATTATTCATCTCTACTTTGAATTTGCAAGATTCTCTACATCTTTTGGAATTACCTGGTTTTCTGAAAGATTGGTATTTTACACAGTAAAGTCGACTGGTGTCTGCTTATTGTTCAATACGCTTATTAGTACTTTACACAGACTGCTTTTTTCTTTCATACTTCTGTTGTACTGAATTTTCATTATTGGTTTCTATTTTAAAGTGCATTAAACTGTATGTCTGTATATGGGATATTAAGGATGCAATTATTGGCTGTCATGATATGATTGGATCTGCACCTATAAGACTTATTTGCTGTCCTGTGTTTTTTACAGTGATCATTTTCAAATGGGCCACAGTGGGTGTGGGGATGGGCACACACACACCTCCATACACGGAGCAACCGGCATTGGTGCCCATTGCTTTGTGCATGGGTGATGGGTGGAGGTGAGCACGCATGCATCCCCACCTACCATGCGTGCCATTCCTATGGGCACCCATCCATCCCCCCACACCTGTTGTGGCATTTGCATGGGCGCCCATGTGAAAAGGGCCAGAGTTAGGGTAGTTAGTTAGGTGCTTTAGTTAGGTTTGATACTTGGGATGGCAACTCTCCTATACTAGTACCTGCTGCTTTTGTCCCTGGTAGCTACCTGCCAGTCTCTCTCTTCTGGAATTAGAAGTTGACATTTCAGGATATCGAGTGCCTGATCAGGTCATAATTGGGTATGGCCAGGCCGATTCAGGAACTGGAAATTTGACAGGATACCCATTTTTGCGGGTACCCTCTTTCAGCTCTAATCTGGCCAGATCTGTGGTATACAAACTGCTCAGGCAAGGACTGAAAGCCGAATGGTATCTTTCTATTGTTCAACAGGTTAACCAGTTAGCCATATTACCGATTTATTATGTTACTGTATTGTACTGCAGTGTGCCATTTACTGTATTACAGTTTACCATTTCCCCATAATTCCTCTCCTGTTTACTCCCTCTACCCCTCTGAACTTGGTTTCAGACTAGTAATGGTGACATTCGATTATACGGTAATGTGATAATAAGATAAACCAGTTAGCCACTGAGGTATTATCCAGTTATTTGGTTTGTTGGTTAGCTATCATGGCCATCAGTTAATTGCTGGATAACCACCAAACTATACAGATTCACAGATAATAACTGAAGGTAATAAATTTACAGTTTTTCAATTCTAGTCTGGGTCTCCTGTCACCACTGTACTAATCGGTTTGTTCATCTGTTTTCACCTTCAGTTATGACCATGGGCACAATATTCAGGGTCTCATTTGGTGTTCTCCCAGATCCTGATTCATTCCAGTCTTTCTTGATCCAGGTTACTTGTCTGGTCAGTGATAAATATCAGTCATGCATGCACACCCACCTGTTTACCACATCCAAAGGCAAAACCTTCCTCCTCTTCTGGCTTCAGATCCTCCACTCTCAGACTCTGGCTGGGATAAGAGTCCTCCTTTTTCTTCACCTCTAGAACTGTACCATACTGTGCACCTGCAAATACCAGTAACTCGTCAAATTTCCAGTACCTGAATTGACCCAGTAACAATCGGGCACCATGAAGTACCTGATTACGGTCTGATCAGGTACCCGAACGTCGACTTACATTTCCAGAATATCGACTTCTGATACTAGTTTTTTCTACTTTTTGTTGATATACTGATTCCTGACATCGATTTATTGAGTGGTTCCATTAAGTTCTGACAATTTTTGTCAACTTCCAGTTCTGAAAAACTGCTTCCAGTTCCATTGTTTTCTTCTTCTTTTTAAAAAAATAACCTTCAATCACTTATTTATGGGTTTTCCATTCCAGAAAATGAACTTTCTTGTCTTGAAAAGTCAACTTCCAGTCCTGAACACTACTTCTGATACTTATATTTTTATTTTAGTGCCAATTCTTTGGTTTTCCAACTCAACATAGTGATTGCTATATCAATATACTGACTGGGAATCAGTATATAAAAAAATCGGTACCAGAAGTACTCGATCTTTTGGGTATTCAGGTACCCAATGCAGTACCCAAAAATACCGGTATTAAACGTGGGTACTAAATTTCGTACCTGTTTCAGCTATACTCACCTCTGCATGGGCATCCACTCTTGCTACCAGCACCTGTGGGCCTTCCCAAACTGCAGAGAACCAAACCCCCTTGATAGAGATGAAATGAATTTGCAGCCCCAACTTTGGGCAGTGGGCACAATCATCCACTATTAAAGTAAATGGAAAATCTCCTATTGACCTTAATGGTGAAGAATAATTCTACTCATATAGTTGACCCACACCAGCCCCAGGAATGTGCACAAGAGGGAATGAAATGTGTTGCTATTTCCATAAGTCATGTCAACCAAAAAGTATAATTTTTGTTTTCTGTATCCATGTATGCTTGGGAAAGCACTGAGTTGGAGATCAAGTTGTTCAAGCGATACCTTTTATTGGACCAACTTCTGTTGATGAGAGTATGCAATTTTTTTGGCCAGACAAGACCCTTTCTCAGGCATGTCCAAGTGAGAAATATATACACAGAGCAAATGCAGGACAGGTCTAAAAGTGAAATGAAAAATCTTAGTGAGTGCTGCTTCTGTTGGAAGCAGGGCATTCCCTGAGATTTGTGTGATACAGAAACTTATCAGATTTCCTGCTGTTTTCTCCATTCCCCCTTATTTTTTTCAAGTTCAACAGGGCTGCCATTGGCTGGTCCCAAGTCCCATGTGTGCTCCACACGCCCCCCACCCCACTGTAAGGACTGTGGAGATGAAAACTTGTCAGTTACGCACTGGGGAAGTTCTGGAAATTGCCATAAAAGTGCTGTAAATCTGTTGTACATTTTCCAGAAAGCGACAAAAAAGTCCCAGAATGCTGAAAAATACCAGAAAGTGTCAAAAAGTGATGAAAATCCCAGAAAGTTATAGAAAGTCCTGGAAAGAAATGAATGGAATAAAAAAGTCCCAGAAAGTGACCAAAATTAGAGCTGAAACTAGAATCAAATAAATTCTCACAAGAACTTTGCAACCCGAGCAAGATCTCACATGATTCTCAAGAATCTCACAAATCTCAAAAATACCCCCCAAATAGTCTGTGCACATGCAAAATGACCATGTATGTGCAGAACGGGCAATGTTGGCCATTTTGATATATGCACAGATCATTTTTTTGGCTATTTTGAGGTTCTTCATAATCTTGCGAGAAACATCTGATTCCTGCGAGATTCTTGACACCAAAAAACTTGATGATAAGCCTGTTCTTGATTAGGGCTCAAATGATGTACAGCTGAGGCAGTATTTACCAGCGGGTGCTTGTGAGAATGTTTGATTCCATCTCAAAGAACCTTGTTTACAAGGCAGCAACCTTCTGTTCTCCTTCGAGTGGCTCCTCCCATTCTCACAAATGGGAGTGTACCAAACCTAGAAAGAGGCGGTGGGTGAATTTCTAACAAAATGACACTCGATGCAGGTTGGATCTACAGCCTGGGAGGGGGTAGCAGGCAGGGGGCAGCCTGCTCTGGAGGGTCCATTCAGCTGGGGGAGGGTTGGTTGTTCAGTGCTGTCTCTGTTAGAAGCATGGACAGATCCTCCCTCTTCCCTTTGTGATCACCCCATAGAGAGAAATGGGGGTGGAGAGAAGCTACAATGAGGCAGAGAGCCATCTCAGCAAAAGGGAAGATTTTGTCCTTGGCATGCTAATGCACAATAGAATTCACAGAAGAGCAGGGACTCCCCCCCCCTTCACCCCCTGGATCAGCATCAGGAGCCAGGTGCTCAGTCATTGCTGCTAGGGAATCCCTGCACTCTAAGCGGGACGGGGACAGTGACTAGTGCGCAAAGAGGGATAACAAAGATCCCTCCCTCAAAGCTCAATTCTGGTTGCTGCCCTGTTTGTTGTCCCTCCTTGTACACTAGTCTCTGTCCCGCTTAGAGTGCAGGGATCCCCAGCCCCAGCAGCAGCAGGAGAACAGAAGGTTGCTACCTTGTAAACCAAGATTCTTCGAGATGGCTCCAAACATTCTCACAAGCACCCACACTTCCGACCCCACATGGAATTTTCTTCCTAATTGCATAGGGTTGGAAGGAACTGTGTCAGGTTTAGGTAACTTATATAGGGTGTGTGTGTGTGTGAACATTACATGGTTTTTTTTTAAGCTAGTGAGCTTGGTATATGCTGGTAAGAGAAGGGTACACAAGTGAGAAAGGAAGGAGCCCCTCGAAGAAGAACTTTGTTTACAAGGCAGCAACTTTTTCTGTGAAGGAGGGGACGGGGGGGGACTCTTCCCCCACCCATGTAGCAGCGCTGCGGGGCTACAACTGAGCTGTTTAAAAAGTCGGTGCCAGTGGTGCAAGAGAGACTCCTGGCTCCCGCGGATGCTACATATGCCTGGGGCCAGCCCTAATTGCTGCCGGCCCCCTCCCAGGGCAGGGCATGGTGCAACTGCACCCCCTGCCCCTCGCCATGGTGGCTATGCCCCTACAGCGGACTCTGAAGCAGGTAGTCAGAGTCACCCTAAGTTCATTAATACAAGGATCTATTATTCAGCATCACGGTGCATCAGGTACTCATGCTCAGTGGTGGAAGGTGGCATTAAACCGCTTGTGTTCACAAACTGCAGACATGCCACATCTGCAGATACTGGCAACAGGTAATTTGGAATTCTGGAAATATCGAGGGGAAGTCAGCAGAAAGACACATTAAGTGCTGAGTTCTCGGAATGGAATGGTGGCGTGGTAACAGCTGCTGCCGCTTCAGCCCTATTTTTGATAAGATTTTTGAGAAGGGCAAAATCTCATTTCAACCTGAATGAAAATGATGGGGTGGGGCGGGGAGGCAGAAGCATAGAATCACTGGAAAGTGATGCAGTACCAACAGACACTCACAGGCACTCCTGAAAGGTTGGTATTTCCCATCAGAACAAGAACACTTGCTCTTATCTAAGCCCTATACAGGTCTATACGAGAAGGTATGGCAATGATTTGAGTGGGGTGGATAGGACAAAGTAACTAGAAAGGAGGCTCACCAAAAGAAGTTGGTCCAATAAAAAATATCATTTAAACTACTTTGTCTCCATCTCTTATATTTGGGACCAATAAAGCAACCACTTCCTGTCTCTAAATTGCAAAAGAGGTGGACCAACAAATTCCTCAAGATCAGTTTAGAATTAATATATCCCAAGCCCTGCTGAAGGGCTATCTAAATACATTTAAATGTTTTTGCCTAAACTAGTTTTTACATTTGTGGGGGAAAGAAACTTGTTTGTCTTTGCATTAGGGCTTAAATAAGTAGCACAATTTTAACTTGCAATTTCACCATAGCGGGAACTGGTATTGATTTCCTGATATGATAGAATTTCTTGGTTCTCGCAGTAGCACAAAATTCTGTTCTGATTTAGCAACTTTCTGTTCACTGTTTACCGTGTACCATTCATTTACCACTTACTGTATGGTCGAGAGCACGGTTTTAATTTTGGATTGGTTGTTTCCATATTTCTGAGCCAATGACTGTGTAAATAGCCCACCTCTTAACCTCACAACATGCCTGCTTGCCCAAACACAGTTTAAAAATACAATGTCTCCATTCCAGTGACTCCAATCAGAATTGTTGTTGTATGTTGTTCCCTTTCCTTTGACTAATCTGCAGCTGGTTTGAAAATTTGTAAAGGAATTTGAGTACCAATCAACAAGTGACAAGGAAGTACAAGGGAAAATGGAGTACAGAAAAGATAGAAGAAATGCGGTCTTGCATCACTATTTTGTTGTGAGATTTAAAGTTGACAGTAAAGAGGTAAAAGGCAAAGCAGTAAATGGAATCCCAGTAAGCTGAAAGTGGGTAAACTGAGAAATAAAATGTTATTTGAGACATTGTTTAGTACCAACAGGTTCTCACTTTGACCAAGACGGTATTGGGAACTGGGATTTCGACAGGAATTCCTGTTTTTGCAAAATCTCATTTCAGCTCTAGTTTGCATATTTCAGGAACACAATACAAATACAAGTTAATAGTGCTGAAGTGGGAACTCCTTTTCCCACCCCACTATTTCATTCTGCCATTTTGGAAATGCCCACAACTTTCCGCAGCATTTCCGCCGGCATTCCGCTAATTCCACCGGCATTCTGCTAATTTGGAAACTGTCGGAACAATTTCAGAAACTGTTGGAACAAACACTGTTCTGCTACTTCGCAGTGCCGGTGAAAATTGCGGAAGATTGAAGCTGTCAGAACAAACATTGTTCCACTGTTTTCAGAGCTGGTGGAAGTAGTGGAATGAAAGTAGTGGAACAGCGGAAGTAGCGGAATGAAAGTAGCAGAATGAATATCTCTATCGCACCATGCTGCTCATTGTGGAAGAGCTTTTTCCCATGGAAAAAGCTACCACAGCGACTTGCTGTTTCAGCACTAGGACTACAATGACCCAGAGCAGAATACTGTTTTTGTCTGCATGAAGAAATTATGCTGAGTCAGAAAGAAACATATGGTAGAGGTGAGCATGGCTTTGAAACAGTGTAAAGTATGGATGACTGCACCTGGTACTACAATAGAATTTTGAATAAAACATTGATTGGGTTAGGGTTTAAAAATTATCTTTAGGGGATATCCTCACTTGCATACTAATGGCTATTGTGCCCCATGGTAAGAAACCACAACCTACTTACCTTTTGTGTATCTGATCATATGAATATTATTGTTAGTTGCCATGCTGAAACAAATATTCACAAATACCATATTTGTTGAATTTGTCAACTTTCATTTTTGGTCTTACAAAGCAAATAGAAGTCTATGAAAATAACATGGTTTCTGTATTGGACAGAGACAAAGTAGTTGAAATGATAAAGGGTTCCAATGTTATAAGCGATTTAGTTTAAAATGACTTTCTGGTTGTAATGTCTTTGTATTGGAGCCAGTTTACATTAAATTTGGTATAATTGTATGGCAGAACTTTAGGAGCATCTCTGCCAAATATTAGAAATATCTGATAAAGGATCCCAAAGTTTAATAGACCAACTACTTTTAGTGAGAGCAGGGCCGTTTTTAAACGAGCAGGTCGCTGTTGCGGAACCCGCTTACGTGGTATTTTAAAGTCCCGTGAAGCGGGATTACACGAGATGCCCGGCGGGGATCAAAGGCATGAAAGGCGGTCACGCATTCTTTGCTGACCGCGAAGTACCTACACAATCGAGGTATGTAATTTGCGGTTGGCAAAGAATACCTTAGAATTTGCAGTACCTTAGAATTTGCAGGGTCCAGGGCAAAGATAAAATGTGGGGTCCTGTTGGCCCCACCTCTTCCCCATTGTCACTGCTCTCTCAGGGGCACCTTCTGTGGGGCATTTGAGGTGGTCATTAATGCCAGTAACACATTCTTTTAAAGCCGCAAATTAAATACCTCGACATCGAGGTATTTAATTCACAGCTTTAAAAGAATGTGTTACTGACTTTAATGCGCAAAATATCACATCTAAATCCCACACGCGGCATATAAACATGCAGCATGATTTTATGCAGCGTGTTTGCCGTGCATGTCTAAAATCAGCCTTGATTGTGAAACATAATAAGCAAGCATTAGAAAGGGGTATGGAAGAGGGTTATACTTCTACTTTGATATCAACACATCCTGCCCTAATGAGAGGTTTGATAAAAAATGGTGGCTTTAGGAATGAGGTTGTTTTAATAGTCTCAGGAGGATGTGGAATTATGACTACAAGATATTACGTAGTTCAGCGATTTTGGGTTCTATAAATTCTTACTTGGAATATTGCTGGCCTTAAGAATAAGTTGAGTGATCTTGCAATTCATTGTGTGGCCGGTGACTGTCAGATGTTCCTCCTGTTTCAGGACAGGCAGCTAGCTGCTATGCACTGCATCCTTGGAAAAAGAACGAGGATGCAGTGCATAGCAGCCTTACCCCAAATGGTGTAAGACTGTCCAAGGTACGGCAGCTTGTTTGCCCAGTTGCTGTTTGCCCCACTGCACTGTGAAGTCTGCTGGGCTTTGAGTGGCAGTTGCACACTCCAGTCCCGAACAGCTATGTCATGGCTGGGGGCAGGATAGCCTCCACCTTGGTCCACGCCATGACAGATGGTCTGACAGTGGCTAGCCCAGCTTCCCCGTAGGGGCAGGGGAGTGACCATTTACCTATTCCCTGTGCTGTCTACACAATAGGGATGTGTGAACAGAACCGAGTTCGGAAATTCAGTTCGGTTCAGTTCGAAAATCGGGTTTGGTTTGAAAGTTCGGTTCGGTTGACCGAACTGTTCAAGTTCGGTCAAATTCCAAACTTCCCAACCAAGTTCGTACATTCAAAACCGAGGGTTTTGGCCTTCCGAACTGGTTCGGATTCGACCGAACAGTTAGGTAGAATTCGAGTTTGGTTCGAAAGTTTGGTTTGGTCAACCGAACTATTCAAGTTTGGTCCGAAATCCGAACTTCCGAACCACGTTTGCACATCCCTACTACACAAGTATGGTGGCTGCGCTTGGCCATCATGGGGCTATGCGGGGATCAGACACTCTGCAGCTCGGGTGGCTGCACCCATTATTTTGAAGGTGCATTTTCCCCCTGCAAATTTGATGTTCTATAAGGATTCTCTTTTCATAATTCTTGAATCTACTATTGATTCATTGTTGGCGAATTATGTTACTTGTGACTTTATTTTATTGGGAGATTTTTATGCTTGATTGGGAGAGTGATTAGGTAATTACTACTACAAACCTCTCTCTTGATTCCTTAGAAGATGTTTCCTCATTTATTACCCAAAGATGTTTTAGGGATAAGATGAGAAATAGGGCTGACCAGAAGTCTGAAGATATTCTACATAGGTTTGCTTTGGTAGTATTGCATGGAAGAAATAGTAGAACTATTTCCTGTCCTCCTTCCCTCCCACCTCCCTTGAGGAAATCTCCTCCCTGCTCTCCTCCTCCAACCCTTCCATTTGCCCTCTTGACCCCCCTCCTGACCTCCATTGTTTCTACTGTTGCCCCTTCCCTCCTGGACATCATCAACATGTTGTGTATATGCAGCCCCTGGGGGAGATCGTGAGAGGGTTCGGGGTGTGATGTCACCAATATGCTGATGATACTCAGCTGTACCTCTCGTTTTCAACTGACCCAGATCCTGCTGTCTCGTTACTTTCCCAATGTTTGGAGGCTGTGGCGTATTGGATGCGGCAGAGCAGACTGAAGCTCAATTCCGATAAGACAGAGGTGATGGTGGTGGGAAGGGTGAGGGAGGTGCTGGCCCCTCTGATGGGGAGGGGGGTTCGCCCGCCTGTTGCTCTTCAGGTTCAGAGTCTGGGGGTGGCTTTGGATTTGGGCCTCCATCTGGATTGGCAGGTGGAGGCGGTGGCTAAATCCGCCTTTCGTCAGCTGTATCTGGTACGGAGGCTTTGGCCATACATCTCCGGGCCCAACCTGCCCACTCTCATCCATGGCTTCATCACATCGAGGCTAGACTACTGAAATGCACTCTATGTGGGGCTTCCCTTGTTTCTGGTTCGGAGGCTGCAGCTAGTGCAGAATGCGTCTTCCCATCTCCTTACGGGGACGGGATGGCGTGAGCACATAACACCGGTGCTCTGCGCTCTGCACTGACTGCCTATAGCGTGCAGAGCCAGATTCAAGGTATTAGTATTGATCTATAAAGCCCTGCACGGTCTGGGCCCCTCATATCTCTGGGATCGCTTCACCCTCTGTGCCTCAGAGCAATCCCTGAGGTCCACCGGGGGCGCCTTTCTGGAGGTCCCCCGTGTAAAACTGGGGGCCACAATGGAGAGGGCGTTCTCGGTGGCTGGACTGCATTTATGGAATTCCCTCCCAGAGGAGGCTCACCTGGTCCCAGGCCTGTTGGCCTTCCGATGTGTTTGTAAGACTTGGCTGTTTGCCCAGGCCTTCGGAGGGGAGGGTGGGGTAGGGGGTGGGTTATGGGTCTTAGTGGGCTTTAGTGATTTTTATAAACTGTTGTGGGGTTGGTGTTTTTATTGTTGTTGATTTTATTATTATTGTGTTTTTATGATATTGTAAGCCGCCCCAAGATGCCGTAGGCATGAGGGGGCGGCCAATAAATTGAAATAAATAAATAAATAAATAAATAAACCTCTCCCTCTCTACTGGCTTCTTCCATCCACCTTTAAGCATGCCGCTATCTCTCCTATCCTCAAAAAGTCCACTCTTGACTCCTCTGACCCTTCTAGCTATCATCCTGTCTCACTCCTTCCTTTTGCTTCCAAGCTTCTTGAACGTGTTGTCTACTTCCGCTGCCTCGACTTCCTCTCTGTCAACTCCTCCCTTGACCCCCTCCAATCTGGGTTTCGCCCCCTTCAGTCTACTGAAACTGCTGTTGCTAAGATCATCAACAATCTTCTTGTGGCTAAATCTAATCGCCTCTATTCCATTCTTGTTCTCCTTGACTGGTCTGCTGCTTTTGATACTATTGACCACTCACTCTTGCTGGATTCACTTCACTCCCTTGGCTTCCGTGACTCCGTCCTCGACTGGTTCTTCTCCTACCTCTCTGACCGCTCCTTCAATGTGTCTCTTGCCAACTCCACCTCCTCCTCCCGCCCACTCTCGGTTGGTGTTCCCCAAGGCTCTGACCTTGGCCCTCTCCTCTTCTCTATCTATACCCTGTCCCTAGGCAAA
>QEPC01011546.1:34729-45506 GCA_003113815.1 Sphenodon punctatus
CCCTACCCACTTGCTCTCATCCAGTCCCCCACACCCGCCGGACATTGGGAAAGCACCAAGACTGCTGGGCCTGAGTCTGATGAAAAAGAGAGGTAGAGTTGGGTGTCATCAGCATATTGATGACACTGAACATCAAACCCTCTCACGACCTTGCCATGCAGCTGCATATACATGTTGAACAGGAGAAGGGACAGAATAGAGCCTTGCAGGACTCCACATGAGAGGTCCCAGGGGACTGACGAACAGTCCCCCAGCACCATCCTCTGAGTTCTCCCAGCTGGGAAGGAATGTAACCATTCAAGAACAGTCCCTTCCACTCCAGCTCTCTCCTACAAATAGGTCATCAACCTCTCATGGTCAATGGTATCAAATGCAGCCGACAGATCTAAGAATATCAAAAGGGTCAGTCGACCCTGATCCAGCTCACGGCAAAGGTTGTCGACCAAGGCCACAAGCACAGTCTCAGTGCTATAGATTAGACGGAAGTCGGACTGGGAGGGATCTGGAAAACTGACGTGGCCCAGATGCCCTTGCAGCTGTCGAGCCACAACCCATTTGATAACCTTCCCTAAAAACGGTAGGTTAGAGACCAGGGTGATAACTAGCGAGGGAGTCAACGTCAAGTGATTGCTTTTTGAGCAGAGGCCACACCACTGCCTCCTTGAAGCAACTCGGCGTTCTGCCCTCCTGAAGAGAGGCATTGACCACCCCTACCAGCAACAGCCCTGCCCCCAACATCTCCCGGCTGGCCTTGACCAGCAAGAACAGGCACAGGTTCAGTTCACAAGAGGTGTCTCTTACCGTTCCCAAAACATCCTCCATGCCAGCAGGTGACACCCACTGAAACTAATTCCACAAAACCGGACAAGGCGGGGCTTCCACAGTCTCTCGTTCTCCCATTACATTAAACAAGGCGTCGAAACCATTGTGAATCAGAGTGAAGTAGGTTATATGCTGTATCCCTCAAAAACTGTTTTACCCAAATTAAGTAAAGAATAGCTAACAATTAAATTTGGCAATAGTATATGTAAATAAGGTGACTCCTTGATACTGATTTCTGAAAACTGAATATAATTTTGATATATTTTTTTTGCATTGAAAATGTGTCCATTTTAGGAAATACGTTTTATTGTGTTGCATTTTCAATTGTTTCAATCAGCAGTACTAGGAGGGTGCTATTAGGGAATTGATCAGTTCCAATCTATGTGCCCTTTTGAGGCTGGAGTAACTGAAGATATGCCACATTATTTACTAGATTGTAGTTTTTGTGTGTCACAAAGAGAGAGAGAGAGATTTTTCCTATATTAGCACAGAATTATTATTTTTTTTTAATCCAATAGCACAAATGGTAGAGTTGTTACTGAATAGCAATAACCCTCAGACTATGTTTTCTGTGGCTATTTATGCAAGATTATCAGCTAAACTGAGGAAGAAAACTGGAGATGTTTTGTACTTATAATTTGCTTTATATTTTTAGTCTTTTTGTATGATGTTTTGTTTGGGGGATTTGGTAATTGTTACTGTTACATTAAATTGATTTTATAATGTATTATGTTTTTGAATATTTGATTAGGATCTGATTTGTAATCATGAGGGCATATGCTAACTTGTTAATAATTCATTCATTCATTCATTCATTCATTCATTCGATACTAGCAAAAAGTTAACTCTTCACCCAAATCGCTATCCCAAGTGAATATATCTGGGAATGGTGGCTCTCCCCGGGGGGTGGGGGTGAGTTCTTGGCGGAGTGAAGTCAAGGAAGTCCTGCCTAAGCTGGACCTTGCTTGCCTGTGGGAACACTCTGATATAATCCCATTGGGATCAGAGCGAGATTTAATCAGGCAGCAGGTAGTGGACTGCTCTATTCAAGAGGACAGGATTTGGGTGGGGCTGTATAAGCATCTTATTGCCAACCAATTTGACCTCCGGATGGAATCACCAGCAAACTACCTGGCGATGCCTCAGTTTCGATGGAGGCAAGCAATGACACGGATGTTGTTCTCCCAGTCTCCTTCTAGTCTTCAGGAGGGGAGATGGGTGCATCTCCCCTATCCTGAAAGGTTTTGCCCATGTAACACGGGCCTAGTAGAAGATCTTATACATGTGTTGTGGGAATGTCAGTTTGATGTGGCCGAAAGGAAAAGATGGCTGTCTTCTTTAGAGGCAGTAAGTCTGGGATGTACCCTACACAGGAGAACTGTACTGTGTCTTCAAGATAAGAAATATGAGACTATCAGGGCTCTGGCCAGGTTTCTCTATGCAGCTCAGGTTCAGAGAAGAAAGCAGTTAAAGGAGTTTTGACTCCCCTATGGTTTAATTGACTTGGGAGGGATGTGTTGGTATTCCTGCTGATTTGGAATAATCTTATTTGGGCTGACTTATACCCATTTTAATGTATATATTTCAGATTGTAACGTTTGTAAATAAGGAGTGGACTATTTAAGTGCGTATAAGCTTTGTGGAGTTTAAAGGGATAAGGTAGGGATTGTTCCCTGCCCATAGTATATGATGTTTGTAATTTTTTTATTGTGTACTGTTTTTTATTCCTATTTTTGTTTTTTTGCTTAAGCCGTAAATAAATCAAATCAAATCAAATAAAAAAATCAGTCATTCTGCTTATTCAGTTATTTCATTTTGGTATTTCATCTTGGAGTTTCGGTTATTTTGGCCATTTTGGCAGCTTGGTTAGTTTATTTCAGCCATTGTGCATGAAGAATAGCACCAAAATGAAGTAACCAAAATACAGAAATAACCAAAACATCTGCAGTGGATATGTAGTCAAGCAGGACTGAATACCTGCATGGCTGGGTCTGAATTGAAGAAAGATAATTCATTGTATATAAAAGGGTTGAAACAAGATTTCTTAAAAATGAGAAATCTTGCCAAAATCCTGGTTCTCACTTCATCACAGACCTCTAAATGTCTGACAACGTTTTGATGAATTCTTGGGCAAAAATATATTTAAAAAAAATCATTGCGCATGCACAAAATGGCCACTTGACATTTTTGCGCATGTGAAAATTGTCACCCCCTTAAGCAAAATGGTGGCAATAGTGTTGCTACCATTTTGATTAAGGACAGCTGATTGCACATACGTAAAATGGCTGCCATCTTAGCCAAGATTGTGGTGATGCTATTGCTGCCAGTTTGGTTAAGAATGGTGGCCATTTGCTTATATGTTAATAATAATAATAATAATAATAATAATAATAATAATAATACATTATTTCTTATATTTTTGCCTGAGAATACCTACTGGGATCAGGAAATTGACAGACAATCAGTCCTGTTTCCCTAAATTATGAAATTTCTCACAAGCAGCCAAATTGCTGTTCACTTCAGACCTAGATATAATATTTTCCATGGATATTTGTTTCAGCTCTAGCAATAAGTACTTTGAAAATCCTGAGCTCTTATAAAAATGTGTTCCTTTAAAAACTAAACTGATTTAAAGACACAGACCCTAATCCACAACCAGGGCCTGTGTTTTGAGCTTTAAAGCTGTAAATGGTCTAGGTCCTACTTATCTGAAAGGCCACCTGTCCTTCCATGCACCACTACGGCCCCTGTGATCAGCTGGGAACACCTCCCTGTGGGTACTGTCGGTCAGTCTGGTTCGCATGGCAAGGACTCGCAAGGATGCTTTTTCGGTTGCTGCTCTGATGCTTTGGAATTCCCTTCCCCCAGAGGTTTGTTTGAGCCTGAGCCTGAGTGTCTTCTGGAAGCAGGGTAAGGTTATTTGAAAAGGCATTTGGTGGGTTGGGATAAATTGGGGATTGGGATGGTTTGGGGGTTTGGGAATGGGGTGGTGGTATGGGGTAGGTTTGTAGAGAGTTGTGGTAGTGTTGCGGGGGTTAAGAGATCTTTGAATTTTAACATTTTAATAATTTGTGACCTGCCCATAACCTTTGGGAAGGGTGACATAGAAATTTAATTAAATAAACTAAATAAAGCTTGACTTCAATTTAAGTTGTCCCAACTGAGGGTGCATTTAAGAGTTGACAAGCTTAGAATCTCAGTTATTTAAATTAATGAATGGCATAAAATATCCTCAGTACTGCTAAGAAAACATTAACTCTCGTTCTTTTCTCTTTTACACGAGTATTGCAGCAACATAATTCCACTGACTTCTGCAGACTCATTTGATTTATATGAAGCAGTCCAAATTAGTAGAGAATCCAACCTGAATATTTGGACTGGCCTGCCTTTTGAGGGCATTGTTTCTCAGCCTGAATGTTGCTGAAAGGATACCTCTCCTGTTTAGCATTATCATGACTGCCTGTGTTTTCTTGTTAATTCTTGCACATTTTCTGATGAACGTAGAAGGACTGGAAGGAAACGATACTCCTCTGATTTTGAGAAAGATTTAAAAAGCCAATCCCTGTCTTTGCTTGTGAGAGAGAAGCTCCTCAGAAATGTGGATGTCTGTCATGTAGGCATAGCAGGAAAAGAGAAGAGAGTACAAAGTGGTGATTATTTCTTTTAATGCTTTGAAGCTTTCACTGCCAGGAACACACTGGGCTTCTATTATCTGTGTGCATGTCTGCCTTTTTATGAACAGTTTATTTTGCAGCTCAGAGCACAGCCCTTAATTGTCTCTCATCTTCGACACATTTTTAATACCCAAGCAGACCTGCTGCTATCACACCATTTAATTTTGTAAATGATTAGCACCGATGATACAAATTGGGGAAACTCAGCCAATGGAATATGTTATTTGTGTTAGAGGAATTGATGGTGCTTATGGTTAAGCCTACTGCATTCTGTTTCCTCATTTTGGGTTGTTGGTCCACATCTGACAGCGGAAAATGACTCACTATATGTGATCACTAATGAGCCTGAGAAGAAAAGATTAATTTGATAATGTTGTCTATTGGTGTTGACAGAGATAGATATTGTAACAAAATGCAGTAGTTAAAAGGAGGATAAATACAAGAAGGTTCAACACGGATCACAAGAGCATGGCCGTTTTCACAAAAGACATTCTCCACCCACTACCCACACACTATACATGTTGCAGGGCTGCAGTGTTGCCCTATGGGTGCCCTGTAATATGGATAGTGGATGGGAGGTGCATGGAGAGTGTCTTCTGTGAAAACACCGAAAGACTACATCGGGAAATTTGACCACTTTTTACCACACCACTTTTTACATCTCTCCATTGTGAAAACTAACCATTTACTCCTACCCTTTGCTTTCTATCTTTTAACCAGCTTCTGATCCATAGTAAGACACTACCTCCTATNTCATCACAGACCTCTAAATGTCTGACAACGTTTTGATGAATTCTTGGGCAAAAATATATTTAAAAAAAATCATTGCGCATGCACAAAATGGCCACTTGACATTTTTGCGCATGTGAAAATTGTCACCCCCTTAAGCAAAATGGTGGCAATAGTGTTGCTACCATTTTGATTAAGGACAGCTGATTGCACATACGTAAAATGGCTGCCATCTTAGCCAAGATTGTGGTGATGCTATTGCTGCCAGTTTGGTTAAGAATGGTGGCCATTTGCTTATATGTTAATAATAATAATAATAATAATAATAATAATAATAATAATACATTATTTCTTATATTTTTGCCTGAGAATACCTACTGGGATCAGGAAATTGACAGACAATCAGTCCTGTTTCCCTAAATTATGAAATTTCTCACAAGCAGCCAAATTGCTGTTCACTTCAGACCTAGATATAATATTTTCCATGGATATTTGTTTCAGCTCTAGCAATAAGTACTTTGAAAATCCTGAGCTCTTATAAAAATGTGTTCCTTTAAAAACTAAACTGATTTAAAGACACAGACCCTAATCCACAACCAGGGCCTGTGTTTTGAGCTTTAAAGCTGTAAATGGTCTAGGCCCTACTTATCTGAAAGGCCACCTGTCCTTCCATGCACCACTACGGCCCCTGTGATCAGCTGGGAACACCTCCCTGTGGGTACTGTCGGTCAGTCTGGTTCGCATGGCAAGGACTCGCAAGGATGCTTTTTCGGTTGCTGCTCTGATGCTTTGGAATTCCCTTCCCCCAGAGGTTTGTTTGAGCCTGAGCCTGAGTGTCTTCTGGAAGCAGGGTAAGGTTATTTGAAAAGGCATTTGGTGGGTTGGGATAAATTGGGGATTGGGATGGTTTGGGGGTTTGGGAATGGGGTGGTGGTATGGGGTAGGTTTGTAGAGAGTTGTGGTAGTGTTGCGGGGGTTAAGAGATCTTTGAATTTTAACATTTTAATAATTTGTGACCTGCCCATAACCTTTGGGAAGGGTGACATAGAAATTTAATTAAATAAACTAAATAAAGCTTGACTTCAATTTAAGTTGTCCCAACTGAGGGTGCATTTAAGAGTTGACAAGCTTAGAATCTCAGTTATTTAAATTAATGAATGGCATAAAATATCCTCAGTACTGCTAAGAAAACATTAACTCTCGTTCTTTTCTCTTTTACACGAGTATTGCAGCAACATAATTCCACTGACTTCTGCAGACTCATTTGATTTATATGAAGCAGTCCAAATGAGTAGAGAATCCAACCTGAATATTTGGACTGGCCTGCCTTTTGAGGGCATTGTTTCTCAGCCTGAATGTTGCTGAAAGGATACCTCTCCTGTTTAGCATTATCATGACTGCCTGTGTTTTCTGGTTAATTCTTGCACATTTTCTGATGAACGTAGAAGGACTGGAAGGAAACGATACTCCTCTGATTTTGAGAAAGATTTAAAAAGCCAATCCCTGTCTTTGCTTGTGAGAGAGAAGCTCCTCAGAAATGTGGATGTCTGTCATGTAGGCATAGCAGGAAAAGAGAAGAGAGTACAAAGTGGTGATTATTTCTTTTAATGCTTTGAAGCTTTCACTGCCAGGAACACACTGGGCTTCTATTATCTGTGTGCATGTCTGCCTTTTTATGAACAGTTTATTTTGCAGCTCAGAGCACAGCCCTTAATTGTCTCTCATCTTCGACACATTTTTAATACCCAAGCAGACCTGCTGCTATCACACCATTTAATTTTGTAAATGATTAGCACCGATGATACAAATTGGGGAAACTCAGCCAATGGAATATGTTATTTGTGTTAGAGGAATTGATGGTGCTTAGGGTTAAGCCTACTGCATTCTGTTTCCTCATTTTGGGTTGTTGGTCCACATCTGACAGCGGAAAATGACTCACTATATGTGATCACTAATGAGCCTGAGAAGAAAAGATTAATTTGATAATGTTGTCTATTGGTGTTGACAGAGATAGATATTGTAACAAAATGCAGTAGTTAAAAGGAGGATAAATACAAGAAGGTTCAACACGGATCACAAGAGCATGGCCGTTTTCACAAAAGACATTCTCCACCCACTACCCACACACTATACATGTTGCAGGGCTGCAGTGTTGCCCTATGGGTGCCCTGTAATATGGATAGTGGATGGGAGGTGCATGGAGAGTGTCTTCTGTGAAAACACCGAAAGACTACATCGGGAAATTTGACCACTTTTTACCACACCACTTTTTACATCTCTCCATTGTGAAAACTAACCATTTACTCCTACCCTTTGCTTTCTATCTTTTAACCAGCTTCTGATCCATAGTAAGACACTACCTCCTATCCCATGACTTTTTAATTTTCTCAAGAGTCTCTCATGAGGGACCTTATCAAATGCTTTCTGAAAATCCAGGTATACTATATCTACTGGGTCTCCCTTGTCCACATGCTTATTTACACCCTCAAAGAATTCCAACAGGTTAGCGAGGCATGACTTACCTTTACTAAATCCGTGTTGACTCTTCCTCATTAAGTCATGTTTGTCAACATGCCCTGTAATTCTATCCTTAATGATGGTTTTCACCATTTTGCCCAGCACAGATGTCAAGTTTACTGGTCTGTAGTACTTTCCAGGATCACCTCTGGATCCCTTTTTAAATATTGGGGTTACATTTGCCACCCTCCAGTCCTCAGGTAGAGTGGCAGGTTTTAATCACAGGTTACAATGTACTAACAGTAGGTCTGCAATTTCATATTTGAGTTACTTCAGAACTCTGGGGTGAATGTCATCTGGCCCTGGTGACTTGTTAATATTCAGTTTGTCAATTTGCCCTAGAACATCCTTCAATGTCACATTGATTTGTAACAACTTTTCCAGTTCCTCACCCACAAAGCAAGGAACGTACCTCAAATAGAGGGCAGAAAGACTGGATAAAGGAATCTGATTTCATTAGCGTCTGAAATTTGTTATTTTACAAAAATCTGCATACACATTCCTGACTGTAACATCTTTGTCTCCCATCTGATTTAGATGGAACTTGGAGGATTATACCTCTACCCAGGCCTACTATCTCTGCCAAATTCCAGAAGGATTGGAAAAAGGGTTCTTATGTTATAAGCAATTTACTTGTAAATGCATTTCTGGTTGTAACATCACTGTATTCCATCAATTTTACATTAAATTTGGCAAGATTGTATCTCAGCCTTTCAGGATTCAGCATATCTTCCAGTTTGTACAAAGATTTTATAAAGGGTCCAAATTGAAATTTCCCTCTTGAAGACTTTCATTATTCAGGTAAAAAGCACATGCAGTGCCATTCAGAGAAAAGCATAGCAGTGAGAGAGGGATGTAGAAGGTAGGGGGATCAGCCCAACAGACTGAAAGACACATTCACTGGCCAATTACTGCATGCTTCCACCTTTACAGGAGGACCAATCAGTGGTGGCTTCAAGGCAGGCATAGAGGGTAGATATAAGCTGCTGTTCTTAGAGCTTGCTCTTTGTTTGTGGTTAGTTCTGGCTTTGGTCAGAGCGTTTTCTCAGACTTTATTGTCACACTTTGTGTGTGTGTGTGTGTGTGTGTGTGTGTGTGTGTGTGTGTGTGTATGCGTGCTAGAGGTCACTGCAAGAGTTCAGCTAGCCACATAAATCCAATCCCCATGCTCCTGAGGTTCTTCCCAACAGCCTCCTTCCCCCTCATGGGGTGTTCTGTCCTCTGCAAGTTGATGGACACCCCCACGGACCTGGGGTGCCCACAGAGACTGAAGCCTGTGAAAAACAGAAGATACGACAGATATATTCATTGGCCAATTAACTTGACATTTCAAAGACACCCTGGCTGGGATAGAGATGTGATTGCCTCTCTTACTGAATGCTTCCAGCTTTCCAGGACCAACCTTGGGTGGCATTGAGGCAGACATAGAAGGGACATAACTGAGACTTCAGGAAGCAAGGGAGATGGCAGGGGCAAGCATCCCAGAAATCAGGAGACATGGTTCACATATCCAGGCTGGCCAGTTGTCATCACAATCACATCCTGCAGTACTGTGACAGAGGACATGAGAGAATCCCTTATTGGCTTTCTCCTAAGCAGATGCTTCCAACTTCCCAGTAACAATTGAGGGAGAGGGAGTGTGGTGGTCACAGCACAGAATGATATATGGGTGACATTTATACTGTCCAGTTGGCATCACAAACACATCTTGTACCACAGTGACAAACATAAGAGAATCCCTGGCATTGGCTCATACTCTACAGATGCTTTGCAAGCTTATAACTTTGGGATCCTTTATCAGATCTTTCTGATATTGGCAGAGATGCTCTTAAAGGTCTGAGATATAATCTTAACAAGTGCCATGTACACTGGCTGGAACACACAGACGTTACAGCCTGAAATGTAACATTGGGACACTTTATCCAATCCTTCTATAATTTTTCAGGAATAGATCTCCTGGAGAGGGGTATAATCCTGATATGTTTTATCCAAATTATATGGGAGACCAAGACCACTTTCAGACACACACACACACCATACATATTCTGGCTGGGGAGGGAAGAATGCGCAGCCAGGATATATGTGGCGATTGGCTGGTCTGAAATCCATGCACCTTTGATGGCAGACATGCACAGGGGTGCAGAGCTTGATTTCCTCCTCTGCATCCCTGTGTGTGTCTTCTGGGAAAGCCATGTGGGGGGGCTTTCAGACCAGCCTATCCCCGTGCATATATTGGTTGTGCATTCCCCCCCCCAAGCCAGAATATGCATAGGGGACTGGGGGAGTCTGAAAGTGGCCTTTGCATAGTGCAGGAAGCTACTCTCTTCCCCATGAACCTTCAACAATATAGGCAATCACAAAACTGTCTTTTATATCATTACAATAATACTAGGGATGTGCACAGTAACTCTCTTTCATTATTCATTTTGTTTTAATTTGGAAAATGTCATTCATTTAGTAATCCAGTCTAGAGTGTCTTTTGCTTCTCCCTTTTTGACTTGGAAGCTTCAAATGAATCAAAAATAGCTGATTCTTAATAATTATCTTAAGCCTAAAGGACTAGTGAGTCACGGGGTATTTTCAGACATGCTGGGCCATTCGACACACCATGCTGAACCTCGGATCAGTCTCAGATCCCAGTCTGTGATGAGGCTGTCTGTCCTTTAGATGTGCCGGCCCCATCACTGTGCAGGATCTGGGAGGGGGTGGGGCTGAGCAGCGCAACGTGCGGCCACTCGGACCCACCCACCCCAGCTCCTGCTTCCGCCCACCCTCAGGGAGATGGCGTGCACAGCAGCCAATGAGGCTGCTGCGCTCAATCCCATCCCAAGATTCTGGGATGGGGATGGGTAACTGTCATTACCTACGGCCATTTCCTGCCCCATCCTGGATCATGGCCAATATAACCACATTTCTGGCCTTGAGGATGGCCTCAGAGCTGGAACCATGGTTAGCTTTGAACCCTGCCGGGTGTTCACAGTGGTGAACATCTGGCGGGGCTCAAACAGATGTTCATGCAATCACAGCCACCACAC